>CAHIKZ030000604.1:50000-650000 GCA_903632075.3 Acanthosepion pharaonis
TATATATATATATATATACACACATTTATATATATATATATATATATATATATATATATATATATATATATATATATATATATACAGAGAGACACTAGTTTAGGATATCACCTATCAGGTGGAAATTGACAGTCATCATGCAGTGTTGATTCTTAGCTTGTTCCCTCTTTTGTCTAATAAATAAGAGTCTTATTTAATCATCATTAAAATATTTATCCTAGCTGTCTATTGCCTTTTAGGCTAGGTTTTCATTTGCACCTTCCATCTTTCTTTTTTGATGCAAAAGCCTTGGCTCTTTTGAAAGAACAACAATATTTGGTCAAACAGTCACAATTTTTTTTTTTAATTTCTGCAAATATATTTGCAACTATAAAAACAAAAAAAAATGACACATCAGCATAATTTTTTTTAGAACAGTGTTTACTTTTAGAGTTCAATGGTAATTTCAATGGGGCCTTTAATTCCAAATTAAATTTCAGTTACACATAGGAAGTTTTTTCTGGGAGAAACTATTTTTATTTACAGGGTCACTCTCCCTTACCAGTCTGAATATTCTATATGCCAAAAATGGCATAGCAGTGATTATACTTTAGAATAATTATGATAATCAAAATTTGCAAATAATTATAATTATATAAATTGCATAAAAACAAAGCAAATGAAATTGACTAGAATCCAAAATTTCAGGATTATTTATAAAATCAAATTTATAATTACAGACGTTTTCCCATCAAATGATAGATACAATGCATCTATGATATAGGTTTTAATTCTTGTAATTAAGAAACAATAGACCATAACCACCAATCATTTTATTTTAAATTCCAAAAAAACTGCATCAACTTATTTTATCATAAATTGAGTAAAAAAAAACCCTTCAATTTAAGTTGTGGCAAAATGTTGTTGGAAATTAAATTTTTATACTATTTTGTTGTTTGAACTATTGTTTCAAAAATTTTTACCATATTCATGACATTTTGGCTGTTCTAGTTTTGACCTTTTTCAGGTAATATACAGAAAAGAATAGACAAACTGAACCTTTTCTAACAGACATGGGTAGATTGTTCTAATCTCCATGTACATTGCATTCAATGGATTTCAGTTTTTGTTAATTACCTTTTACTCTTAAATTAAATTTTTTGTTTCACAAAATGGCCAGCTACTGTAGGACCCTAACTTTGGATTTCAAATCAAATCAAGATTAACAACCAGTAAACTTTATCCACTGGGAATTAACTGAAACATGAGATATCCAGAAAAGGCATGGATGTGAAGAATCAGAAAAATCATCTCATGGACTAAAAGGTTTACCAATAAAAATTCAAAATATATTCTCCTGAAGGTCCAGAACATACAATGATGAGGAATATGTCATGAATAGGTATTCAAAGATGAGGAAAAAGAATGAATTTTAAACAAAGAATGAACATCATCTCAGAAAAATAGGACAGAAATTAAATCTTTTCCAAAGCAGAAACTATTCTGGATTTGGAATCACATTTCAGTGAATGTATTCTTTGGCCTTCCTTAGGTCCATTATAAAAAATTCAGATGGAATGACAAAATACTAAACACAAAAAGAACACAACATATGGATTCTCAGAGAAATTTCAATTTAGAAAACTGAACAGGAAAGGAGAATATTATTAATTTTTAAACATTCATATACAAAAATCATTGATCAATGAATTTTCATTAACCATGGAAAATTGTTTAGTGATCTTTTTTTCAGCCAATAAAAGTAGTGACTAGGAAATAAATGCTGAATGTTTCCTCATAAGGAAATGATTAATGTTATCATTAACATTATTAAGACCTGGGTCAAGGTACATTGCCTTTAGACTGGCAAAGATTGACACTATGTTTTCAGCTCTTTCAGGTCGATAGTTCAATTTGTATTTTGGAGAAGATTGCATTAGACTTGTCAGATCCAGCTCATCAATTGTGGTTCTGTAATGGCATGAGGTGCACTCTACTGGCATTCATAAGAAGTATGAGAGAAATTGAAATCTGTTTTGATAGGTATAACACAAACAAATTTTTTTATAAATCATTTGTAACCATTTATGTTTAGCCCTGTTTCCCTGATGTAATGGTTTCCAGCAAGATAACCTTTCATCATGCACAGATGACAAAACTGGTTCCAGAAACAATTTGCTGACTTCCAACTATTTCACTGAGCCTTATGACTGCCAGATTTAAACCATATTGAGAACATATGGGATATCTTGCAGACCTCACTAAAGTCATTGCAATCCCTGCTCCCGATAAAACACAGCTCAGTTATAGACCACTTAGAAATATAAGTTATGGACCACTTTGGAATATACCTGGATAAATATATCAAAGCAATAATTCCAGCACTTTATAGACTCCATTAAATTTTACATAGCCATTGTTATTCAAGGGAAGGAAACAGCTACTATGTATTAGGTAATTATATCTAATGCTTTGGCAATTTACTTTATTTTAAAAATATATTAGCTATATTCTACATTTTTCTTTTTATAATAAAACTTAATCTTCAATTGGATCTGCAAGAAGATATAAATCAAGTTTACTCCAAAATTCATAAAAAATGCATAAAGTTCTTCAGTCACTGATAGTCTCTACCACTTACTGATTGTCATCATTGGAAACTAGTAATGAAGCATAAATGGTTTATACTGTATTTATAAATATCATCTTATTGCTAAAATAAATTGTGATATTTAAGTTTAACCACCCAAGTAGCTGTTGCAGGTATAAGAGATATAACAAAATTTGAAACGAGATTTCAATCAGCAAATATAAAAAAAAATGGTCAGAGTACCTATCTCTTTAACAACTGTAGCCTTATAGAACTCACCCTCAAAGCTGAAATTCCCACTAGCATTATTTGTTGAGGAATAGCGGATAAGCATAATTATATAATCTTCCACAACTCCTGAAACCCACTTGTGAAAAATGCTCAACTCTCTATCAAAGCCAGAAGAAAATGGAATGCCAAGAATGCTGTAGAGGATAGAGATTCATTGCTTAGGATGAAGGAGGTGGTTGGTGCTGTGGAAGATGGTAGAAGAGAAGTTAGTTTCTATCCATTGATGGTGAAAGGAAAGAAGAAAGAGAAGGGATGTGGTAATAAAAAAAATTCAGTACACTGAGGAGAGTAAGTGAAACAAAAAAGAGCACTGGCCAAATGGGAAAACATCAAATGAAGACCACTTAGATGGTATGACATCAAGTAGATGCTTGAAAAAATATAAAGGGTTTTCTGATAAAGACAGTATACAGCATCCTACCCGCACAAGTGAATCCCAAATTGAAGAAATCAATAAGATCTGACATGCAATGCATGTTGGAAAACCGGCTCACCTCAAGCACATCCTCACTGGCTGCAAATATTCTCTAAAATGTTACATGTGGAAACCCAAACAATTATTAGAGGTTCTTGCTGAGGCTACAAAAAGATGTTGCACAAAAATAGCTGGGCTATAACCCAGATAAGAATACATTTATGAGGAAAGGAAACATTTTGGTAGGTACTATTAGAATCAAACTACAAATTATTATTTTTGTATCAATTAGAGAATCCAAGAACATCATCTTGCCATCCCAGCTGAGATCATGTTAATTGCTCTGGGTTCTGACCATGCCACACAATTGGTTAATTCAAAAAAGTTTACATCTTTGAAAGAATGTTAACTGGGCTCTTAAGGTGGAACAATTTTGAAAATCTGCTAGAAGGCAGAGTGCAAAGTTAATTAATATTTTTTCTGTTGAAAATGAATAAGAACAATAAAAATTTAATGGGTCACTCTGGAAGGTTCTTAACATAATAAATACAGAAATAAATCACTCCAGTTCTACCGCCAGAGGACTGAATTCTGACCAAACAGGGCACTACCTTTATCTCATGAGATAAACAAATTCTTACTTTTATATTTATAAATCTATATCCCAACATAACAACATTATATGAAACAAATATATTTCCAACAAAGACAATGTTAATTTTTTTAAAAATAAATGCAACTGCTGATAAAATATGATCTGCTCCTTAAACAGCCAATGTATGACTGACAATAATTGTATACTGATCTAGCATATATTCCAGTAACGATGTTAAATTTTATTTTTGTTCCACTGAATATCCTTGGAAATTTTGTTTCTACCATCATCAAATGCCTTTAAGCAATATGAAATACAAAATCAGCATGGTTCTCTCTAAATATTTCTGGCAATTAAAGAATGATAGTAATAATACACCTTTTATCACCTGGGATACTATAGCAAGAACCAAATCTTATAATGGGGAAGGAAATAGATGTAACTTATGTCTTGTTGAAAAATTAATTATCTTAAAACACTTAAATAACCCTAGCCTTTTAAACAAGAGAAATGAATTGATAGTTACATGTAGGTGTAAAAATAAATATCTGCTTAAATATGTTATCCAGATTAATTTTAAATGTAAATTATGTTTTTTTTTTCAAAGTAATCTTCCTTCATGCTTACTATAAAAAAATTAATATTCACAACTTTATATTTTTTCCATATATACATACATATATATATATATAAATCCCATTTATTTTAAATGCTGCCAAATATATTTTTAAAAATTAAAAAAATAACTGTAATCCCAGTATAATATATAAATGCACCAATATTGCAATAACCAAATAATTTAAATTACATAATGATTAGTTTATACTCAGCACCTGAAGATTGCGTTATGCATGAAACTCCAAGCCATGCTATCTATCAGTGAGAGATAATATGCATATTTATTAATATATACTTAATAGTTCTGTTGTATTACATCACATTGAACACCAGCAGTATACATGTGATATATATATATATATGCACATAGACATGCAAAACTTTTCAGACACTTTGGTAAATTAATTAGTTTTGATAATTTTACTCCAGAATCAAGAGTGATTAGCAGTATGTTTTTCTTAGTACATTTTATGGTCATGTTACTGCATTTTTATTAATACTGTATGGTAAATGATAGAGCTTCTTAAGAAGAATGATTTTGAAAAAAAGTCTGTCTCACCAGTAAAAATTTCATCTTTCAGCTCTTTTCTTGAGTTAAAAAGGAATATTTTTTTGTAAAAAGTAATCTTTATTATTACAGAAAGTACATCAAAGCATTGAGCTAGCAATGAGTGTTGCTGCCTTTGGCTCAAATAATTGATTCATTTTTGACGTGGCATTGAATAGAACAAAGTCCAGATTTTCTCATTAGGAATTATTTCCCATTCTTTTTAGCAGTAATCCCAAAACTCTTGGAGATTGTGAGGTTTTCATTTGAGCCCTTATTTCTTGATTTCCCACCCCAATGGTTCAATTATATTGAGATCAGGACTTTGTGCTGGCCAGTTTTCTAAAAGTTGAACATCTTCATCCATAAGAATCCTTTTTGTTGCATTTGATATGTGGTAAAGAGCACAGTCATGCTGAAAACTCTCTCCATCTTCATAGTCTGGCAGAGGATTAGACCATAGTAAATTAATATAGCTTTCACTGTTTAGGTTTCTATCAGCTTTAACCAATTTTCTAGAATCTTTTGATGCAACTCCACACACCATTATGCTTCCACCATCAAATTTTACCATCTTTATAGAGTGTCTTGCATTGTTTCTTTCTCCCATTGGTCTTCTTACATATTTTCTTGCATTAGAATGGGACTCATCACTAAAAATTACTTTTTATCACTTTACAACATCCCCATTTTAAATGTTCTTTTGATCAATTCAGTCTTCTATTCTGATGTGTTTCAGTTAATGATCTTTGTTTTTTTGTTTTTTTGGCTGCCATACACCTGTTCAAGTTATTTTTCACAATACTCTGCAAATTGCATCAAGTGAAACTTCACTGTTAAGACAGCATTTACTTCTCACTTGTTTGGCTGTTAATTCTGGATTGCTTTTCAAGACTCTCACCATCTTTCTTTCATCTCTTGTCTTTTTGAGGTTTTCTGATTTTCTTTGCACTTAAAACACTTCCAACCATAGCAAATGTCTTTTAGATTGTTTGAACACTGTTTCTGGAAATTTCCAGCTGCTTGGCTATCTCTTGTTAAGTCATCTTTCCCTTCAGAGTCACAACCTTCATCTTTGTTTCAGCAGAAATTTTAATCATGATTTTAGTGCAAAAAAATAATAGTTAATATTCAACTACAATGACTTGCCAAGAGACCTTAGACTCACATTAATAAGATGGAACAATTCCTACTGAGAAATTTTCATATCATCTCAGATCTTTCATAGGCCCAATAAAAAATAACCTAAAGTCACAGCAAGAACATAAAAAAAACCCACTTAACCCATTAACTGTGACAGAAATTTCTGTCATTTGCAGTTAAATCAGAATACTGTAATGACAGAAAATCCCACCATTCACAGTTAAAGTCATTAAAATATTGATTTTATCATCTGAAGATAATTTAAAAACAGAAGAAATGAAAAGTATATTCTTACTTAAAAAATACCTGATTCTTAAATAAAAAAAAAAGTAATTTAAATGACAAAATAAAGATTTTATATTCACAAATCTATTTATATTTGTCCTGCATTTTCAAATTTCACTCTAACTAAATCTGCAGCTAATAGTGTTAGGAAGAAAGGAATGAAAGATATTGAAATTTAAAAGCAAAACCATAACCTTATTATAGAAGGTCAAACCAGAAATGAAAACATAGAAGCCTAGAAAGGAAATTCTAATGATAGCAAAATGAAATCATACAATGATAGGAAATTAAAAAAAAAAAACAATTACAGAGACAAATTTTCTAACCTTTTGGTAAAAATGAATTTTTTTTTCTAATAATTGCTAAATGATTAATATATATATATATATATATATATATATATAAAATCAGATGATAGCAATCAATATGGATTAACTCATTAAAATACATAAATAGAAAAAGCTGTCAATTTCAAAGTTTACATATACAGGTCAGGAGTGCACAAAGTAAACTAATTTTGAATTTAGTGAAAGTAGTACATTTTGTGGATGTGCAGGTGGTGTAACAGTTGGAGTGAGAACCAAGATGAATTCAGATGGAGATCATTACATTCACCTTTGTATAAATGTCATTGGCAAAGGTATGAATTCATTTCTTCTCCCCACAAGGCAGACTGGACTCTCTAACCATGTTTGGCAACCAGTATAAGTAAAGGACAACTCTGAATTAAAAACTGTATATAGTAGTGATGAGACACCAGTATGGACTGGAATTAAGATGTGCTTATAGGAATTAAATTCCTATATATATATTTTTCAACCAATAAAATCTCAGCAGAAGGTTTGTTGGATAAACAATCATTACTAGAGAAAATACTGCCAAAAACACTTGTGGGATGTAGTTGTAGACCTACCACGTGTTATTTTTGGAACATTTAGAAAATAAAAATAATAATGTCTTTTACCATTCCTACAAATTTAAGAAAAAGATTTTCATGAGCCAGTGTGAAATTATTTTCTAACCAATGAAAACATTGTATTCAAAAAGTTCACACTTCTATGTAAAATTAGATTTTGAATCCCCTTGTGAATATAAAAATAGAAGCATACATAAGTAATTTTAGAGGTCAATTTGATGTACATGTGCTTACATACCCAAACACAAAATGTAAGATATGACAGTCAGAAGCCACCAATTAAGGCCTTGTCCAGGCACACGGTAGCTTTTTGTTTACAAATTCACAAACACATTAGGCTGACCATCATAAAGTAAGTCTGTCCACACATCTCACAATGCACTAAGAACACTTAATTACTTGATAAAACAAACTTCTCTGCAAGGAAAATTGAACATTTTATTACTACTGTATATTTCTGAAAAGAATATATAAATGTTATTTCAAGTGATGTTCTGCTTCTACTTTTCTTTCAGAAAATAACCTTTTCTACGTTTCATTTAAAAGATGTGTTGTTTTTGTTAAATGTTTTGTAATTCTGATACCTAGGTAAAAACAAGAACCTAGATAGACAGACCCAACTTACAGAGTTGCAGTATAAACCACAAAAGTTGGCTTTATGGATGTCAGAGAAATACAAATGGACCTGAGCAGCCATTCTGAAGATGAGAAATCACAGTGATTTTGCAGTGTGCCTCTGGTAATGAGTACAGTTAAAAGAAAGATGGTAAAGAAACGTGAAGACCTAATAAAAAAAACTAATCTAGATTACACAAAACATTTGTAATCTCATATCTTAAGCACAACTTTTAGGTAAGTAACTCACAAAACAGCAAGCTTAATTAATAATAAAAGACTATACTACTAAAATATATAACCTAATATGCACAAATTTATTAAAAGAAAAGCATTTATCTTTCATTAAAAACACCTATTAACAGAACACAAGTTTAGCTACTGTTCAGAGTTTCATATTTCCTTTTTATTTCAACTTCTATTTAAAATCATAAATATTTAATAAATTTAATTTAGTAAATTAAAGAAACATTGATAATAAGTATTTTTCCAATTTCAATGGTGTTTATATCTATTTAAAGTCCAAGTTAAAAATACCAACAACCATGGCATTCATACTTACTACAATTGTAAAGGACCATTGCCAGATAATTTTCTCAACTAAAACTGATGGTTTTGTACCTGACTTAATCAAAATCACCTGAAAAATAGATTCTAAAATGAAAGTCATTTTATTGTCATCAGCTTTATGGGTTCTTTGATGATTTCTGTATTCACTTAACAGTAAATATGTTAAAACTTAAAGAAAAACAAAACATGTTTAGAATTATAGTTTATTAGCTATAAAGGAGTAAAGGAAAAAAAATGTCAGTATATTTATTATGGGAGAAATATAAAATATGATATGTGCATACAAAATTTTCAGCTAATACCTGCTGACTGCTTCTCTTGAAACTTGGAACAATAAAATAGGGAAATAATATGCAATCTGATTATCACCCTGTATCTTTTGTGGGGATGGGTTTAAAGAAATTGACACTCAATAAAAAATGAACAGATACAATGAGCTTATTTTAATAATTTTGAGAGATGCTGTTGATACATGATTTGTAACAAGACAATGTTAGGAAAATGAATGACAAAAAATTCTATGTAAGGACTTCACACTAAAGTAATATTTTAATGATGGAATTAAGTAGAGGGAGGAGATATCAAAAGGCAGATGCTGGTTATAATTATTTACCTATAGAAAGTGCCAAAGAGGTTGGAATATTGAAAATTAATTTTTTTTTTTTTTTTTTTTTTACAAGATGCATCTGGGCATGTAATCTATCTAATTTCTCTATGTTTTTGTGTTTTTTACCCTTTTATTAAGTATCCCACATTGTGATAATAAAAGATCTGTCATGATATAATGTGGGATTCTTAATAATAAAGGTGATAAAAGCAAAAACAAAACCATAAGGAAACTGAATGAAATTGGCAATATTACATGTGCCAAACATCTGAAATAAATAAATAAATACAAATTTAAAAGTTTTAAATTTCAGTCTGCCATCTTCAGCATTTCATGTTGATGCAGAATTATAACTTGTTTGCATCTTTTATCTCCCCCCCTCTCCTTCCTACAGATCTATAATTTCATCAACAAAAACATTACTCAAGCCCAACAAAGTCCTTCTAGAAGACAAAATATGTTACACAGAATTTTTCTACTGTCATTCATTTGCCTAACATTTTTCTGATATATAGAAATTCATATTCACACAAACAAGACAATATATTTGAACAGTGTGTGTGATATGACTCCTTTATTTGTCAAGAGTGTTATCCTTTTCCTTCAAAGAGAAATGACCCATTTGGTAAATAACCTGTTTCTTCTCAAAGATGGACTGATATATACCACCATCATCAAGAGAGACAGACACAACAGCTGTTTCTAAAATACTAATGTCTATAATAAGTAATTTCAGGTATTTGTTCTTACAACCCTTTTATTGTGCTTTTTAGTGTGAGATATCAATAATAATAATAATCTAATACAGTACAGTGTATGTGTGTTTGTGTCCAAGCAACTCCTTCACTCCCACTGGTCAGATTTCAAGGATTCATATCTCCTTCAAAAGCCCTAGAAAATTTAGGCGCAGGGAATAATTTTCATTGAGCTGAGATTCAGGATTGCCATATTATGCGAGGTTAAAAATATATGCTAATATATTATACTAGCCATTATCGTTTCTTTCATGGTTCAAGGGGAGTAACTCTTATTTTACTTTTGTACCCAAAATTGCAGCTAGCTTAAAGCTAGGAAGGAGTAGATGTGATAAGCATCAATAAACTACAGAAGAACACAAAACTGATTGCTGCATTTACGTGTTGAATTAATGTTTAAGCTTACCTTTTAAAAGTTCAACGATAATTCTGCTGCCACTTAATTTAAAGATGAGTTGATGTACGTAGATCCTTATTTTCCATACAAACAATTATTTTTATTTCATGGGTAACAGAACAGTGGACAATTTATAGGATAAAATTAATACAGTGTAAAGGTGGGAAAATAGAAATTAGAATTAGTTATACATTCAACATTTGAAGAGTTAGAGAAACATAATAATTAATTAAGTAAAACCTATATTATGGAATCTATATGAATAAATGTGAAATTGGAGCTCAATTCTCCCACAAATTCTGAGATTAAAAAGCCCCCCACCTGTATTTTATAGTAATTTGCACACTAAAAGCTCAATATCTGTATATGTTATCTACTTCTAGGCAATATCACTCTTCAGGTTTAATTAATTTGCATATTGATTTTAGCAAAGTTTATTTCATTAATTAACGTTCCTTCATTACTGTTCTTTTATTCAACGATTGTTTTGATTTTCATATCGGAAATAGTTCTGTTTAGGAATATTGTCTTATATATTGCAGAAAAGTGTTTGAAATTTGCACTTTATTTGGCCTTCAACAAGTTAATGTCTATTTGTAAAACTTTCCTTAACTATAGCTGGCCAATTTATGAATGAAATGTTCATTTAAAATTTTTGTTTCAAAGATTTCAAGTAGTGAATATATCTTACTTTGCAAAGCAATAGTGAGTGGTCAAAGCCTGCTAGTAATGTATAAAAATGTGTTTATGTAGATATTCTTAGAATTTGCCAAGTTCAAAGCTGACCGTGATTGAATAACATTTGGGGTGTGACATACTGGATGATCCAGAAAAAATATATTTATATTTGAAATATTTTATTTTGAATGACTTCTTAATATTAAATGTTTTCTAATTTCTATTTATTGCTTGTTTTCTGAGTTTTTAGTTTACAGTTTTCTGTTTACAATTTAAAAAATGATTTTATTTGAGATTATAGTTATCACAAGAAATAAAAAAGAAACAAACAAATCCTAATTTCCCATGATTCCCTAGTAAAAAGGAAACCACCCTACTCACAGGAAATTTAGTGTCATCCTCTTTTCAGCAACTTCTCACCAAGAGAGCACATTTATTTGAGCGGCTCCAGGAATGAAGAACACAGATAATTATTACACCAATATCATCTTTTAATGATAGACTTATCATTTGCAAATAATTCATTCATTCACCATGCCAAACATAACACAAAAACAGAAACATTTAACAACCATATTGCAAGAACTTTCATATATCTACCAAACAAGTACAACCAAATCCTTCTGATAAATAAATCCTTCTATATATGAATAAATGTTTCACTTTGCTGTTATGAAATATATATGTTATATTTTACTAACAAAAAACAGGAGACAAACAAGGCCTATCATAACAAGATAACAATTAACAAAGATTATCATTTGAAAGGAGGATAACGTAAAAAAACCTAAAAGATTTTTCTTGTATATAAATATACCTATTGAATGTTAAATGAAAGCATTCAAAATACATAAAAAAGTTGTTATAATTTTATAAGCAAAAAATATTTATAAAAATTTTAGAATAAAAAGAAATACAAAAGGTCTATCTTTTGGAGAATTCGGTACATTGTTTCAAATATATAAAAAAAAAAGTTTCAATTTCTACTCTGGCATGAGATGATTTTTTTTTTCTCAGCAGCAAGGGAAACAAAACACAAACCTATTTATAAGCAATTTTTTTGAATTTCGGATCTCATCTCATTTTGTTACCATGAAAAAAAACAGGATGAAATCATCAAATAATAGCTGAACAAATTCTCTTTCTTTTTATCTCTATTTTCCTAATGTTTTTCCTATGAAAGAAAAAAATTAAATATTTGATAAGAAAGGTTTGATTGTAAGTTATAAGCAAAAGCTTTTTCAAATATAACTCATTGCTTTCTGACAATGTATAGATAAAAGGCTGGTGCTATTTGTAATGCAGAACCTATTTCTTATTTAACATCTTACTGTTCATTTGTCATATTAAGATTTAAAATATGTCTACAATATTAGAAAATTTCATTTTTATTTAAAGTTAAAACTCTACCTGAAATGGAAGTGAATGAAATAATAAATCATATTACTAAAACAGCATTTAAATATTTCAAGATCTAAAAACAATATTAAAATAGGGAATAATATAAAAATATACTTTGATAAAAATGAATACATTAAAAAGAAAAACAAGATGCCTGCCATTATTCCATTGGAGTGAAATAAAAATCATGGCTACACAAATGACATGCAACATAACAAAAAAGAAAAAAGGTTTCATATATATATATATATAAGACAAAAGGAAAATCTTTCTTTACTAACGTGCTTCATCGCTTGAGGAACTTTATCAAGGTAAATGTGGATATTGTATTTCATAATTTGTCTGTGTATTCATACTGTTTTGACAGATATATTTTATCTATATCTGAATTTTATACACACACACACTTATATGTGTGTGTGTGTGTGTGTGTGTGTGTGTGTGTGAGAGAGAGTTATCTGCATATTCTTAAAGTTCTATTGGTGGACATCACTAGACATACAAAAGTAGTTTTAGTGTTTATATAAAAACTTTAAAAATAATATTTTGTTACTTTTCTGGAAATTTCTTTATTTTTGTAGTAGTGGTGGTTATAATAATAATAATAATCAGTTTTATTAAAACACATGTACCAAAATGTTTGGATCATCATTATATACAGTCAAATTCCTAAGGCTTCCACTGTTTTCAAAAAAACACATTTTTAATACTTACAAATGTCAAATTAGCATGAAAACTTGTGCTATATTAATCTTTCCATCCATGTTATGATTTTCTTTTTCTTATTCAAACACTGGCATACAGTGAATCTTATTCTGTTTGAATGCAAAATTATTTGGAGGGGAATTGAAGGAATTTTTAGTTAAATTTTTGTTTATCTTCACACAAATGTTAAGATTATTGATCTGGCTCTAATAAGAGCAGAATCAATAATCTTTAGTTTTTTCATTTTGTTTTTGTAGATATACAAGTAAGAAGTCAATCTGATTAGGCTCGGAACAGCAGCTGCTCTTTTCAATCCAGATGGCAAAGAAAAATATAGATAAAGCAGATAGCAGGGGCAAGTGACAGTGTTCAGTTGTTAAGAAGGAGATGCATTTCAATATTTTATCTTGACTTCTGTCAAATCAAATAGGAAAAGAACTTAAATAAGAACTGCTTATTTTCTACATGCAGAATAACTGAATGTGACTGACAGAAAACAAAAAGGAATATGAAGAAAAGAAACTGTTGGTTTTATAAATAATAGACATGAATAAAAAAAAATAATAATTAAAGAAAAACAAATGCTCTTAATTCAAAATAAAAATGGCCAGGAAAATTATATGAAAATCCCAAAAATACTTTGAGATTTTTTAATGGAAAACACAATGATTTTTCTTTTCTTATTAATTGCTAAATATACTTCTGAGAATGTCAAAGAAAATTACAAATTTTAATTAAGAGAGTTTACATATTACTGTAATTAGAATCTGCAACCAGCAATAGAAAGAAGTAGCATAAATTCAAAAACTCAAATGTTTATAGACAATTCTGCAACTATGGCACAAGTAGAAGAATGAAACACCAGCAGCAGATATTTTGTTGTTGTTTCACTTAATTCATTAATGAGATCAGAAGATTTTAATTCACACTTCCTCAGGAAATAAAAAAGAAAAAATTATTCCCACCATCAGGATACTGAATAAAATTCCTAGACATAAGAATATTTTCAATCAGCAGAAGAAAAAAATATTTAGAAATTGGAATGATTATAAAAAAAAACAGACAAAACATAAAATGAGTGGGTATATTTTTTGTGGCATTTGTAATTTCCATTATTCATTTAAAGTCAGACCCAAAACAGATAATATGTTCCATTGATTCCCAAACAAAGAAAAACAGAAACAGTTGTTAGCAATCAGGTTGTTCACAATTTTGGTTAGCAGTTTTTTCAGTAATGATCTTTAAAATGTCATAATCAAAAGTTACAAAAAAAAAAAAAAAAAAATAACAGCATATGTTGTTCATCAACATATCAAGTTCATAAAAATAAGACTAAAAATTACAGACAACAAAAACAGAAGAGAAAATCATTTGCATCCTTTAAAGTAGAAATTAAGTTTATTAAGACATTGGTACTGCCATACAACTTCCAGGAGTTTATATCTTTATTATGAATTCTTATGAAAATAGATTTTTAGAAAAGAGAAATAAAGCATTTATAATACATAAGAAAAAAAGCGGTTAGCAAATTAACCTCACAGTAGATCAGTGTATTCTAATTTCCTTGGAAGAGTCCATATTGTATCCCTTGGGTGGGTTACAATTGCTAAAATTGGTCTTGTTTAATAAATATCTATTATTAAGTCAATACAAAGTTCCCAGCACAATCTTTTACACAATGCTAAAAAGACACTTAAAAGTTTATTCAGATCTTTAATGTTTGTGCAACAATAATAAGTTGTTTATAATCCTTAGGGAAAATAGTGAAACTGAATTCAACATAAAACTCCAGAAAAATAACATTAGTCAATAGTTTAACATTTGTCTTTTGCATAACAAAAAGAAAACATCATTTTGGGATAAATCTGATAATGATGAAAAAAAACAAAAAATGGATTTATTATGAAATTCCCTTCAGTATCTGAGTATTTCTGAGATGAGGCATTATGTACACTATTTACATTATTCAGACTATTGTCCTCATCTTTGTCGCCATATTTATTACAATGTTTCAGGTGGTTGGAATATCGTACTGGGGTTTATTCTAGTTTCATGTGCCATGTTTAATGGATGCCTGTTAATTCCCCTCTCCAAATTCTCCACTGCCTTAACCAAGTATTGAACTCACACTCTTTGGGTCCTGTCACTGCATCTAACTAATGTCTTTATCCACTGTGCCATGTGTCCTTGAGGACATCTGGTATGAATTTTTGGGTATTATAAACCTAATGTCTTCAGCAACTAGTTTTTACCAGTGCTCATATTGCAATTTTTGCTGTTATCATTGCATGTTTTACCAGAGCTCATATAGCAATCTTTGTTGCTAGTGCTTTTCTCTAGCACTTCTTATTACTGGTTCCCATATTGTATTCATTTCTATGCTTGGTCGGCTCAGGAGATTTTTGTGGCCTAGCATATGTGCGGATTCCTTAAGTTTATGCATTTTCCAATGGTGTTCTTTGTCTATGATCACAACCTGATCCCACAGAGGCAGTGATCTCCCTTTATGTGGTCAGCCATGCCTGATTTTTCCACTTCCTCTCAGGTTACAGAAAGCTGATAACTGATATCCATTAAACAAGGCACATGGAACTAGAACAGTCTACCCCAGTGAGCGAAATAAAGTGTTCAGTTCGATATTTCAACCACCTGAAGAAGGTCGGAGCATACAACAGCCAAAAGGTTGTAATAAATATGGCAACAGAGATGAGGACAATAGTCCGAATAATGTAAATAGTGTATGAAATTCCCAAATGAAGAAATTAGTGGCCAGATTCAGAGAAACCTTATTCAAAAACTTAGCATAATCTACTAGGTAAAAATGTTTGGTTCGATTCAAAGAGAATTCTTTATTATGAATTGTTGTACAAAGTGTTATTGCACACAGCTATGGCGAACAATTTTCCTGATTGAATGATGCACACCAATTACTGTGTTCTTGTTGCTAATTCAATGCAGCCAACACACATGGGATAGGAAGTTCTTCCATATGTAACATATTTTTCAGATGTTACATATGGAAGACTTTAGACATTTAGACTATCACTTGTTTCATTATATGTTATATTCCTTATTAAATTGATAGTTCAGATAAATTCAAGATTGTACAAACAAAGCCAAAAAAAAACGAAAATATATTTTAGCTAAAAGTTGGTGTAAGGTCATTGAAAATAAGGGAATTGAATAATTACAAATTTATATGAATAAAAAATTTTTTATGATTTAAGCTTGATAAAACCAATATCTGAATAGAATGCTAATTAGAAAACCAACCACAAGAAAGGAATGTTTTTCTAACAGAAAACAGATTGATATGTCTACCTAAGAGAAATGTTTCATGTCATAAGTAATGAATTGTTTGCAAACAGAAATGACTAAAGATGCTAAGAGGAAAAAGAACTGGGCTAAAAGTGAAAATTAGAGAAGATCAATATTTATTTATTTATATGAATTGAGAAAAAATATTGGTTTTCCATGTTTTTCATTATCTTCAATAATTTCCCATTTTTTCATTCAAATTCTTGCATTCAGGTTGAGGAAATATGGATGCATTGTATGAAAATGATCAAGTTGATTTAAATATTGCAAGAATGGTGTCGTAACAGAAATTAAGAGAACAAAATTAAATGTAAGAATGCACAAAAGGTAAATAATAAAATAGGTGTATTGCAAAATTTAGAAATAAAAAATTAAAACTAACTGGTGACTGGATAAACATTATTAGGATCAATCATGAATCGACAAAAATGGTTTTATAAGTTGTATTTCTCAAAACATAAATTATTTATATATAACAATATTTTTTACATACAGTTCAGTACGACCAAGATTACTCAAGCAGTAAACTAATAAGTAATTTTGAGCGGTGGTGAGCAAAATCATCTTGCAAATCAATTAGCATAATGAATGCTCCATGAACAGAGTCATGTTCTAAAATAGTTCTTTTTTCATTAGATTTCCTTTTGTGTATCTGATCTCTGAAAGAAAACCCTCTTTAGCTTTTCACAATAAATACTAAAAAAACAATTACAATTATTCATGGGGATAGTTGAAGAGAAAGCATGTAGGATTTCATTTTCTTTTTAAGTTAAGCATTCTAGTAAGGCACAGTCATTTATCTATGCATCCAAATTTCAATGTGTGGGAAAGAAAACATGTCATTGCTTTAATTAATATAATTCAAACAATTTCTTTTGACAAGAATATTCTCCTAAATATCCTGATAAAATCAGTAACCAGATTTTATCAGGATATTTAGGAGAATATTCTTTTCTTTCACTAAGCATTGGTTAATTGATTGGTGTTAGTATTCAGAATGAACAGGGTCGATTATTTTATCAAAGTTATTCATTAATGCTGTTTTGAAATTTGAACATTTTCAGATCTGATAAATTTAGATAAGTAATCTGTAGATGGCTGCCATTAATTAGCACTTTAAATTGTTATAGTTATACAATGCAATAAATAAACTTAAGAATTTAGTGATACCATATCCAATTGATAGTTTAATTAATTCTCTATCCAGATAAATCTCAATCTCTCTTCAAAAGCCATTCTTTCATTACCAGAAATACTTGTTACAAAGTCTGGTTAATTGCTTTCTCAAGGTTTTCTTTTCTTTAAGTAAAGAAATTCTTGTGACTTTGAACTGTAAACATTTTGGTTACTGACAAATATTCTAATCCCAAAGCTATCACTCAACAACCATATATGAACAAATGTAGTGTAAAACTTATAAGCTTTAATCCAGTGTGTCAAGATCAGAGCAGCTGGTTGTAGATAAGCAAATACTGAACACCTATTCATCTTTATGTGAATGAAAAGCATTCAAGGCTATCACCCCTTTTCATGGCTGTAAATGGAAAAGGTCATCATAAATATATATAGGTTTATATAAGCTACAGAAGAGAAGATCATATGAGATTAGAGAAGATTAAATTTAGTTTTATATCAAATATCAGTTCTGAAGTAAAGGAAGGAGATTATTACAGCTTCTGCATCTAGAGTGTGTTGACCAATATGAAAAAGTTATACTATTTAATCAACTACAGCTTATGACTTTTTCAATTACATAACTTGGAGGAAGATATAACTTATGACCAAATGCCACAATTGCCTCTGAAAATATGCTTACAAGCTCACACAAATAAACAACACAACTATATCAGCTTTTCCATGCCTAAAACATTTCCCTGTTCCTTGATATTAATATATAATTTGTTTTGTATATTTATATAGTCAACCAAAGATTTGCTTTGTTTACTCAATATAGTCAAACAGAGAACCAAACAATGCTTCAAAGTCATATAACACGAGTTGCTTTTCATTTCCCCATTAATAAACAGGGAAAATGGATTATTTTGATGCCAGACATGGAGTAGAATATAATTCCCATTTGAAAGTTTAGAAGGTTAAGTTAGTCTAAAAGAATAAAGATTATATCACTTTGGAGTTAGTTGAAAAGTTGCAACGAACAAAAAACAAAATTCTTTAACTTTTTTTTTGGGGGGGGAAGGCTGTAGAAAAATGATGTGCAAATCAAATTAACACATTCATTGCAACATGACACACATGTGCATCTTGTGTCATGTTACATATTGCCTCTGACACACATGTGTATCCATTCCACAGTCTTATTTCAGCAACAGCAACATACTGAATTCAGATTCTGCCTTGAAGAAGTGAGCAGAAGGCATGTATTAATTGTTATATTGTATGTTTAGTTATCAAGTCCATACATTATTTAAGAATAGTCAGTGTTATAGACAATGTGAGAGATGGACAACATATACTTAAAATAATCAAAACAAGAATAAAAAAAAACAATCAGTTTAGGTTATGTTATTCATTTTGATGTATGGCTTCTATATAGGTTAAGACTTATGGCCACATCACATTAAAACACCAGTTCTCATATGATCATCAAAGTTAAGAAAATGCCAAGTGTGGTCAGTACCTAGATGGGTACTGTAAGCTTGGATGTGTGGATGGTGCAATGGATAATGGCTCGGAATTGAAAATCAGTGAGCCAAGTTCAAATTCCATTTGAATTTGCTATAGTCACTTACATGCAAATCCTCTTGGAAAAAGTATGAATCCACCTCTTCTCCAACAGCTATGGGTTAAATAGTAGGTCTTGTATCAATAGATCATTATTATATCTAAAAGAATTATTACAATCATTAAATATTTTCTGGCTTTAAATAATCTGCAAAATGTTGATAAATCATAAAAAATGCCATAAAAACAAATAAATCATGTGCAATTATCCAAGGTAGTTGTAAAATGATAAAATATTTTTTAACTTTTTCATAACCAAAATGGTGTGTTTGATACAAGAAACATAATTTAGGAGAACAATGAGCTTTACTAAATGACATTTGTGTAGCTTCATAAATTCTTGGGATTATTCAATGGCCACCATATCAAACTTTCATTCAGATTTCACTTAAAGTTCATCCAAAAAAGGCAGTAGACTATATTTTATCTATTTAGTATTGTGCTTATTCACCCCTCCCCCCCCACAAAAAGAAACAAAGTTGGTTCCAGGGTTGGTGCTCATTTTTGCTTTACCATAAAATGAAATACTAGCCAAGTGTTTTAAATTAGGCACAGCATTGCATTTCACTCACCCTAAAAACTTTGTAAATTATATTTTCATTACTTATCAAAATATGCTAAAAGCTAACAGAACTAAATTAATGACGTCTTGTATAAACTACGAGTAAAAATCAAAGTGAAATACAGTCAAAGTGTATAATGCCTGGCTTGTCATTCCCAAGTACATCACACTGCTAGGAGAGCTATCTGATCCTTGCTGAAGGTACCCACTCAGGCACATTTTTGTTTCTTCAACACTCACAAATCTAGCTGTTTGGAACACTTGAAACTAAATTGAGTTGACTTTAGTCATAGTTTCTGGAAGAGCACACATATAATCATGCATGATCAAGAGTTGAACATGGCCAATATGCCCAACCTCTCAGTCACCATGACATGTGACATCGTGTATGACAATTGATGGCTTCTAGCCATTTTCATCCACAAGGCTTGAACAACCTATATGGTTTTCAGGCATTTTCCAACAGTCATCTCCCTGGGCTGATATTATCAAGAAATTTCCTCCTTGATAAACCAGTCAAAACGTAGTCAAATTTGAATGCGGATTTTCACATTTATACACACACACACACACACACACACACAGAACTAAATGAAAGAAATTGTAAATTAATAAATTATTAAAATTTTTTTAAAAAGTTATAACACTTTATTAGTTCTGAAATGAAATTAAAAAACTTTTGAACATGACATGTACAATGTCTCTTCTACAGTAATGATTATTTATCATAATATGAAAAATATTTACAAAAACTTAAGAGTCATTACAGAAACTGCAATGATGTATTCTAATCATTTATCATAAAAATCACCAGATCAGTTAAAACATTTCAATCCAGATAATTATAAATTATTAACAGTTTGAAATGCTTTCAAATTGAAATTCATTTTGCCCAATATACTATGAATTATTATAAATCTCTATACACTGTAATATTCATGTTTCATCTCTTTTCATTTTCATGTTTTCAAGCGTCATCTTTTTTTATATAAGCCTGTTATATTTTAGTATATTTTTACAAAAATTATGTTCACAAAAATTCGGCATAGTTTATTTTCTTACCTAAAGGGGAGGGGGAGCTATATGAGATTTCCTGTTGCAGGTTTTTATTTTATTTTTTTTGATTTTTTTAATTAATTAAGTTGCTACAAAATTTTGCAGCTTTCAGCCAAATGGCCTAACCACTAAGATATTACTTTTAGTGGTTAGAGAAAGATGAATAAAAAAAAAAAAAAAGAAGAAAGATGAGAAAAGATGAATAAAAAAAATTAAAAAAAGGTAAAAACTTTACCAGCTTGTTGGTCTCTATAGAGACATTCCCATAGATGGCTCTGAAGTGCACTTCTTGGGCCTTGGAAGTTGCAACCCAGGCTTGCTTTGATACATTTTGTAATTGCCCCACGACATCTGAAATCATTTACAATCATTAGTCATGCAGTCATTTAAATACATCTTGTTGAAATAAACAGGCATTATTAGTACTAGACAGAACAAAATAAGGTTAGTCCTATAGCAGGAATATTGTGGAATTTTAGGTAACATTATAGTTTTTATAAAGCATCATTTGTCATTTGGAATAATTTTCCATATAAATGTTTTGATATTGCTTATTAATTTGCTAAGTCACAGTAACTTTTTGATCATAATAAAGTAACTTATAGAAAAGTTTTTTCTTATTTTCTTGACAGATTTGTTAATTAACCAAATAACCTGCATTACTTTTATTAACCAACCAATCTATCCAGTGGTTATATTTTTACTAACTGCTGCCAATTTGATGAAATGTAGTCATTACCAAGTGTTAAATCTCTACATAAATTAAGCCATGTGTAAACTTGAACCATATCATTTTGACAGATATATCAACAATTTTATATTCATGCACATTCTGTAAGTTCACCTGTGATCACCAATAATCTGTGTTCTGTCACCTTATTACATTGAATTCTAATAGAACTTTTCACTTGTGGACCTCTCTCCAGCTTCTTGCTTTCCAGTCAACTTTGATCTTCAAAAATGTAGATGTAATTTCACTCATTATCTTCTGCCATTTTAATTCCTGTTCTTTTATTGTTCTCTCTTAATAATGTTTTCAAGAAGCAAGAAGAGAGTCCCACAGGTGAAAAATGTGAGAGAAGAAACTGTTAGTAAAGGTCTTATGGTTACATCTAGCAGCCATTTCAACTGTAAAATGATGAGATCTTGCTGTCAATCTAGTACTGCGCTTAATTTTATAGAGTATAGGTACCATAGAAGAAAGTTCATCAGAACAATTGTCATTAAACTATTTATATTACAGCAATGGGAAAGTCACTAGCACTGAGATGCCAGATCAGGACCAATAACATTGCAGATTTTTCTTTGTATTTTAGCAAGAATCTCTAAATACATAGCAGAAGCACGAGACCAGATGTGGCAGCAATATTCAAAACAAGAACGAATGGTAGAATAATAGATATGTAAGGTAGATTATGGCAAGAAAAAACATCTAGCATGACAGCAGACCTAGTAATTGATTCAACATAATCTTTCCACTTCATGTCAGTGGAAAATGTTAGACTAGACAATTATGCTGATGGAAGACAGAAGGGAGTTTCATAGAGAACAGTTTAATTTTTAGAAGCATTAAAATTAACGAGCCATTCCTTGCTCCAATTAACAACAGAAAATACATAATTTTTTAGCTCAGTTGCTAATTTGACCTATCAAGCCAATCAGACTTACTATTAAAATTGTTGTGTCATCAACATCGATACTGAGGTGAGAACTGATGCCATCAAGAAGGTCGTTGATGAAAATTAGAAATAATGTAGGTCAAAGGGCAGAACCCTGAGGGACACCTGCATTAATACAAAAAAGATCTAGAAGTGGCCATTCAAGACAACTTTCATTTCACAACTTGATAAGAAAGATTGAATACCATAACCTTTTAACTTCTGAAGAAGCCCAGTATCCCAAATCTTGTCAAATACCTTCAAGACAGCCAAATCAAAAGCCCAAGTTTCACCATTCATATCTAAAGCTTGATAAACTCTTTCAGCAATAATCGTTGATACATCAGCAGTTGACCAAGAGAAGCAAAAGCCATATTGCTTACCTGAAAGAAAAGCCTGTGAGGTGAAATGCTTAACCAATTCAGAGTTAAAGCATCTAGTACTTTGCCACTATCTCTCTCTCTCTCTATATATATATATATATATATATATATATTATTTTTAGCATTTTATAATTATGGTTAGTTTTATATGTTTTAAGTTGTGGCAGGGATGGATTGGAAATCAAAAATGACTTGAGCAAATTCCCAAATCAGCCCATTAATGTAGAATAAGCTTCTGTAAGGCTACAAAAAATTCATAAATTTTAACCAATTGCAAGGCCATTGAGAGGCCATATGAAATAGGTAATAGAAAATATTCAAAGGTCAGTATAAAGTGCTTCATTCCATTGGTTTATGATTCAATCACAAATATAACCTTATTTTAATAAGACCTTAAAGAGAAAAGAAAAACACATCCAACATATATTTCATGTTAGATAATTCAGATGGAGAAACAGATAAAACTGTTGAACAGTTCTCAAAGAGCAAGCTCAAGATAAAAGTGGTTTGCTTTTGGTTTTTTCTCATTGGCTTTGATTTTTAAACAAAAGTTGCTGAATGTTTTTATAGTTGGTACTAAAAATGGGAGCTTCTGCACAATAATTGTAGTGTTTGCCATTTTTATATTCATTAATCTTTTGATGTATATGCCTCCAGTTTTTCAAATGCTCCATAAATGAATTGCTTTCATCTTCTATGCGATATGCAACACAGAGTGAATTATTACAGTTATTGTATGATAATCAATAACACAAAGAACCATATTTTCTCCTAAATATACTTTTTGATGAAAATGGGAGAGAGCTACCCTCTTGGATGCAACTGGGGAAAAAAAAAGAATAGAAAAGCTCTCTTATTTATTCTTTGCCTTGCAAAAAGATCAGCATCTTCCTGTTGCATATAAAATTTTCTTGCAGAAATGCCAGGTTCAATGGCTGCCTGGTCTCACCAAATCTCCTCAATTGTAACCTCATTAGTTTCATCTTCAGATTCTTAAGCTGCAGAATTATCGTCGATACAAGAGCCTGTAGTTATTGTTCCTTGAATTTCACATTCATTGTTCAAGCACAGAAGAACTAGCAGTATTAACTTTGAATAAATCATTCAGTTTCAAACATTTTTTCTATTTGTAAAAGGAAAAATACTTCTTTCTCTTTTTAGAGAGAATTGTTACCCTCCCTTTATATCTTCTCCATCTAAAAAAAGTTAAAGGGAATATTCAAGTCATTTCTATCAAATATCATGGTTGGTGTATAAATAATTATCAACCCAAATTTTGTTTATATCTTGAAAATCCCTGCATATGTTTTCAGTTTGATTAACTGCAATATTTTAAATAGAAATTTATGATGATTATATTGTTTTACACTCTAATTTCAATATATATATATATATATATATATATATATATGCTCACCAAAAACCATAAAATATACTAAAACACCTTTCTCCAACATACCAAATATCTCCCAAAACACTCAAAGGTTATGTATTAATAATAATAATAGAATTAAACAAAAATACCCACCCATGTACCTCAAAATTTCTGAATACATAATTTTTCTACAATAATAAAATGTACTCCAAAATAAATAATATACATTTAAACTACAGTCAACATACACACTGAACACTATTAATATCTGCAAGACCAGCTATAAATTTGATAGACACATACATGAACACTTTTCCCACTAACATGTTCAGGAATTAAACACTACCAGAAAGACACAAAGATGCCTACTAAAATTCAGATACAGACAGACAGACACACTAACATGACAAATACAAACAAACAAGAGAAACCTGACCAATGTAAATAATATAAAATTCAAAATACTGAAACACTGTCTTGCCAAAAAAAAAGGCACAGGTTTCAAAGCAAGAGGTATATCAACAGTATTCAGACCTCACATTAATACAATGTTTAACCTAATTGGATGTTAAAACCAGACTGCACTCTCACATGCACATGATTATATTGCATATGTTGAGGCAATACAGCAACAGTTATATGTGGGCTTGCTGAATGAGTCCAGGGGCCATCATATCATATATCATACATGATCAATGGGGAAGGGATCATATAAAACATCATGCAGAGCATATTAACTAGCATGGCTATTATGTAGGCAGGTATTACTTTTCTGGAACAACAATTGCCTTCTTGTTGCAGGAATGACAGAAGAATGTGTTGAACAATTTTCTGCATATAGATGGTGCTTTTCATTGTTCTCTTTGCAAATACCAAATGCAAGTAAAGAATTGTAACTTACTGCACCATGCACTTTGATGGCAGGTGTTCAACCTATGTGCCACAGGAGAATACACTGCCAAAGAGTGTTAAGAGAAAGTTTGAAAATGTAACACATTTTTGCCAAATTCATGCATCGTTTGTTCACAGGGGATAAGCAATACAATCATGCAAATGTGTGCCACAATTTGAAGGAGCCAGTTAAAAGTAACCCATAGTTTTATTTCAAAGTTGTGACTGAGAATGAGTCACATAACTCTAGTTATTTGGAGGTTATCTCCTTTTGTATATTTGTTAACATTTCACCAGGTAATATGTACATGAAGGATTTAAAAGAAAACATTTCCAATCAGGTTATGATGTTTCATACTAGAGAGAAATTTGGATCATTGTAGAATAGGTTATTTTAGTTTGGATAAAAATGATTACAAAAACTATCTGCAGTGACTAAATGATATTTCAATACAGTAATTTCTCTCATCAGGATTTATTTTTTAAATATGATAATTAAAATTATCAGGTTAATAATCATATTTAAAATAATATACTGTGTGGCTATAAAATTTGAGCATAATAAACCTGTAGTTCTTTTATTCAATGTTTATTTATGCTTAGCCAACAAACATTTATTCAGAAACATTATTAAGCTGGTTTTAATTATTTTAAGTACATTCTAATAATTTATAGCTTGATTTGCATTAAAAAGCTATTCATGTAATCCATAATGTTTACTGGGATAAGCAGCCTGCCTGCAGCTAGAGAATAAGTTTGCTAAATACACAAAGAAGGAGTAAAACAAGGATATGCTTTCACATCAATCTTATTTAACTGATACAGGACAATCCTAAGGGAACTAGAAGACCTACAAAGATTTATTGCAGAAGACATAACCTTTACAGCATAACATATATAGATAATATAATGCTATGTTGATGACAGACTCAGTAGAAAAATTGAAACAACACTTAGGCATGTAATAAGGGAAAGCAAAAAGAATGGATTAATTATTAACTGTAAGAAGACTGAATGCATGATTGTCAGTAAAAGAGATAACCTAAAGTATGATCTATGTATTGAGAATGTCAAAATCAGACAGGTATATAAATATACCATTCTCAGGTAGCATAATAACAAACAATGGAAAATGAAACATAGAAATTTGAAAATGAATCTAAATAGTAAAATAGTCCTTCCAAGAAACTAAGCAAAGTATTAAGAGACAAGAAAGCTTTCTTTTTTTCTTATCTGTATATATTTATGAGATGAGGTATTATAATTATTTACATTATTTACATTGTCTGGACTATTGTCCTCATCTTTATTGCCATATTCACAATGTTTCAGCTGTTGTATACTCCGGCCTTCTTCAGGTAATTGGAATTTTGAACTGAACCCTTTATTTTGCCCACTGGAGTAGATTGTTCTAGTTCCATGTACTATGCCTCTTCCAAATGACTAAGTTATCTCAACTCTCCAAGTTTTTTGTTCACCACTGCAGTAGCCATGTATTGAACTCATAACTCTTTGGATCCAACCAATGCTTTCATACAAGAATACTGAACTACTATGTAATATGGCAGTGAACATGGGAAAATCTCAAAGAAGAAATGAAGCAACAGAAATGTAGTTCTACTCATGAGTTACTGAAGAATGGACAGAACTTGTGAAAGGCAAAGGAGTTTTATGGAAAATAGGAACAACAAGAAAACTGATACAACTGGAAAGAGAAATCTTCAATTTCTGGAACAGATAATGAGGAATAAGGGCCTGGAAAATTGAACACTCACAAGGCATAATGAAGGTAAGAGAAGCATGAGAAACAGTGAGTAACTGATTTAATGAGTTTGTGTGAATGGATGGTAGAACAGGGACAGATAAGAATGGTAAAAGAACAAAGCTTACCTAGAGCAGCAAAAAATACAAAGTTGTGGATATTGTATAAAAGAAGAAAAAGAATAATTTATTTTTACTTGATCCATTTCAAACAAAACTTTGAAAAATCATTGTTGAGTTTCTTGTCTTAACAAATGCTACAAAATGATAAATACAAAAGAATCTAATATTTTTCCAAGATTTCCAACATCATGTAAATAAAAAATAAGCAAATAACTATATTTGGGTCTTACTAGGTTACAGTTGGTATAGTAAGAATGACTTCATGTTTAGATTTTATTTAAACTCTTAATTAGTGCAATTCATTAAAAGTAATTTTTTTTTTTTTTACATATTATCTATATATTAGTAATCAAACCTTTGGAAATGTTTGTTCCTTACAATAAAAAAATGAGGCTCAGATGTAAGCTAGAGAGAAGAATGCTAAATGCACAGTGCAGAGTGTAAAGAATATCAAATTTTAAGTATATATTTCTTATGCAGTGTTACATTAGAACATCCACATATCCACTACAAAATTGTACATTTTTGTTTCAACGGCAAAGAAGGAAAACCTTTTTTAAACGTCTCACAAGGTGGGGAATCATGAGTAACATTGTGATTCCCCACCTGATGGGATGTTTAAAAAAGGTTTTCCTTTTTTGATGTTGAAACAAAAATGTACAATTTTGTAGTGGATATGTGGATGTTCTAATGTAATACTGCATAAGAAATAAATAAATATTTACAGCTCTACTTTTTGTATTAAGCACTGTTTTTAAATTAATGTTTTGAATGCAGAGATCTTACTGTTTGTTCTTCTACACTTTGAGATATATATGTAAATTTAAAACCATTTTTTACCCTTGGAAATGTGATCTGAGGAACCAGGAAAAAACCACCTTCCTGGGGAAATAAAATATAATCAATGGACCCTTAAGGTTGTCTGTTTTCTAATTAAATTTTTATATATATATATATATATATATATATATATATATATATATATGCTGCAACTTATATTGGCTTTTATGTTCAGGGCCTAGAGGATAGGACACCATTAATTTGATCATACAGTTGATATCTTCTGACATAAAATTATGTAGACACCTCCAACTAATGTAAAGTGTAGTCAATGGCTTAGTATTGAAACTGGAGAAGTGAATCAGGTTATCAGCGAGTGATGAAGAACCAGCCAGGCACCAGCTGACCAGGTGGCCAATATGTCTCTAATTGTTAGTATCTTTTGTATGAATTCTTGTTTGGATAAATTAAGCCTTGATTACAATATCAAAATTGTTTTATAGTCAATTTTGTGAAATTTAAAAAAAAAAAAAAAATGGTAAAATCCTTTTTTATTTGCTATATTTATTACTTGCATGATTAAAGAATTCTTTTGAAAAGATTTATTTTACTTGGTGATATACAATTCCTAATTTGTTTCAAGAAATTTAAATATTATAAATTGGATTGCTTTCTTCTTTTTTATTGTTTTAATCTGTAGCCTGGTTCATTTGTTTCTGAGAGACATTCTTAGCTTTTGTCTATATTTCTGTGATGAGGTCTTGCAACTATTTGCAATATTTACATTGTTCAGACTGTTGTCCTCATCTTTATTGTCATATTCACAACCTTTCAGCCATTGTATACACCAGCCTTCTTCAGTTGATATATGTTGGAATTTCAAAGTGAAACCTTTATTTAGTCCACAGGAGTAGATTGTTCTAGTTCGGCATGCCAGAGTTATTTTGCTTTAGTAACTCAACTCTCCAAATCTTTGTTAACCTCTGTTGTGGCCAGGTCACAACTCTATCTACTAAACCATGTGTTGGAGCATACAAGAGCCAAAACAGTGTAAATATGAAAAGATGATGACAACAGTCCGAGCAATGTTAATTCTTAGCTTTATATCAGTTGTGGCAAAAGTATAATTTGATTTTGGCCTTCATAGACAATTGATTTAAGCTTAGCATTATAACTTCCTATTGTAGTGTTATTGTTATAACTTGGTATAACGTAATTCATTAAAGTATTCTCTATACATAATGCTTAGACTATAGCTGTAACACCTGTATTGTTAGTATGAAGACTGACTTCAATACAACTACCAATGGCTTCATAGCATGGAACTCTTTATAATACTGGACAAGTTTATAGAGTCAATGGGGATGTACTCTTTAATCCAAAACATCCCACCTTTTGAGATTGCTACTTTATTTTTTATTTCATATTAGTATTTCCCCCCTCCCTCCTCTTTCTGGAGAGTTCACCAATGTACTTTACTTTGTAGCATTTCTGTCTCAGACCCACTTCTAGTTCTTCTGTACATTTTCTTTTCTTTGAACTTGTTACAGCATTTTAACTGGTTCTTTAGGTCTTTCATCAGTTAATTTTTTCTTCAGTTGATTTCGGTGCCTTTTATGTTAGAATTTTTTCCCTTTCACCATGTAGACCAATTTTCCAATTCTAGTTACTATTATGCTGTTTACCCAGGTTTCATTTTTCCATCATTGTATACCCTAAATAATACTTTATTGCCAACCTTGAAAGTATTAGTGTCACTTATTAACTATATTCGTGATTTCAACTTTTGGCAATAACTTGTTGAACAATGATTTTATCTTCTGGCAAACATTAATTCTTCCGCTGACAAGACTGATCTGGGTACACTCTTAAAAAATTTTGAAGTGCCTCCTCATCTAATTTGTCCAGACTTGCTTTTTTCAATGCTCTTCTAAACATTCTCACAAACCATTCCACTTGTCCATTAGGCTTTGGGTGATACAGTGAGGTCATAATATGTTCTATAGAGAACAACTTGCAAAAGTCTTGAAATTCTTTCCCAGTGAATTGTATCTGGTATGCCATATCTCACAAAAAGTTCATGCAAGAAATTCACTGTCACTGAAGATGGAAGATTTTTGCACTTGTAAATTTCTGGCCATTTCATAAAACTATCAACTACAACTAGATAATATATTCCATCCATAGGACCTGCAAAATCTATATGCAGTCTTGACCTTGGAGTGCCTGTCTTTGACCAACGTTCCGTCTTTGTGAAAGGTAGTTTTGCTGCTAGAGCACAAACTCTACATGTATTTACTGTTTTTTCAATATCTTCATCCATTCCAATCCAATATACAAAACTTTTCATGAGAGATTTAATTCTTGAAAATGCCAGGATGTCCAGAATGAAAATCCTTTAATATATGTTTCTGTAACACACTTGGTATTACAATTCTTTGTTCATACATTATAACATCATTGCATATTGAGTACACATTCAATTCTTGATTCTGTTCTTTTTTAGTTTCTTTTAATTGCTTTTTATTTTAGCAATAAAAACATCCTTTTCTGCTTTTTTCTTTAATCTCATCCAGTGTCACTGGTAATTCCCGTATTACATTGCACAGAATGTTTTTAATTTCCATTTGCTATGACTGTGTCTTGCAATGGTTCCACATTAACCTAGATAATCCATCAATGGTTCCACATCTTGTTCCACATTAACCTAGATAATCCATCTGTATGTCCTAATTATTTTGACGGTTGGTACTCCATCTAAAAATTATAATTTAATGGGATGGTACCCCAGCACTGTAATCCGTTATTTGTAAGGGTAGGTATACCTTCCTTTGAACCATATAACGGTTTATGGTCTGTTTGCAACATGAAATTTCTTCCATGAATAAATTTATGGAATTTTTTCATAGCAAATATAATTGCTAAAACTTCTTTCTCTATCTGGCTGTAATTTTTCTCTGCTGGCAGAAGCAAGAATGAAGCATGAGCAAAAGCTTTCATTTTACTATCATCATATTTGTGTAAAATTACTGCTCCAACACCGTAATTGCTAGCATCTGATGCTACTACAATTTTTGCTTTTGGATTGTAGTGCATTAATGATAAATCAGACTTAAGACTTTTTTTTTTATCTTATCAAACACTTTTTAACATTTATGATCCAAATTCCACTTTACTCCTTTTTTCAGTAGATTGTTAAGCAGAGCTGTCAAATAATGTATATTATGTACATAAATTTGATAATAATTAGCCAGTCCTAAAAAAAACTTGTAATGTAGTTATGTTTGTTGATGTAGGCATATTTGTAATTGCATTTACCCTCAATGGATCTAGCTTCCTACCTTTTTTATCAATATTTTGATGCAGGTATTTTATTTTTGGCAAAAACAATTCACATTTTTCTTCACTTAAGCTTGAATCTGTATTCTCTTAATTTTTGCATGATTGTTTTGACCTGCCCAATATGTTCTTTTCTCGACATACTCTTGATCAAAATATCATCCAGATATGCCACTGCAAAGTCACAATCTGCTAGGATGGTATCCATGGCTTGTTAAAAATAGCTGGTGCCACCTTTATACCAAAAGGAAGTCAGTTAAAATTATATAAACCTCTATTCATATGTATAGTCATTAATTCAAAATATTGATTTTTAATCTGAATTTGTAAAGATGTTTCAGAGAGATTCAGCTTTGAAAATATTTTTCCACCATTCAAATTCAAAAAATTTTTCTGGACTTGGTAATTGTGTGTTTCAAGACAATCCAGTTGAGAAATCTGCACAAACACAAATTTTGTCATTTTCTTTTTCCTTTATGTACCCCACTGGTCCATTTTGAATGGTTTATTTTCTGCAATACACCAATTATTTCTAGTCTGTCCAACTCTTTATTTACTTGTTCTAATGCTGCAAATGGTATGCTCCATTTTGGCTTAAATATTGGCATATTTTAATTCTTTCTTCTGTTTTACATTGTGACTTTAAATCTGTTACTTGTCCACTTACAATAAGTGTTTATAGGCAAATCCCACAGTTTAAATAATTCCATCCAATCTATACTGAATAGATTTGTCAAATTTCTTAGAACATAAGGTATTGTTTTTTGACCTGCTTATTTTGAAAATAAACATCACATGTTAATACCCCCCCACCACCACCACCACCACCAATAATTTCTCACCAGAAACTGAATTTGTGACTTTGTAAGTCATTTTTAATAAAGGTTTTCCAATTTCTTTCCATGTGGTTTCATTTACTATTGAAATGTCACAACCAGTATCTAGTAACATTTTTACTTCCACATTATTGTTTTGCACATTAACAAATTTTCTTTTGTTTTGTATGACTATTTTTTTCCATCACAATATTGTGTATTACTTCTTTCTTGTGAAAATTTTTTCTTGGTTTAATTCTGCAGTGCGATTTGATATGTCTTTTTTTACTACACTTATAGTATTCTGCATTTTTAAAAGACAGTCTTTCCTAAGATGAAATTTTCCATATCTACAACAAAGTTTTATATTTCTTTTTGTGCATTTTTCCTTAGCTTTTACCAATGCACATTCTTTATTCTTAAGTTTTTCAACATCCTGCTTCAGACTTAGCATTGTTTGGCAATCATCCACTATTTCTTATAGTGTTACATTATTACGTTCAATCTTTGCTAAAATTTTTGTTTGTACTTTAGCATCTTTTTCTACTGTTAGAACATTGTATGAAAATTAATACCTTGAACATATCCAGAGTCATTTCCTTTAGTTAAAATTGTTCACATTCTCTGTTGATAGTACCTGCATATGAGACTAAATCTTCATCCTTTTTTTTTTGGTCAAATTCATACACCTCCAATGAGCATAGCACACAGAGAACTTGTCACTAAAAATTTTCATCAGAATGTGTACTGTGTCTTTAAACCCTATTTCATCTGGTTTTCTCAGTAAAATATAATTGCAGTTTTTTTCATGCTCTATTGGAGCTATTTTTCTTAACAATTACCTGTTTTTTGTTTTATCTTCTTCCCTGCTACTGCATTCCTGACTGTGAAAATATGCAGCAAAAGTCAGTCTGTGATCAGGAATACAAATTTTGATACAGTGTTTTGCACCACATTGAATCATTTTTCTTCAAAACCACTTCCAACAACTCTTGTTGTTTTTGCAACTTTTACAACTGTTAGGTATTTTCTTGTTGTTGCTTCTATTGTTCTTGTTGAATTTCAATTATTGAAATCAAAATTTTCTCCATATTTGCAAGAAATTTTTTTTTTAAACCAACATGATTGAAATTCTTGTAACTCCTGTTGCACACATGTGAGTTTTGATATCTGGTCGCCCACTATTTCCTTGTCACTATAAGTTTCTATTGCAGGGTAATTGTTATAACGGACACTCATACTTAGTATAATGTAATTCGTTAAAGTATTCTCTATATATAATGCTTAGGCTATTGCTGTAGCATCTGTATAGTTAGTATGAAGACTGACTCCAATACCAATGATCTAATAGCATGAAATTCTTTATAGTAGTGGATGAGTTCATAGAGTCACCAGGGATGTACTTGGGAAAGATACTGGAGTGTCTTCCCATTTCCTTTTTCACAATTTTTAATTCAAAATTGTCATCTTAGTTTGACTGCTATCCAAGGCTTGAGAGTGCGATCTACCTTACTTTTAAACCTGTAGCTGTAGGAGGAGATAAAATAGATTCATGCCTTTCACAAGGGCATTAATATGAAAGTGAATGCAACAGACTAAGCTGGAAATTGAACTCAACCCACTGATTCTACATTCTATGCTGATAACCATTATTGTAACTTCATATCCCATACAGACTAGAATGGAACTTGAACTTGTCTTGCTGATTCTACTTTTCCTGTTGATAACAGTTACTCTACCCACACATCTCTCATACTCAATACAAAGCCCAGATATAAGAGGCTTTGTTATAGAATGAGAGCATGTACAATTTGGAAATATCTTTACAGTGTCTTGGGAGCAGTAGTTTGAGCTAATCATAGTGTTCCCTTCAAAGCCATTCTCAAATTTGGGGATATAAATGGTCATTTGTCTATAGATTACCAAAAGAAGAAATCCTTAGAGATACTGGCCATGGATAACTGAAATTCCTTACCCTCCACAGCATTCAAAGAAATGATTTCCATACCAAAAGTATTCACTACCAAAACTACTGGAAAAGCAACAAAACTCAGATTGTATACTTATTTTTTTTTCTCCTTCTGTTAGTATTTCTTGTTTGATTCTTGCTACAAACTTCCAATGATAGGTAATAGAAATGTTGGTAGGAAAGTCAAAAACATGCCACTTGAAATTTAGACATGACTTTAGCTGACATGCACAGAACTGAGGGATAGAAGCATCTGTGTAAGTCACATGCTAAAAAAAAATATAGAGAACTGCAGTCAATTAAAATCCAGCAGCTGTAGCAGTTCAAATAATTTTAAGACTGAGTAAATAGTATTGTATTGATAGGATAAATGACAGTGTTTATGCCTTGAAAAGCAAAATTTGTTTGTAGCAAGCAGATCTCTCTCTTATCTTGATAAGAGAGAGATCTGCTTGCTTGTCTATCAAAGAGGTAACACTTTTCTCAATATATTGTGATAACCATTTCCAAGAAATTTATGAGCATGCTTGTGTTTACAGATGCAGTTGGGTTTATAGATTCAATACAATGTTGAGCCATTCATGATAGCACTTAAGTAAATACTATTGTTGACCATGAAGGACAAAGTTGTATACTAATAAATTTTGAAAACAACTAATTTTAAAACCTTATCAATAGGCTGACCTCAATGATAAGTTTTGGAAAAAAAGAAATCAAAAGAGACAGCTCAAGTTTGGTACAACAGGATTTTAGTGAGACAAGTCAAATGAATGCCCAAATTTACATACTATAGTGCATTTGTTTATTCATGTTTAAATACAGTTTGATAAGCTAACAAACTACAGAAAGTTAAACCCCTTTACTAAGCAACTGTAGTTTCCAGACTGTCATTTGAAGTGATAGATATGACTACTGAACTGCATATAAAATGAAGTAACATTTCTAATTAAGACATTGCTAGTGGCAGTGTCACATCCCTGAATGGATGGCAGCCAATCAAGAATTTATATGTGTAGTGATATTGAAATAAGTCTTGTCTCATTTACATATGAGTGCATAGACATGTTTATCTTCTATGACTGAAGAAAGGCAGTCAAATATGAAACCTTGAATTACATACATCACAACAAGACAAAAAGTTTCAAGATTATTTTCAGAACAATTATCCCAAAATAACATGATGGGAATTCCATGAAAGATAAAGGAGATTTGAGAGAGACAAGCAGTAGTTACTAAACATTTTTTCTCTGGGTCACATTTTCAGAATAAAAATTTTCTCACACCTCACCAAAAGGATGTCCCAGTGAAAAGGTGCAAGCAGCCTTATGACAAAGAAAAGAGAGAGAGTGTGTTAAAGGAAGATAACTTCAAATTTGAAGTCAGAACATTATCATTTATAAGTCTCCCCTCCAATTTGTGAACCCTACTTGCTATATTCTTAATACTTGATATAATGCAAAAATATCATAATGATAAAAATCAGTCAATAATTATTTATGACTATTTATACTGGGATTCGTGCATGCAATTACAAGTAGTCCATAATGATATTTTAAATTTTGAAATCATATTTATTTTTGGCATATGAATTTTTTAAAACTGTTTCTACATCTTTGATTGTCTTTCAATTATTCCGCTTCACCTGCTATCCTATTCTGCTGCACTTATGATGTGTGTCACACAGTTTGGGAAACACTGTACTAAAGAATGTTGAAACAAACAAAGATTAAACAGCTTATTTATAAATAGCCCTTAAGGCTGCCATACATGTTTGCCCTTCTCTTCACAATGATCTACAATAATCAAACAACCCAGACAGCTATTCCCTAATACTAGTCAATGGATGTGTTGAATTTACTGCAAACATATGTAACTTGTATTGAAAACCTTAATAAGTATTCTAACCAACTTCAGATTGTGGTGAATAGTCAGATATACTTGTGCTACATGATGACTGATGCAGAAAACTGCAAAGTTTACAAAAGATAACACAGAAGATATGATGACCAATTTAAATGTCAAAGACATTCAGAAGGATTCACTCTTAGTTTCTTCAAGTTGTCTTCTTCATTTCCAGATTTCAACTAATCTTTTACATCTGAATTTATTGCTGCATGTGTCACCTGGAGCTATGATCATCGAAGCTGTCTACATACATACCTGTATATATCCTCATATTGATAGAGAAGGTCACCAAGGAATTCAAAATGCACAAGATGGTAACAGAAAGCAAAATTATCTACAAAAATCAGTTGGGTTGTATTCGCCGCATTATTGGTATATATGGTATATTGTTGAATCTGATGCTATCATCCTTTCAAAGGCAGCTTTATCACCATAGTCTCAAGTCTGTAGGTGCTATCGATGAGATGGTAACTAGCTCCCCACATCTGTCTATCTAAGTCTCAACCTCATTTCTTTTTATTTTGGGATATTGTCCTCTTGTCTCTTTCTCCAGTTTACATCCTTGCAAGATTATCTTGACAAATCCTGCTGATCATGAGATATATCAAAATTGTAAGGATACAGGTGCTTATCTCCTTTTTGTGGAGATAAGTCATGTGGGTCACATGATGCCAGACAGTGATGAAAAGTGACAGTCCAAATTCAGTTTGTTTACAGCAACCAAATGGTAAGGATGCTTTCTGTAGCTCAGGCCTCCCGTAGCTTGGGCTGAGGCTAAATCTGCCTCCCCAGCAGCTTATAAGTCCATGGCGCCATTTCATTTGGGAAATATATCATTCCCAGACATAGAATGAAACTCCAGCTTGCAGTCCTCAATTCGGGAAAACCCAAGGCTTGCTGCTTCCCATTCATGGAATATGTCCTCACCTGGAACATATATGAATCCTGCCCATTTGAATCTGGAGACCTAAATGTGGCTTCACCAGATACAGGAGTATCTCTATATTATATATAAGACCTTTCCTTTTTGTTTCTCCTTACACTCTGCTTTGCTGTGTATATATGTGATATATTATTCTCCATGTGGGATATGTGTATATATGTATTAGTTTTGTGTATATCTTCTTAGTAACATATAAAAGTCTGAGAACAAAGCATGTTTGTCATTCTTTTTCTTTTCAGCCATTCAGTTATATCTATGAAATATTGGTGTTATTATAATGCCCATAACAGGGAGAAACATACATGGGAGAATATATCTTTCTTCTATAGCTCTCTTCCATTACAAAACCATTTAGTTTAGGTATATTGGGAATGCTAAAACTTGAAACCTGAATGGTCAGTTTATGGTTCCTGTAGTCGACATTAGCAACACCAACAATTGTGACTTTGGAAAACTAATACCAAAAGTACCTTTCTAGACTTGAGAAGTAAGAATTCAATTGACAGAAAGTCCCAAAGATTCTGAAACAAATGCCAATTTGTATTAACAGTTTTTAATAGGATTGCAGTTTGCCTCAGAACAACTGATTGTAAAGAAAGCCTTACAGCCTTATATCAGATGTTAATAAGAGAGGGCCAAGAGGAGATTTTAAATAGTTGGAATGTTCATCAATATATGTATGAAGTCAATACTCAGTAAAAGAAATGATATTGGTAAATATGACAAGCTATTTATTTCAGATTCTACAGAATTACTATCCATAAATTCTTGGCTTAATGATGCATTTTTTCAATTTTCACACACATGCACAAAAAAAAAAAAAAATGGACAGGTAAACTTTCTGGTCCTGGTAGGTGTAAAAACCTTTTATTTTAGAATTTTGTTTATTTTTATATATATCTTGTTTTTATAGCTGAAGATTTATACCAGGCCCAGAGGGCCATTTTCAAAACACTTGAAATAACTTAGAAATAAAAAAAAAAATTAAAAAGACACTTTCCAACTGATATAGACTATGAAAGACAACTTGGCTGAATCACTGAGTTGGAGAGAAAAAAAAAAAGGTACATTTCTCCTAAAAGATACATACTATCCAGAAAATAATATTGCCTTTACAAAATTTACCACTCTACAAAATTATTCCTTCGGCGATTGAAACAGAGTTAGGGAAAATATAAGAAATGAAACGCAAGAATGTCAATTAGCCTAAATAAAAGAATTTAATTTGAATACCAAAACAAATAGAAAAATATTTAATAAACAAGTTCATCATTTGGGTCTTCTCAACACAGATTGAAATGAATTCATTCACTTATAATCAATAAAAGATTATCTAAAACAAGGTTGGGATAATAATTTAAATATATATATATATATATATATATATATATATATATATATATAACTTAGTTATCACCTGATAAAATATTTTTTTAAGTTCAGTTGAAAAATATCTATCCACTTCAAAAAAAAAAAAAAAAAAAAAGGCTAACATAGCACAAATAAATTCTTCTATGTGCCATATCTGATATCTGATCAGGATATGGCTCTCACAAATTTCCTGTCTTCCTTTCTAGCTCTTAGTAAATTTTTATCTTTTCCCTATCTCTCCTACTCCCTGTTCTGCCAAGCATGCACTGCTTTCCTTTGTTTATCTTCAATATGCCTTGTGAGGGCCAAATTTTATAAGCCTTTTATGTGCCCTAGAAATTTCAACTATTTGTTTTTAGGGATATAAGTGTTATTTTAGTTTCCATTTTCTCTAAAACTTCATCATTGCTGACATCTTCAGTCTATGGTATTCTCAGCATCCTTCTGTAGAACCAAATTTCTGTTACCTCAAGTCTCTTCACCTGTGAGGAGATAGTCTAGCATTCATTGTCATGGACTGATATCATATAACAATTCAGTATTCTTTTCTTTGTTTCTAATGAAATTTTCCTGTTTCTTAGTACTTTTCTTAGTTTTTGGAAGGCATCTTTTCATCTCTTAATGCACCTTCAGATTTTAGTGATGTATTTTCCATCCTCTGTAAAAACACTTTGAGATATTTAAATTTTCATACTTGCTTGATTTTGATATTTCCAGTTGTAATTTGCATCTTGGTGTGTGTTCTTTTTACTGTCAATCATACAGTCTTTTTACAATTTAAGGTTAGTCCTTTCTTCTTGTTTTCTTTTACTACCTTCTGTAGAAATGCCTGTAATTTCATTTCTGTGTCTTCTATCAAAACTGTGTTATCTGCATATCTAATAAATTAATGAACTCTATTAAGTGTTTATTTTTTAATAGTACAAATTGTACAATATTTTACAAAGGGAACTATATAACCAATAATTAATTTTTTTTTAATTTTATGCACCATAAAATTGTAGAGAAAGGTTATCAGAACTTGAAGTTTCATTTTTAAAACATTAAACTGCTTATATATGAAAGATACAGTAAAAATCAATAAAATATATTTGAGTAATTTGTTTAGCAAACTGATCATAATTTTGAAACCAATGAATAAGGCAGTATGTAACTTTCTTTCAAGTACTCAACTTGAATGTATTATAATAATTTATGCAGATTTTTTATTTATTTTTCTTTATATCTTTTACTAAAGAGATTCTATTCATATTCTCCTGTATAAAATAAAGTCATTTTCACTTATGAGCTAGACAAAAAAAAACTTATTAAAATGTTTGTACCAAACTTAAAATTCTGTTTTGCTCCTTCCAACTATTGAAAAAAAAAAAAAGAAAAGAAAAAAAAGCAATATATGACATTTAAATCCATTATTTTGGTAGGCATAAACAGAGATTTGCCTATCATCTTTTTAGGAATAAAAAAATTATTTCTCATTTCATGCCTCCTATAAAATCAAATTTATAATATTTATAATTTAAGAAATACTCTCATGCTGTCAGTAATGATTTCAAGTGCATACTTAAATTTATTCTCATTTGTAACAGGTTTTTCTTTTTTAGTTATAAAATTCTTTTAGAGTGTGCTTATATACACACACACACACACACACCAGAGCTTGTGCAAGTGTCTCCCCCACAATGTATGACTTTGCTCTACTAAATCTCAATTTCAAAAGCTAGTAGCCATATAAAATACAAATAGAAAAATTGAAAATAAATACAATGTATCTAAATACAAATTAGAGACATGTCATAATAGATCCTTCCATCTTAAATAAACCAACAATGTTTTGCAGCAATTTTTAACATCAACTGGAGAATTTCCTTGTTAAATAGTTGAATAATTTTAACACATTCAACATTATGGATAAAAAATAGTGGATTTTATATAGGTTTTTTTCAAGACTTAGCATGAGCAAAAAAAATCCATGGATTTGGACAAACAAAAAAAAAAACAATGATGTCAAAATCTGTGAAAATTTTTCATCCTGTAATAGTTGTGCTTAGTTTAATTTATAACATACATAAATGTCAGAAGAAAAAAGCAAATGTTGATAATAGTCCCAAAGCACTGCCTGTAGCCCCCAATCAAGCTTAGGCCTCCCTTCATGGTTCGGGGGGTTTGGGGGTAGTATGCACTGGCACACACACTCAGAAGTAGTGACATTTGGCATTTCACAAACTGAGACCCATTCCTTTGCTTCATTGCAATCTGTACTCATTTTGTGGCTGTAAAATGCTATTAGCAAAATTAGCATAAAGCAGTTCAATAGATTTAAACATTTTGGTAGTCTTTTTTTTTATATATATGAGTGTGTTATAATATTATCATCTGTAATATTTTCTGCTTCCAAAATATACTATTAAAAAAAAAAAAAAATGTTAACCTTGTTTACTTCCCTTTATACGTGCTTACTTCCCTTTACACCCAAGCTAAAGTTCAAATGCTAAGGTGGTTACCACTTTCAGAGCAAAAAATGGCTTCATTTAATAAGCAATTTAATTATAAAACCTATCAAGAAAACAATTGCTTATTTACAAAAGATTACAAAAGATCAGATTTTGATCTATGGAAATCAGCAAATATATATTTTTAATTTACATTTTTCTACTCATCATTACACCATTAAAATTGTAAAGCTTTGAACATAAATTATTCTATATGAACAAAATATCCAATATTATGTATTATATTACTGTTGCTGCATCAATATATTCTTAGTGTATGCAAGTAAACTGATTGAAATTCAAAATAAAGAAGTAGCCTCTGCTGAAACCTGAACACCTCAGAAGCTTGTCTTCATGGATGTTTAACTCTGTAATCCCAAGAAATTTATTTCCAATGTCATGATTTTTTATAATCTAATAAATTAACAATATAGAGTGAGAGATATATATGTTAATTATGAAGAAATAATTTGTACAGTTACAATCCTATTCCCCAAAGATACCACTAATCTGTCAGCCATCATACAAAATACAAATGAGTAAATAAAACTACTCATAAATATGTAGTCATATCAATTCCAACTCTATTAATAAAACAGAAATAAGAGCAAGAGATAAGATATTTATGTGCGTTATACAGGTATTTCAAAGTTCCCAAATAATTTTTGAAGAAATTAGGACTGAAGATGGTTTTAAAGACAGGAGTTGAAAAGTATTCAAATCTTAAATGGGAATATTTAATATTTGTCTGAATTTCTGGGATGACATGTTATCATTATTTGCACTATTGTCTTCATCTCAAGATGAGGACAATAGTCCAAATATAAAAAGTGTAAATAAGGGAATATTTAAGACCTCATCTATTTACTGTATCCCTCAGGATGTTAGCAATCATAGCTCTCCACAATTTCCTGTCCTTTGTAGCTCTTGATAATGTTTTTCTTTGTGTTATCTCTCCTAATCCTTGTTCCACCATTCATTTACTCAAGCTCACTAGGTAGGTTATGCATCATTTTCCTGTTCCTTTTGCCTTCAATCTGTCCTGTGAGTATCAAATTTTTCAAGCTCTCCTCATTATGTGCCCTAGAAATTTCAACTGATCCTTTCTGATGTTAAGTATGTGTCCTTTTTCTCTATAACTTTTCATTGTTCACACATGCAGGCCATAGTATTCTCAGCATCCTTTTGTAGAATCACATTTTTGTTGCTTCAAGTCTCTTCTTCATCTGTGAGGAGATTGTCCAGCATTCACTGCCGTATAGAAGGACTGATATTCCATAGCAATTCATTACCTTTTTTTCTCATTTCTAATGAAAATTAAAATAGATAATTTATCTATTTTTATTTTGATAGTCTTGCTACTCTCTCTACTGATGCTGCATATCTATAGATATTTTTTTTTTAAGTTAAAAGCAACTGTGTGTATATTTTTAACTCTTTAATTATGTGTGTATATTTTTAATTCTTTCATTTAAATGTATTTTTTAAATCTATTTTATTCATTTTCACTGGAAAAAAAGTTTATTTTGCATTGAACATAGCCAAAGAGGAAAAATACATTACACTTATATCCAATAAAAATAAATTTAGCCACAAATTTTCAATTATTATTGAAATTTATTATTTACATTTTTGATATTTTAGTACCACAAATATTACAAGTATAAAGGGTGACCACAGAGTTATATAATTATTCTTTCACTTCACATAAAACCATTGTCATTAGTGTTATTTTTTATCGTCCTTATTCTTAAAGTATAAATCTAATCACCAACCACCACCACTTTCTTTTCCCTAACTTCCCTTTCATCATCTTCTCTTTTTCTTCTGTTCAACTTTTTCCTTCTCATTCTCCTGGCTTCTTCCCTTCTTCCTTTTTCAGTTTCATTTTTTCTTCATTTTTCTATTTTCTCTTCTCTTTAACTCTTCATTATGCAAGTAAATCCTCTTTAACTTCAAATGACCTCATAAAGGGTTCTTCTACAGAGATCGTGTATTCTTCTGTAGATTCTTGCTATCGGAATGGTATCTTTGTTTAAATTGGTCTTATTTTCTTTGAGGCTCATATCTTCTGACACATGTCAGAATTGTATGTGTTCTTCTCCATAGTCAACACTACTACCATCTTTTTCACTTTGTACATGTCTGCTTGCAGTGAGTAGACGATCATGGCTCTCCACAACTTTCTGTCTTTTTGTCACTAAGTAATTTCTTTACCTTTTACCATCCCTCTTTTTCTTACTATCCCTTTGATTTACACAAGTACATGAAGTCATCATCTGATTTCTCTTGCCTTCAATATATCCTGGGAGTGTTAAATTCTCTAAGCCTTCTATAAGTCTCAGAAATTTCAGCTGTCTCTTTCTGATTGTAAATATAAGTTTCCTTGTAGTTCTTATTTTTCTTACGACTTCCTTGTTACTCAGATACTTTTAGCAAGGTATGCTTAGTATTTGGCAATAGAACTACATCTCTAATGTTTCAAGTTTCTTCATCATCTGCAAAGAAATTGTCCAACACTCATTGCCATATAGAAAATTAGATATTGAACAGCAGTTCAGTAATCTATTTTCTTTTCTAACAATATTTTCCTGTTTTAGTATTTTGCTTAGTTTCTGCAAGACATCTTTCACTATTTCTATACACCTTAGGATTTGTATGTTATATTTTGTCATCTCTTATTACACTATCCAGATTGCTTTTGATATTCCCCATATGTAGCTCATGCTAAATCTATTATCAGCAGATTAATAAACAGGTTCAACTCTGCTTATGATAGAAATAAACAAATTTCTTATACGTTCAGAACATTTATCTTTCCAAACACACTAAACTCTGGCATATATTACTGCCTCAAGCAAAACTTGTGATTATTGCCTTAAGCAATACTTTTGATAAAATGGGAATGTGCATATCACAACTAATATTTAACCACCAGCAATTTTCTTCCTTTAGATAAAGTCAAGGGCGGCACTGTAAAAAATAGTTTAGCAGAAGAGTAATATTTACAGAATGAAATGAATATGGTCTTTAATGAAATCCTGAAAATTGTGTATAATGCTAGATTTAAAATTTAAATGATATTCCTTGCTTGCAAAGATACACTAAAATTTCTGCTTGATTTGCTTATTGTTTGTTTCTATTTTCCTTTATTAAATTATGTACATTATAATTAGTATTTTTCTTACATTTGTCTATCTGATTAATCACATATTTTCTCTTTAGTGCTAATGCAGTCGGTTTTGTTGCTTCATACTGCAGTCCGATAAATGATTCATTATTTGGAAGAATTCCAACTCTACTGGACCAAAAATACACAGCTAAAGGGAAGCAGAACATGAAAATTTAATATGGCAGGAAATTAAGATGCAAAAGAAGGGATTTTAGCCAAGACAAAGAAGGAAAGGTGATCGAAACAATAGTTTTACAATATATAAGCATACATTCATCAACACATATACACTACTTTGTTAGCGACAATTTAAAAATAGAAAGTATGAAAATAACTTGGAAAAACATTTGTTAGTAACTGATATTTGATTAACAAAAAAAAGCATGATTGATTTTGTCAACATTTCAATATTTATATGATCCTCAGAAAAAAAATTAACAAAAGCAACCACACTTGCTTGTATAACAAATGTATTTACATAACACATAGAGCTATCAATAACAAATGTTTGATTATATAAGCAGAAATAGTTTTTTTAAATTGTTGTGGCTTTAATAAAATAAAAATATTTCAGTAACAGCCTTCAGCAAATTTTCCACATCTGATACAATATCTGAAAGGGAAATAGAAATGTTCCAATGTTTTCTTACTGAACTGGCTTTATCCAAGGGTGAATACACCCTTGGATAAAGCCAGTTCAGTAAGAAAACATTCAGTTCAAATTTATAGTTTATCCAAAACAACTTTGTGTTTCTCAATTTATTTATATACATATATTCCCTGTCTATTCATATGTATTGATAAAACATATGTGTATGTGTTTATTATATATATATATATATATATATATATATATATATGAAAAAAATATATATGCACATGTATATAACAATCTACATATGTCATATATATGAAAAAAAAATATATATGCACATATATATAACAATCTACATATGTCAAATATATATATATATGCTTTCTGAAAGAAGGATAATGAAAACCTTCAAAGGAAAGTTTTTGTTTTGTTTTTTTATGGCTTATCAACATTTTGTGGCTTTGTGGGTTATTTAAAGCTGAATCACTTTTGTATGGTTAGAATAATTCTTTTTTGTTAATGAATTAACAATTTTTTAAGATTAACAATGATTTTTCCAGATACAAGTCCTGCTATTTAACTCATAGCTAGGAAGGAGGAGATGGATTCATATCAAAGGAAAGAAGGATCAGTAAAATTGGAGAAAAAGAAAAAGAAGGAAGGAAATCAGAGAAATATGGAGAGAAAGGAAAAGGTGAGTAAAAGAGAGAGAAAGAAAGAAATTGGGAAAGAAAAAATAGAGGAAAAAGAAAGGAAAATTGAAAAAGGAATAAATGAAGGAAAAAGAAAGAGAAATTGGGAAAGAAAAATGCAGAAAAAAGAAGCCAGAGAAAAAATATGAGAGAAAATGCCAGAGAAGAAGAAAGAGAAAAGGAAAAAGAAAAGGAAAGGGTAAGACAAAAAGAAAGAGAAAGAGAAAAGGAAAAAGAAAGACAAAAAGAAAGAGAAAGAGAAAAGGAAAGGGAAAGAGAAAAGGAAAGGGAAAGAGAAAAGGAAAGGGAAAGAGAAAAGGAAAGGGAAAGAGAAAAGGAAAGGGAAAGAGAAAAGGAAAAAGAAAGACAAAAAGAAAGAGAGAAAAGAAAGGAAAGAAAAGGAAAAGGGAAAAGGAAAAGAAAAGGAAAGGAAAAGGAAAGGAAAGGAAAAGAAAGAAAAGGAAAGGAAAGAAAAAGGAAAGAAAGACAAAAAAAGGAAAGAGAAAAGGAAAGGAAAGGGAAAAGAGAAAAGAAAGGGAAAGAGAAAAGGAAAGAGAAAGGAAAGAGAAAAAGGAAGAGAAAGGGAAAGAGAAAAAGAAAGGGAAGGGAAAGAGAAAAGGAAAGAGAAAGGGAAAGACAAAAAGAAAGGGAAAGACAAAAAGAAAGGAAAAGGAAAAGAGAAAGAGAAAAGGGAAAGAGAAAAGGAAAAGAAAAGGAAAGAGAAAGAGAAAAGGAAAGAGAAAAGGAAAGAGAAAGAGAAAAGGAAAGAGAAAGAGAAAAGGAAAGGGAAGGGAAAGACACAAAGAAAGAGAAAAGGAAAGACAAAAAGAAAGGGAAAGAGAAAAGGAATGGGAAAGAGAAAAGGAAAGGGAAGGGAAAAAAGGAAAAAGAAAGAGAAAAGGAAAGACAAAAAAGAAAGGAAAAAAAAAAAAAGGAAAGGGAAAGAAAAATGGAGGAAAAGAAAGAGAAAAAAATGGAGGGAAAAGAAAGAGAAAAAATGGAGGGAAAAGAAAAAGAAAAAATGGAGGGAAAGAAAAGAAAAAATGGAGGAAAAAAAGAAAAAATAGAAGGAAAAGAAAGAGAAAAAATGGAGGGAAAAGAAAGAGAAAAAATGGAGGGAAAAGAAAGAGAAAAAATGGAGGGAAAAGAAAGAGAAAAAATGGAGGGAAAAGAAAGAGAAAAAATGGAGGGAAAAGAAAGAGAAAAAATGGAGGGAAAAGAAAGAGAAAAAATGGAGGGAAAAGAAAGAGAAAAAATGGAGGGAAAAGAAAAAATGGAGAGAAAAGAAAGAGAAATTGATAGAGGGAAAAGAACAAAATTGGGAGAGAGAAAATGAAAGAAAAAGGAAAGAAAAACACTGAAAGATAAATAAATAGTAATCAATAGGAAATGACTATGTAATATATTAGCCAGTTTCTACAACTCCTAGAATAACAAGTTCAACAATATGGATCAAGCAAAAAGTGTAACGAAATGGTTTTGTATTGGCAGTGACTGCTTCTTTAAGAAAAAAAAATGGTTTTGCAAAAGACTTTTTGCAACATCTGAGATGGGCAGCCGTTTTTTTTTTGTAATTGTACTTCCATCAGATTTTAGTTTTTTTTTTGTTGTTTTTTTTTTATTAAGAGTCAATGGAAAAATGGTTCAATGTAATCAGTCAACATCAATAACCTCTTTCTTCTTAGAATTCTCTCTTTGACAGAAAGCAATGTTCATGGTTTTAACATGCAAATGTACTTAAAATATACAAATTGACTGGATAATGGTAAAGGAGCATGTTTCTGCATGTATAAATATATGGGTAAATATATTACTTTTAATGTTTGTGTATACCAGCATTTGAAATAACAACCTAGTTTTTTGGGGTTTTTTTTTTAATTTTCAAACAATGTATTTTACATCTATCAAGTTGCTTAGAAGAGATATGAAATACTGGTAATCACTAAAAATAATATTTGAAGTAATAAAAATGTTGGATTAAAAATAAATCCATTAATTCTTTAGAAATAGGTAAATATATAGGTATAGGTAGATATGTATGAATTTATGCCTATAGTATATAGATGGAATGTAATCTGGTTAGTACAGTGAATTTGGTTATCAGTTAGTGTTCCATTTTTGTGGCCTTGTGTCAGACTAAACTTAATGTATTTTTATATCTGAGATAGTATGGTCTGGAGCCCCTTCTTTTTGCCTCAGGGTTCTTGATCGGCTCCAGATGCGGATATGCAATATAATTGGCCCTGATCTGGCATCTCATCTACAGACACTTTCTCACAGATGCGCTGTCGCCTCTCTCTGTCTGTTTTACAAATACTTTCATGGCAATTGCTCCGAGGAGCTGCATTCGCTGGTTCCCAGACGTCATGAGTTCCAGCGCCTACTGAGGCTGGCATCCGCTCTCACCCCTTCACTGTCAAAAACTCCTAAATGTAGCCGTCTCTTCTACTCTAATAGCTTCATGTCTCGCACCTCTGGAACTCCCTTCCCTATTCTAGTTTCCCTGAGAGCTATAATCTCCAGCTATTCAAATGTAATGTCAATCGACATCTCCAGTTGCCTTGATCTATCCACTACCCTTCTCCTCCCTTTCTTCTATCACTCCTATCTGATTTTGTTCTAAATTTTCTGTAACCCCTTGTGTCCTAGTGGCTTCCCGCCTTGCTTGGGGTGAGACGCTTTAAAAAAATAAAAAAAAAAGTTGCATACTAACCACTAGCTGTTTTGAATGCTGACTTTAAGAATATTAGTGAAACATTCTTACCTAGTATTTCTATTTATACATTTTTTCCAAACTATGTTAACCTTATTATTAATTTCAAGACTAATCCTTTCTTTGTCTTATTGTTACTTGTTACAATAATTTTCTTTTAAGTCAAATAGTCAATGACTGTATAAAAGCAGTATGAAATAATACTAATTTAACAATCAGTGAATATTCAATCAAAAAAGTTGCAATAAAAACTAACAAATAGTTAAAAGTTAATAAAATATCATCTCAGAATTTATCTAATATGTACTTTTATCTATTTATCTGATATCAATATATTCAGTAGGAATTTCTCAGATAAGGAGTTATCATGATTTATATTCAGACTAATGTCAGGTTCAGTATTGTCTCACTAGATTAAAATGTTGATTCATGAATTTGGCAGTATAGTAACTGAGTTCAATCTCTGGGCAAAGTAGTACAGACTCAGTGGAAACCAAGCAAGCAATAACCGAGTAAGACTAAAAAAAAAAAAATAAGGTGAGATACATGGAATGGCATGGATAGTGGAACAAAAACAATCTACCCCTGTAGATTAAATAAAGGGTTCAGTTCAAAATTTTCTGAAGGTTACTTGGAACTTTTCTTTATAATTTGGTTACAAGTATCAAGCTTGATATAATTCAATATAGACAAAAAGAACAAAAAGTCTTCATTGATGTACTGGTGACTGTATAAACTGATCAAAAACTGTATATTAGAAAATATAAGAGAGAAATCAACCAGCATTAAAACAAAAATGTTATAAGTGGAATTAAGTACATGAAATCAAAGATGGAAGACCATTTATGATAAAAAAAGAATGCACCATCCTCTTTAAAATTATGTAGGAGATGGAATGACATTTAAGAATGCAGCATTTATATTATCAAAAGTGACAAAAAAAAAAAAAAAAAAAAAAAAAAAACTGGAAACTGTCAATTATTTCTTCCAAATCTTTAAAAGAATTTATTTAAAAAAAAACTGGTGTCAACATATTGCTGCATAAACAACTTAAAATCAGTATATTTAGTCCTTTCCATGTATTTCTAAGAACAAAAATGCATTTAAATTAATTTTTAATGAACAATTATCCCAAATAATCATAGAGCACATGGCAATTTAATTTAATTTACACACAATTTAATTCTCAGAATAAAAAAAAGAATTAAGTGAATCAATCTCTAATATTGATTGATGGTATTTTATTGAATTACACCACAAAGTAATGGTGATAATTTACCCTCAGGAATAATTTACAGTATTGTTTTTTATTTATATATATATATATATATATATATATATCCATGTAAAATGAGAATGAATATAATTCAATTCCTACATTTGTATGATTCAATTTAAAAGAGGGCTCAATACAAAAGTAGAGCAATATTCTTTATTTTAGGATATAACATCAAAAACATGTAAAAACTCTACACAAATGCAATCAAGTTTCTATGCATATTAACACATCTCATCAGGCATTAGTAAATAACTGGTGAGTAGATAATTTATTGAGATTTAAAAACAAGATACACACTGTTTTCCTGACAAAAGGAATAAGAAAAAGAGTAAGAAAAAAAAGAGGAGATAGTAGCAGGGTTTGTTTTGTTTTTATCCAGATCAATCAATTGAAATGACCTATACTAAGTTCAAAGTAAGGGGAATAACAAAAGTTAAGAAGCAATCATGTATAATTTAGAATCATAGACAACATCTAGATGTCACATTCAATACAGATGTAAATTAGCTACAATGTTATACATTAAACACATGTCATTTCCTATGAGAGAAGAAATGTAATTTAAAAAGATACTCGATAAACTACAGACCCTGTGAGTTAAAAAGTTAAAATTTCCCATTTTTATAGTTGGTAAATAATATGGCCCTTTAAAAAATAAATGGAAAGTTTAAACAAATAGATCAAACAAAATTATTTAAACATATAGATCATACAAAATAGAATGCAACTGTTAACTAAAGGGTCTTTATATAGGGTGTTAATAAAAGCAATCAATACAAAATGTCAGCTGAACACCAAAACATCTATACTAAACATTACCAAGACTACTAGAAAAATAATGTAAAAATTATACTACATCAAAATTGATCTTACTGACAGAAAGATAAGCCTTATATGGTGCAACAAGGTTTAACTAAAATATAAGAGGAAGCAACTGTCAAGTTTCAAAGTCTAGCAAGATTGTAGAGTCAAAGGTATGATATGTTTACAATTAACTGTTGGTTTAGAGTTCTATTATTGTGCAACTTTATGATTTTCTTGAGATTATTGGTGCAACTTTGTATTTCTATTAAATATTTTACTAAGAGTGTTGCTTTTCGAAAAATGTTTATCAATCAATTTGAGAAACTTATGGCCTAACTTAGTACTTACTAATTGATTAAATGGAGGCATGTTCCAGATGATCTTCCTATTCTTATTTCTTTTCTTTGAATTACAATCATCATATTTTCTAAACTGAATTTTGACACACTTATACCTGCAATTCTTTTAGAACTTTATTGTACACACAGCCATGTTTCTCAAACACATCTTTGTCTGATGAGTGGTTACCGATCTTACATTCTACAGACGAAGGAATATGTTGCATTACAGATGGAGGACGATTGGAATTGGGGTGAATATAGATTGGGTTGGTATTATTTTTCATATAAGGCTGAAAATTGTAATTAACTAGATCTAATGTTATATGTGTCTAATGTATAACATTGTAGCTAATTTACATCTGTATCAAATATGACATCTAGATGTCATCTACGATTCTAAATCTGTGCGTCACAACCTCTTACATATGATTGCTTCTTAACTTTCGTTTTTCCCCTTACTTTGAACTTAGCGTAGGCCATTCTGATTGATTGATCTGAATAAAAACAAAACAAAGCCTGCAACTATCTCCTCTCTTTTCTTTTTTACTCTTTTTTCTTATTTTTCCTTTTCTTGCAAAAAGAGGGTGTATCTTGTGCCTTTTTTTCTTACTCTTTTTCTTTTCTTCCTCTTCTCATGAAAAGAAGGTGTATCTTGTTTTTAAATTTCAATAAATTGTCTACTCACCAATTATTTAATAATGCTTGATGAGATGTGTTAATACACATCAAAACATGATTGCATTTGTGTAGTGTTTTTACATGTTTTTTGATGTAATATCCTAAAATAAAGTGTATATATATATATATATCTCAAAATGTAATGAGAATGAAAATAGAAATTCTGATGTTCAGAGCATTAATTCAAATGAAGGTTCAATACCAAGAGTAGAGCAATAATTATTTATTATAATTTATACATACGGACAAAACAACAAAACAATTTACTCACTACAAAGATGCATTCTTGTTTCAATATGAATGCGTCTTGACTGGTGAGAACCAAAAATGTTTCTCACCAGTTGAGAAACATGTGCATTATTTTTAAAAAAAAAAAAAAAAAAATGGTATTATTTTTTTAAAAATAATAATGTAGCATCCTTAGTGCTTTGTTTTTTTTTTCAAAAAATAAAGCATTAAGGTGGTTATTTGAAAAATATTGCCTGATGATACTGTGAGATTGAAATCAAGGTCACATATTCAATTGACCTCCTTATTTTAAAGTTAACAGCCCTACATGTTATTTTTACTTTTATTTATTTTTTTTCACACGTCTGTTGAGCACTTTTTAATACTACTATTTCCTGGTCTGATTCAACCCTGACCATTAACCTTATATATATATATATATATATATATATATATATATATATATATATAAGATGGGAGAGAGTAAAACTGCTAAGATACCAAAAATGAAGTTCTATATTCAAAATGTTCATGAAAAATATTACTGCAAATTGTGGTAACTTGCCTGAATTACTTTATCTAATATAAAGAGTCAAAATGTGTATATTTGACTAATTTCTTAGAACATTTTTTTTTAAATAAAAACCAAAAACATCTTTGACTACACAAAAAATTGAATGTGCTTCAGCAATTTTGCTTACTGCTTTGTTTTCATATCTAGAAAAAATAAATTTGTCAAGGGTCTCTAATTACAATACAAGAAATTTATAATAGAATTTTTTCATTTTTTTGAATGCATCCAAAGAACTGATTAAATCTTACTTTTTTAAATTTTTGAGATTTACTAATATTCTATATTTGGATATTTTAAGCAATAAGTATAAAAAAAACAAAAAAAAAAAAAAATAGTATTTACTTACCTGTGTAAAAGATGGGCTTCTAGTTCAGAACGAGGAAGTACATCTTCACAATAATCTACATTAGGGCAGACGACCAGAAGTTTGTCCAACAATCTAAATGAGAACAAAATGGATAGAAAAATTCAATGTTTATTGAAACAATTTTTCTTTTACTTGTTAAGCTGTAATAAATATCATTTGTTATAATTAATTTGAAATGATTTTATGTTTTAATATAAAATATTACACTGATATTATGCAAATCAATGTTTTTGCAATAAGATTGATATTAATCAACTGATTCTGTTAAATTTTCAGCATATATAAATATATAATTTCAGTTTTTCTGGGGTTTTTTTAGAAATATTTACAATAAATTATTTGGGAGTGTGAGACTATGCAACTTGAGGCTTTTTTTTTTATCAGAATGTAAATAATATAAAGCTATAGCTATTGATATTTACTTTTAAAGTCAGATATATAAAAATTACCATTAGTTGTAAGAATGATAACTTAAAGAAAGAAATAAGATATAAAATGAAGGAAACACAACATTGAACAGAGATTAGAAAACAATCAAGGATGAAAGTGAAAATATTGACAAGAAAAATCTGGCTTTAAGAAAATCTGAAAAAAATTTTCAGAAAACAAAAAGGGTAATATGTAAAAAAAAAAAAAACCAAACAAATGAACTGACTAGCAAGAAAGTATTTAAAGAATCTAAACAGTGAGAAAAGATATTAAGAACATTAGCAACATGAAAACAAGAAAACTACCATATTTAAGAATTGTGTAAATTTTGCAAGGAAATATATGAAAACTAATTTCTCAAGAGTAATTATTACTGATGAATGTAAAGCTACATTAGATAGACTTGGCAGTTGAACTAGAGACTAGGCCATTCATAGACAAGTAAAAAGACTTAAAAGACAACAGAGATTAAGTAGAGTAATATTTTGGGCTAATATTGTAGACAGTAAAATTAGAGATCCTTTCAAATGATAGAATCAAAATAAATGCAGAGAATTGTTGGTACATGTTAACAAGAAGTTTTAAGTTCTATCGATGCAAGACAATGCATTCTTTCCTGTTCTGAAAAGCTGACTATTGCCTATTTTGAAAAAATGTTTCAAAACACCAATTCAATAGAATGTCCTTCAGCTTCTCTAGAATAAGTAGAAAACTAGTAGTTCATAATAAAAATAGATGTATATAAGAATGGAAAGCAATAAAACTGCCATAAGTAATATTAAAGTCAAAACAGTAGGTGAAGGTTATAGAATGTCAAGGAGCTGATATTAAGATGTAAAATTATAATTGAACATGTATAGAACATAATGTGTTAATCAAATACATGGTTTTGTAGCCTTTAACTTTTGAATTTATTTTTAAATGGCTTTTTGCATAATAAAAACTGACATCTCCAAACCAATTTCTTAACAATATTTTTAATAAGGTTGGATATTATAAGTTTAAACACACATATTTCTCATATAAATATATCCGGAAAAGGTTATCAAAATCAGTTGGTTAATAGCAACTCTATTGTGAAAACATTGACTTGGATATCTTATCCAAATCTGATAAAGTGTGAATAATGGATTAGATTAAGACAACCTAATAAATTATTTTAAACCTTTCATTGATCAGCTCACTTCACCAGGTAAAGAAATAATGACATCATTATTCAACTTATTTAAGAAATAACGACATCATTATTCAACTTATTTAATTTTATTTTCTGAATAGATATTCTTTTTCTGTATGTTATAAAACTACTACTGCCACCTGCAATATTACTTCTATTTGTCATAATTTCTGAAACTGATTTCAGATTGTAGATGTACCACATATACTGTAGTCACATCATAGATATGTCTAGGGCAATATAACCTAATGGACCCTATTCTTCTTCAGGTTGGTTTGAATTCAGAGTTGTCTTTCTCCTAGACTGCTTGCCATCCAAAGCTGGAGTACCCAGTCTGCCCTACTATTTAACCCATAGATGTGGAGAGAAAAGATGCATTCATGCATTTCCTAAGGTAGAATTCTTTTTCACACATCCTCATGATATCTATTTCTATGTAGGTAAATGTGGTACATAATATTTATTAATATTAGAAGTTCACGAATAGGTTAGAAAGGCATAAAAAAAGTTTTCTAATTCTTTTGGGTACACCACAGGCATCAGGGAATACCACTGGTCCTAACACTGCAATGAAAAAGAGCAGCTTAGAAGAACAGGTCACCTGGAAGTAGCTATAAGGAAGGAATGAAAAGAAATGTCTTTTATTATAATAACCAGTGTAACCACGCCATCAAAAATGGCAGTAATTGTTTAAAAATTTTTAATAATGAGATGCAATCAAACAAAAGTTTTGAAACAATGTAATTTGATTCAATAAAGCAGAGATAAAGAACTCACAACTAAAGCCAATGAACTGTTTAATTAATCTGTTTCCTTTACATTTTTTTTAGACATTCAGTGGTATCCATGATCTATTGATTACTCCTGGTGTTATATAAATTGCTTCCTTCTCAAAATTTTTTCCATGTTAAAAATTTTATGTTTAATATAACAGTGAAATGGAAATATCTCTTGAAAGAAAAAGATTAACAACAATAAAAAGATGGTGACAACAAGGCCTATTTCAAGATGAAGCAAGACAATCATTTAATAGACAAAAATATCTGAGTGCCTCGCATGAAAGGCTTGAACAAATAAAACTGCAATCAAAGAAACATAGAAGTAAAGGGACTGATTAATTAAACAGTTAATTTTGCTCAGGAACTAATTTTGTCTAAATTCAGCTGAATATTTTATTTGTCTAAATTAAAATGACTAAGTAATCAATCATAAATTTACTAACTTGAGCTGATTTACATCCCTTACCTACAATAGATTGGACAAAAAATATATAAATACACATTGATAATTATTACATAGCTTATTCACAAACTTATAAATTTTTTAAATTTCTAATTCTTTAATTCAATCAGAAAAAATGCTGAATCAATTCAAGATTCTCCAAAAAATATTAAAAAAAAAAAAAAAACATCAATCATTTACAAATAAGTAAATCTTTGTATACATTATCATAATGACAAAGATCTCGGCTATCAGCAGTAATTTAATTAGAAATTGCATTTTAATGCAAGTGATTTTTTTAATTATTACTATGATTTTGAACAAGAATATATGTTATGATGTGATTTTCTTGGAGAAAATTCACTATTGCTTCTATCTGCCATCATGCCCAAAGGTTGTATATTTGTTATGTGTTCCTCAAGAAAGATAATATTACTTATTACATTCAAATATATTTACATCTTTATGAACTGAATAGATTTAATACTTCGAGTAAATATATGGCTTCTTCCTAGAGGTAGATACTGGGGATCTTAATCACAGGCAATTCTTAAAACAGCAGTTGAAATAGTATCGTTTCTAAGATTTTGATACTGTTGTTCATGACCCTTATCATGACATGAATTTAAGGCACCACTATTAAAACTAACATTTTCATTATCATCAATAGTTTCTAGTGGTTAAACCTTATATCTGATATGATTTGCAGGAGTCAAAATTACAAGTCCATTCCCTGAAATGAGAAATGTGCTGTTTTGAGCTTGCATGACAATATTAGCTACTTCTGGTGCTGAATCTTGATTTTATTTTAATACCTCATTTGTTCAACTATGGAATAAGACATGCTCCAAAGGTGCATGAATTTGATGCCTCATTAAAGCAGATAGAATTTTTAACTGAACAGCAAAAAGAATTGTATAGTAACTAAGCAATAAACAAGGTAAAAATAGTTGAAATTATTCTCTTTCAAGAGAGAATGTTCTTATCCACATTTTAATTGTTTGTACTATTTGTTCAGCAATCCAATCAGATTGTGTGTGATATGGTGATATTTCATAAGGAAAGCAGCCAATTTTCAGTAGCCAACAACATAGATTGTCATCATGAAATTTGTGAGTGTTGTTGATGCCAAAGTTTTTAGTAATCCATTGTAAGAGAAAAATCAATCATGAAACAAGTTTCATGATAGAGTTTTTCCTATTAGTAATAAAAATAATTTTTGGTCACACTGAAATGGTATCTACCCAAACTAGCAGCAATCCAATCTTATCAACATAGGCATAATCCATTTTCATATTTATCCAAGGTTCTAATTCTTTACAAAACTTATAATTTTGAAAATGTTTTTTTTACCCATATAGGACATTTATATATATATATATATATATATATATATATATATATATATATATATATATATATATATATATATATATATATATATAATATACACGTCATGTGAATATTAAAGCTACTATGTTTCAAACTTTAGACAACTACATGAAGGAGTAATGAATCATTGCTCTATATAACATGAAATATAGGAATATGCATCTTGAAAATACATCAAAATGAAGAATTTCCTTTGACCTACACAATATCAAAATTAAATGCCAAGAGTTGAATGAATCAGTTCAATATCTGATAAGATATAAATTTGGTATTTCCTTGCAAAATTCAAAAACTAGATAAAAATAAATAAATTGTAGTCATCAGATTTCAGCCGGATTTTCTAACCAGCAAGAAATTCAAAATTATAGTCCATACATTTATTAAAGATTCCCTATCAATATTAGAATAATTATTTACAGCATGTTTTGACTTTGATAAAAACAGTATCCTTGGACAAAATCCCCAAACAGAGTGCACACTAACATCAGTTAATGTAAATCTTTTGTTAGTATCCCAAATTCCTACAACAGGATTTTCAGCAAGAGCACTTTTTAAAATCTTAAATGCTACCTACTGAACATTCTCTTTCTCTCTTATATATATATATATATATATATATATATATATATATATATATATATATATATATATATATATGTGTGTGTGTATATAAATAAAAAGAAAGAACAGTAAGATATATAATCTGGTGTTCTTATAGATATTTTATTTTTAAAAAATAGTGCTCAATGTAAATTTACAGAGCATATATATATATATATATATATATATATATATATATATATATATATATATATATATATATATATAAACATTCTTTTTATATAACTTTGCAAAAGGTTCTATCATTCCAACATATTTCATCAAGTACCAGCTATAAATAGGATTCTAATTCTTTTTTATTAATAGACAAAGAAACACTTAATATCATATGGACCAAAAATTGACCTGAAAAGTTACTCTCTTTCAAAATCAAATATCCTAAAAAAGATATTTTATCACTGTTCAATACACTTGACTAAATTAATGGTCATTCATGATCTGTCATTAGCTTTAGTATAATTTTGGCCTTTAAATTCATTTCTTCATGTGTTGCAGCCAAAAATATTTTTATACTGTTTCCAAAAATCTTTTCTATAGCAAGTTTAAAACAGACACCTGCTATATTTATGCCACAAGTCATTTGTGTCCATCTCAACAAAGCCAATAGGTGTATTAATGCTAATGATTTGTTTGAAATCATCATCTATTTGAATTCAGTGATATGCAACTTTTAGGTTAAAATTAGCAAAATATTTCATCCTAACTGATGTATGAAAACTAGATTCAATATTTACACTTGGATAAGAATATGAATTTTATGATTATCACCTACTTTTGTAGTCACAATAAATGCATAAATCTATTTGATTTACATATTGCAAGAGACAAAGTCCATTTATTATCTCCAGGTGGAAGGAACTCTGATATATCTTCTATAATAATAAAGTACAGTGTATGTGTGTCTGTCAGGGTGGCTTCAAGACAAGTTATCAAATATTTTTGTTTGGCAATTTCACTACTACTAGTAGAGAAATATTAATGGGTAATTTACTTGATTCAAAATATGAAAAAAATATACATTTTCATTCAATTTCATGCTGAGTTTATTTTTTAGTATATCTGTAGCTTCAATATTTGGTATAATAAAATGAATTTGTTTTTGCTATTAATATTCAATACATCAATTCCAATAAGGCCATGATATTTTTTCCAACTATTATTAATATAATTTCATATTTTATGTTTGCAGAGTGCCTTTAAAAACACCGAACATTTTAATAAAGAATTCCTCAAATTGACAAAGTTATAAATTGCTTTTGAAAAGTTTAGGTTATCTAATACATATCTAAATATTCTAGGGAATTAACCTTATCTTGTTAACAGGATCCATTTGCATATCTAAATTGACATTCAATTCAATTTAATTCTAGTTAAGGTGATTTTTTTTTTTTTTTTTTCTTTGATTTGCACTGTAAATCGATTTATTTCTGTATTAGAACTGCATATCATCAATTTGCTGATCAATGCATTGCAGGCTTTTTTATTTTATAAACCTATTAAAAAAGTATTATTTCCAATGCATTTTCCACATGCATTTTGATATTAAGAACATTTCACTTAAATATTTGTATATACATATCAACAGAATTTGAATTTAGAAATTTTAAAAAATTTTGTTTCGATGATAAGCATTAGCAGCTTTTGATTCAATTTCATTAGAATATTGACATTAAAACATGCTTACTATATAAAATTTATGCCAGCATTAAGTGACATATTTCCCAGTTGTAATGGTGCTAATATTTCTGATCTGTGAAAAGTGATACTTATATTTGATAAGTATCATTTCATTTTTGATACCCTGTTCTCCTTGAGCTAACTTGCCAAATTCACAATATTTAGGTTTATTGTAAAGATGATGTAAAAATTTTATGACATTTTTCCAAGGGTTCCCAGTGTAAAGATATAAATTTTGTTCATTCAGCTACAACCAATTTCTTTTTTATTTGTTTCATATTATTTATTAGTTTAGTTATTTCATTAAGATACAACTCCTACTCCAAGCAGTTTGGTTGAGCCATTAAGATCACCTTCATTATAGCATTGCATCCAACTTTTGATAAAAATAAATCTGTTATTTCTTTCAGGCCATAAGATTCTTCACTATCATAGTTTTTCTTTGCTTTGTTTTTTTTCCCCAGTAGTGGCAGTGAAACATCTTAACTATGCTTCTACTTAGGATCATTTAATATTAATGCTGATCCTATTGGCAATGTCATTGTGAGGATGTGGTTTTCTTGAAAAAGCATTAGCTTTTGCTCCTTTGAATCATCATGGCCAAAAGGTAGCAAAAGTCTTATACACACACACACACACACACACACATATATGTTACATCTTCTACCCTCTTTAAGAAAGATAAATATACTTATTATATTCAAATATCTTAAAAAAAAAAATTATAACAAGTAGTAAAAGCTAAACAAAGTGAAGAAGAAAGTATAAACTATATAGCTTCATATCCTCCTTTTTGCATGGAAAAATCTGTTTGCTGTACAGATATAAGTAAAACAACTGATAGCATATGGCGATGTAGGATTTCAAAATGGGCTTTCTACTTGATTGAACATTTCAAGCTATTATGTACAACACATTTCTATTTATCAAAACTTGAAAAATATTTTATATTTAAAATTGTATATTATTATTTCAGTAAAAATGAATATAAGTTTAGAGAAATTTATCATCTTAATTATGGACAAAGAAATTAATTTAATCTTGAAAATGTAATATTTAAACACTTAATGTAACTTATCAATGTTAGCTAAGAATATTCATTAATAATGTTATTGTAGACAAAGATTAAATCCCATAAATCACTTTAAAATAAATTGTCAAGCAATTAGAAAAATAGAAACAATTATTTTTTTTATGATTTGAGTGTTGTTTGTTTGATATCTATTGAGAATTCAATTTATTTATTCAAGCTAATTAGCTAATAACATCATAATAAGTACAAAGATTTCTGTCTTATTTCAAACAGGTCAGATTATGACAAAGATAAGAGAAATTGGACATATTATTATATACAATTAGACTAACTAAGATACCATGGCATGTTCAGTCAAATATTTTTTCTGTTAGCCATAAGCTTTGAATTTTATGACTTTAAAAAGCAAATATAATTTAATGTTTTAAGTAATTTTAAATATTCACAGCAATTTTATATGTATATGCTCTGCTGATAATGTCCCAGAAACCCAAATATTTTCTTCTATTCACCCACTTTTATTGACAATAATCAGAAATAAGCTTAGAGAATTTAAACATATTTGAGATGGACAGACAAAAAAAAAAAAACTATAATGGAAAAGGTAGCTCATGTCAGATAATTGTTCTTTAATGATCTGCTCCTTCGTTTAATTTTAGTTTCAGCCATGGACTGTTTGACATTTGTATATACATGCATTGTTTTTTTTGTTTTTTTTGGTGGGGGGGGTGATATTTTAGAAAAATAAAATAAATATATATATATACTAAGAAACTAACAACAGCTGAGATCAGTGGCATGTCATTTAAGATGGATTTGTTTCAGCATTTGTCTTAAAATATTTTTCTTATATTTAAAATTAATGATCACAAGCAGAGATGGAGTGAGAAAATAGAAGTGATTTCTAAGAAAATCTACTTTCAATTTTTTTTTAAAATCACCTGACAGTATGTAAATTTCATTTTCTTCTTCTTAAAGAAAATAAATATTATTCAAACAATAAAATCATTTTAATCTACACAAGGATGAATCAAGAAGTCAGAGTTATAAATGAATTTTGATCTGAAATGTTCACCGTATGTAATTAAGGAACAAGTTCAATCTATGTAATTAAGGAACAAGTTCAATCTATGTAATTAAGGAACAAGTGCTGAGTTAACAAAGGAGATTATGCTGAAAATTTAATATTTGTTTTATAAAATAATTGTTCTTTATTTATCACTAAGTTACAAACTTATTGATTTATTCATGTAATTCAGATTCTTTCCTAGGCAACAAGTGTAGTAAAAATATTTTAGAAATCAGTTGCATTTAGTTTGCCTTTGATTCATTTTCTTGTGTTTTTTTTTTTTCATAATGCTTTGGTTGTGTACTCTTTCCTTCCTCATATGTCAGCTGTATTCCAGAATGTTCTGAAAGAGGATATGATAACATTTTTGGAACGCAACAGATACTTGCAGAAGGCTGGAATGCCCACAGTTGAAACATTGTAGAAAAAAAGTGACAACAGCAATTATTCTGAATCAAAAAACAAAAACCTTAAAATTCAGACACAAACAGATAGTAGATTAGTTTATCATCAAAAATGTAAATAAGTTTTTTAACCAGTCATATATGAATAAAACAAATACTACTAATAACATTTTATAATATAAAATAATAATTAGTTCAAAAAGCTTGTTTTTACGAAATTTAAAGTCTTCATGTTTTAGCTGAAATACATTTTCCAGATGTGGTCTTCTGTTGGTTAGTTGATCTTTTTAGTGACATATCAACACCTCTATGGGTTATTTAATGCTGAAATCTAAATATTTTGAACACAATTTTATGGATTCAGCTTAATATATTTTGAATGCAATTGTATGTCTTCAACTAAAGATGAAATGTATTGTTGGTAGCACTAAAATAAAATACTGGTCATTTACTATATGCATTGTTGGCAATTTTTTTCATATGAAAATGTATTGCTTGTATTTTTATACTTTCATAGTGTTTTGTTTTTGTTTGGGGGGGTTCACTATTTGCCATAGCTGGGGCCCTAACAGGCTATCACCCAGGGTGATAGTGAACCTGGGAACAACAGCATTTAAGAGGTGGTTTCACGCTCCTCAAAACTGCCAAACGCCTGACCAACAGCTTTGCTGCCAGACGTAGTTTATCATCATATCCAGGATTGTGTCCTTCTGTGATGATCTGATACAGGTATGTATTTAGGATAGAGAGCAATTATATGAATATAATTGTGAACATACCTGTAAATATATTGTTCAGTATTTAAGTAACAAACTCTCATTCATTACGCGACAAAAAAGATTTCTTTATTATGATAATTCTCTTTTCATATCTTCAAGTTTTCAAAAATTCTAGCTAACAAATTTCTATTTTATCACTCATCTTCAGGTGAGAGTTAAATCCATGAAGATCTGTTTGACAGGAATAGAATCAAGTAACTTTTTGTATAAATTTGAAATCAGATGCCAAGCAACAGAGTCCATGTTAAAATAACATAGGAGTGGCAGGTCTAAACACAAAGTATGTCACCTTTTTAAAGAAGCAGCTTGTATTATCAAAAATAGGAAATGTATTAGATTTATTATGATTTATCAAAAAGTTTATTATTAGTCATACAGCAATTAGTCATTTATTTGGTGCAAGACTATCTAGAACCTGAACCAATATTGTTGCAGACATCTAAAGACTTCTGTAGTAATAATGGTTCATTTGGAAATATTTCACTGTCATGAATATAAGAGAATTTATGTTTTTAAAAACTCCTATACCGTAAGTAAAAAATATGTAATGAAATATATATACACATATAGACACAGATACATACAAATTTATGTATGTGAATAATATATTAATTTGGAATGAAATTAACCTTCTCACATAAACAGACACACACGATCTACCAACCAAAACACTTCTTTCAACATGCTAGGTGATTTTTACTTGTGCTGATATACTTTGTGTTTAATTATCCAATACAAAGAAAGAATATATTTGCTTTTGTACTAAATTCATCCAACTGCCAACAAGTCTTCTAGAAAGGATGGAGATGCAAAGAGGAATATGCATTTATGTAATCTATTGTGACTACAGCAGTTCATGGTTTTAGTTCACACAAACTTTTTTGAGGGCACTTGAAATTACTGACTACCTGATTAATTTAACTGGTGGTCATTTGTGTAAAAAAATAAATAAAATTTCTTCAGGAAATATCTGAGATTTTAACTTATTTTACTAGTATTTAATCTTGTAAATGTCTTCTAAAAGAGATGAAAGTCGCCATGATAGTTATGAATAATAACTATCAGTCCATATTAATCAGAAAAAAAAGTTAAATCATAATGTTGTCATAAATCAATTGTTTAATGTGTATAATATTGTTTTGACAAGTGTTAAGTATATGAAAAAACAAAAGGTAGAAAATATTTGAATATAATCAGTAATTTCAAGAAACAAACGAAAAAATTGAAACACACTGATCATAAGTGACTGGTGATAGGATGAGAGAAAAGTTAGTGAAGATGACTTAATGCCATTCATATGATTTTTTTTTGTCCTCAAGAGTATTTTAGCAAATTCTGTCTGAGAAGGTCCAAGGAAAAATATCAACCATCAAAGATAGTAGGAGAGACATTTTAGTGAGGGGCAATTTCTTCACCAAGAGATAATAGCAAGTAGTCATCAACAAGTTGATTTTGTCGCAGTTTCACTGATTTGATGATAATTTTCAAGAACGACTTGTCACTTTTGATGAAACATCATTAGACCACTATGATCTGTAGACCAAACAACAGGCCATGCTTTGGTAACATATTCTTTATGGTCAAAGAAATTAAAATCATAAAAGTCAGCAGGAAAGTTCAATATGTTTTTTTTTTTTATAAAGAATGTATTTTGATGACTATCTTCCTAAGAGCCAAACAATTAATGCAGAATATTAATCTAACTTGCTGAGCTAATAAAAGGAGGTGTCGAAAGAAAAATGGCAAGAGAAGCTGCAGAAGAGTGTTTTTGGTTTTTGCAAGATAATAATTAAGATTCTCACAAGGCTGCCAAGACAACGAATATTTTGAAGAATTTCTATTTCAGTGCATAGATCACTCACTTGACTTAGTAAATTTTTCAATCAGTTTCCAATTGGAAAAGAATAAGGCATTTGAAAGAGAACAGATTTTCCATTGATAACAGAAGCAGAGCAGGATTTCAATGACCAAACATCACAAGTGATTTCTCTTTTTTTGTGGGGAGGGCTTGAGAGATGATGTGCCAGGGGGAATATGTAGAATAGCACATACCTCTATGTCATTCTCTTCTTGACCAGGTTAAAGAAATTTAAGCACTGAAAAGCTAAGGAAGGATAGGAAGTTTTCTAACAAATAAAACTTTAAGGAATACTGTTTCAAAACAGTGACAACTCTCTGTTGATCTTTGCAGAAGCTGGGGGAGTTAATGATAATCTGAATTAAACATGTAAAAGCTGCTAAATGTGATCACATAAACTATAAATCTTCTGTGTCACCTGCTTATCTGTTGGACACATTTATAACATCATTCTTTTTTTATAAGCCATGCCCTTTCAGAATGGCTCTCCACACCTTCCTGTTGCTCTAAGTAACATTTGACCCTTTACCATCCCTTTCTGATCCTGTTTTGTCATCCAATGCCTTTTGCTACTGTTCTAATCAGAGTAATCAGAACATTTATTAATAGAACAGCATCACTGTTGCTTCCAGTCTCTTCCCCACCTCCCAATATTGGAGATTTTATATTGCATAGCAGTTTGGTACTTTTTTCTTTGTTTCTAAAAACATTTCCTGATCTCTTGATACTTTGTTCACTTTTCTAAAAATTATATTTGGCTTTTCCTATATGTCTTTGTATTTTTGTGTCATATTTTTATTACTACACCACACAAATTGTTAAAATTCTTCTATATGTAGCTTATACCTTGGGTTGCCTATTTTGTTGACAGCCATGGATTCTGTCTACTTACAGTTAATAGTCCTTTCTGCTACTACATATAATGTTATTAATATATTAACTTCCAAGCTGTGATAGTTTATAACTGCTTCAGAATTATTATTGTTACAGACATTTTTGGTTCTGATCATTATCCATAATAGTTTTTGATGTGGGTGTAATTATTTTGGATAGTAGATGTTAAAGAGTTAGTAGGTAATATTAACTAACTCCTTATATGCCTATTTTTATCTACTTAATTGTCATAGTTCTTATTAATGTCATTATCATTTTTATAGATTTTGTATGCTATTCTCTTCACATTGTGGATGAAATAATAAGGATATTGGAGATTTTCAAAGGGGTTTCCTATGTGTTTTCAGGTAAATATTTGGGGCTGCAATTTGTAGTGCTCTTAAATAAAAGCCTATAATTATTCCAGAATTTATTCTGCTGCAATGGTGAAAATAATAGTTTATGAGGTCATTCTTGGTGGTAGATTTTCTGTTAATTTTTAAATTAAGGTTTTATTGCTAGCATGATAGCTAGGAAGGGTAAGAATAGTTTTTCTTTTGTTTCTATTCCTATTGTCATTTTACAATTATATTTTATTTTTATATTGGAATTTTTACATACACACACACACACACACATATATATATATATATATATAAAGTTGTAGCCTCCATCTGTCTGTTATTGAACTCCTGCTAGGGTTTTTGATGAAGACCCCTATAATCATATATATTCTGAAACTACATTACCCATGGTACTTGGATAAGTATATTTCATTTTGATCAAAGTGTGGCCCCATGGGTCACAACCCCCTCCACACGCACACGCAGAATCTCCCTCCCCCCTTTGATTTAAATGAAATTTAAATAAGAAAATGATTCCTATCCAAAATATAGGAGGAGGAAGCCAGAAGATGGAGGTCACATTGGCAAGATCATTGAGTAATCAGTCATTATTTTCTTACAAAGTGAGGTATGTCATGTTGAGTAACAATCACGTAGAAGGATGTGGATATTTTCCCTTTTAATATAGGGATATGATATGTGATCACTATCTTAGTCTAACATGTGAAATGAAACTCGACTTTCAATACAAAGAAATAGCCTGAAATAATGTCAGTAAACCTTATTGCTAAGAAAAAAAAAGATTCTTTTGTAAACATATTTCTTTGAAGCTAATCAGACCTCTTGGGTGGAGAGAAACTGAACTAAGAAATAAAGACAAGAACAAATTACAGTAAAAAATAATAAACAAAATTATCCACAAAATGTTTGATGAAAAATAGATGTGGATGTTCTGCTGACTTTTATATTATATATATATATATATTATTCATTCATTCACAGCCAATCACTCAAAATACTGATTTGTTAAGTGCATGAAACCAGATTTTTTTTTTTTTTTTTTTTTGTACTTCTGTCACATTATGTTGATCTCAGTTATGGAAAATTGTACTTTCAGCCCAACTAAGATAAAATTCTTTATTAATTACAGTATTGATAACAAATCATTTTTTGGTAATTAGATTGTTATTTCACAAGCAAAGTTGTTTAACCTGACCTATTGCTATTCATCTATTTTGAATCCTTCAACATTATTATAACAACATTTTTATGATGATTCTCTTTCACAAAGACATAATTTTGTTTATCTACAGTGTTGCAAGTGAAGATGAATTTCAAAAAAGTCAATCCCTGACACAGGCAATATATAGAAACATTCATATTACTTTTTCAGTTTTATTTTTCTCTAGGTTGGAATAAAATAATTTTTTTATTCTAGATTAACAAGTTATAAATCTTATACAAACAATATTACATTATGACAAGCTTGTTTTTGCAAATTAACAATTGCATTTAGCACTGTGTTTCTAGCTGAAAAGATTCCCCAAATCTGAAAGTATTCAACAAAATTAACAACATCTGGGGAAACCTCTTTAATTTAATTAATAGCTGCACAAAATGTGTTTACTTTGAATTGGTTTATATTCCTTAATATCAGCAAATATTATATTTGTAAAAAGGGAACAAAAGAAAGAAAAAAAATTAGATCATGTTTTTAATATATAATGAAAAATTTAAATTTTTCTACAGAAAACATTGAATAAAATATATGTATTAAAATGTATATGTTTGTAGACAGTAAAATAATCCTATTTTATACATACATGGTCACTAACATATTACCAATGTGAACATAACTATTAAAATCAATATTTAATTTAGATTGGGGAACTATGCATTAGAAAATTTAAGGTATATAAATGAACAATGAAAGCTAACATTTGGCATAAATTTAATTGTATTTTTTTTAAGTGGATCAGGCCAAGAACTTTTCAGTAGCTCTTTATACTTTCTCTGCCAAAAAGTGAGTGCTTTAAAAAGTAGCTTTTCTTCGGTTTTGTTTAATGCCATATCACTTCAGGACATAAATGATCATAGTTTTCCACAGATTCCATTTCTTTATTATTTCTGAATTGCCATGGATTCTGGAGAAAGACACTGGATTAGTCTCAGTTTACCTTGATCACAGTTTTGAATTCAAAGTTATCTTTCTCCCAAGACTGGCTGTTGCCAAATGTTAGCCTACCATATTATCTAACCCAATAATGTGGAAAGGAATTCATGGCTTTCCCAAGGGCATTTGTGTGAAGGTGAATGCAACAGATGGGACTAGAATTTGAACTTGGCTCACCAACTGCACTTTCCCCACTAATAACCATTATACACACCTGCAAATCATCTGCCTTAAATAACCAATGTGGTTACAATATTGTACTGCCATTCTTGGTATGATTTCGATACAAGTCATATTTTCAAATTTTCCATGTGATTGTTAAAACTACTTTTCTTATAGTGCAGTTCAATCTGAACAAAACATTTTGGTCTCTTTTCATATTAAACTGAGGGTTGTCAATAAGTCAAACTTTATTAAATGTCAAACCTGCAAACAATTATTACTGTCTATTTGCTTGTTTTGCTCCCATTGATAAAAACTCAAAATAAATTTGAAAAAAAATGCTTGTGTTCAATGAAAACAAGCACATCTGGCTAACAAAACATATGTTTTTAGAAGGTTTTGTATTGCTAATTGCAAAAATAGCAACCACTTTTGTTCTATGATAGACTGATAAAATTTTAATCATATTAATTTTATAATGTAAGATACCTGGATGATGAAATTTTAAGCAGCATCAGTTTTAACTCAAAAATCTAAATATATTTCAGAATAATCATTACATATGTTTCTTCTGTTGTACATGCAATATAATATAAAAATTTGGCTCAAACATCACACTAATATGGGTGAAGAAACACAACAGACTTGTTACAGATTTACTATATTTTTATTTTTACATTCCAGATTGATGTCCTTAAAATAATACAGCAAAATTGCTCCAAGTCAGGGAAAATATTTGAATTGTATAAATTCTTTTTGCTATATTTGTGAAAGCTTTACAAAGCTAATCCAAATGAACATTTCATGAAGAGAGCCTAGTTTGGCTTACATGATGATCTGCACAAATCATAGACCCTACCTCAAGTGTGCCAACCATGTGTCAAACATTTACACCAGTGGACAAAGAGAACTAGCAATAGACTAGAATTTGGTATTCTTTTGGCAAGAGCCAAAGAAACCCACATAACTCATTGTTATTTTTGTTTTTCAAAGATTTCTGATTCTAGTAAGAAAACTCAGAAGAAATTCAATTAACCAAATCTGAATTCAGTAATTTGCCCAGTGATCTATTCAGATAAAATCTTCTCACATGTTTTTATACATCTGCCTTCACTAGAAAATGAAAGCGATATAAATACATCAAAGGATATTCCTAAATATGATAACAATACATATTTTGTTGATACATCAACCACAAGACCTAAAAGTTTGGATCAGGCCAAATTGAATGACTTGGTTAGAGATTCAGGCCTACCAAAAGAATTATTAATACTGTTAGCTTCAAGACAAGATTTACTAAGAAATGGTATAATTTTATTACAGTATTTTGCAAGTAACAATGTTGGGATTGTTGAATGTTACTGATGTTCTGCCACTGAATGTGTCAAGTGGCAGATGTTTGTAGATAGTTGAAAAATGAGCCTAAAGTATGCATTACTTCATAATGGAAATTAATTTGGTTCAATTCTTACTAGTCACTCAGTACATCTCAAAAAGGAATATTAATTCATGAAAATGGCATTAGATTCACTGAAATATGATAAGCACAACTAGATTGTGGGTATTTGAAAATAATTAACTTTTTACTTTGGTCAACAAGAAGGATATACAAAATACTCATACTTTCTGCACTTTTGAGACATTTAAGCTAAAGACAAGCATTGAACACAAAATATTTAGCTACTCAGAAAAAGCTTGACCACAAACCTTCCACAAGAGTAAAAAAAAAAAAATATCCTCTTTCCTCCATTTCATATTAAAATAGGTTTGATAAAGTAATTTGTCAAATCTCAAAACTTAGAGAGTAACTGTTTCACAGAATTTCTGGGGCTAAGTTATGAAAAAAAAAGTTCATGTTTTTGATGGGCGACAAATAAGAAAATTAATAAATGACTTAAATTTCAAAAACTCAAGATTGACATGGAGAACAGAGTATAGGATTCCTTTTTGTGAACTACAAAGGCTGAAAATTAGAAACATCTGGTTGAAAGTTTTCATCTTTTGGGATGCAAGATGACTTTAAAGATTCATTTCTTCAACAGCCATCTTGATCAATTTCCTGATAACCTAGGTGATGTGAGAGATAACAATGGTAAATACTTTCATCAAGATATTAAAGTTATAGAGGAAAGATATCAAGGCCAATGATATGGTCCTATGATGGCAGGTTACATTCAGAGTAATCAAAGACACTATCCAGACATTAAGCACTCCAGTGGTTCCTCAGAATTAAAATCTGTTCCCTGAATATGTAGTTTTCTGACATAATAATGTTGTCTTTCTGACAAATTGAGAATTACTCCGATGTATCTTAATAATTATATGTCAAATCTCTGAATGTCAAATTTTGTTGCCATTATGCATCAGGGTTTTAAGTGAGATAGAGGTAAACTTTCTTGACCAGGCAATTTACACTGCTCATCATAAAATAGGTGTAAGTTATAAGGTAAAACTGATGAATTTTCTTTTAATCAGTGACCCCCAAATTAGCTGAAAACTACTCTCAAACCTTAAACACCAAAAATATGTTCACCAGTTTAATTAATATTTGATTATCTATAAGCTTAAATTTCAAAATGGGAAAGTTAAAAATCAATAAACTGTTGAAGGCTATAGAAAGTTAAAAACCCCATATTAACATGTACAATATTAATTTATTCAGGTATATGAGACATTGTCTCTATAGCCTATATCTTTTGGATATATAGGTTGAGGATCCTTTATCCAAAATTCTTGGAACCAGAAATATTTTGGTTTTCAGATTTTTTCAGATTTAGAAATACAGTCTATTTAATTTGTATATAGCATCTGCAGCTTGGAAATGAAACCCAAACATAAACACAATATCTCTTTACAATTCATAACATAGTTTATATATATACCCTGAAGGCAATTTTATATAAATAACAAACCCTGAAAGTAGTTTTGCATAAAAGTTAAAGTTTTTTGTACTTACAGTTAAGAGGTAATGACACTAGTAATGCTCACATGGATTTTTAAGTTGTAAAATTAAAATTTCATGTAAAAATAATGTAAAAAAAATATATAAATGCAACACCAAATTCTATATCAGGTGTGAGAAACTGGAGGGGGAGGCTTCATCATCAATGACATCACTGTGAGTATGAAAAGGAAAATTTGGTAAGTCTCTACCAACGATGTTGTGTTTTGATTAAAATGTTACAATACATACAGTTACAGTATTTGTATAAAAAATAAAACATGGATTCTGATTACTGTTAAATGTAATGAAAACTGAAAAAAGTCAGCATTTTATTTGTAATGCTGCAACATAATAATCCTGCTATGGGTAGCCATGTTGCTTCTGAAATTTTTTAATTTTTAATTTGTAGCAAGTCACAGCACCTGAAAAACTTTGGGATTTTAGAATTTTGGATAAAGGATACTCAACTTGTATTTATAAATCAAAAATTATGCTACAGAAAAGTTTGCATAATAAAACATGACATCTTCCAGACAAGTTCTTATCAATATTTTTAGTAAGGGTAGATATTAAAAGTAGAAACTCGATTGATATATTGCTCATCTAAGTATATCCTGTAAATTTTACCAATATCATTTGGTTAATACCATTTATCTGATAATAGTTCCATTAAAGTCCATATCAGCAACCAACAAAACAAAACACAAGAAATCCAACAAACACTTATAAATAATATAAATATGTGATATAAAAATTGTAAAGAAACTTCAAATACCATTAGTAAAATTTTATTCAATTTAGAAAATATTATATTAAATATATTAAATACAGTTCTAAACTACAATTTGATGTGTGTGTGTGTATGTGAGAGAGAGAGGAGAGAGAGAGAGAGAGACCCCCCATGGGAAATTTGAAAGCATAAAAGAGATAAGAAGCACTACAAGTTGAAATGTGATGAGACATTTGAAACCTTTTAAGTAAAATGACACAAACTCAAAACTAAATCTTTATATATCTTACTCTCATATGCTTAATATATAAAGAAATTATTTGATAATTGTTTATGGAAGCCAATTGCACTTAGAAGATATAGGACAACTCTTGTTTAACTTCAGTCTAGAACTGAGAAAAATTGTCAGAATTGAAGAAAGAATTAAAAGAGAAAATCATCAAGAAAAATATTTCATATTTACTTGCATGAATGAGAAACTGTTGTACAAACAACAAATCTTTACATTTATGGTTAGCCTAATGGATAATATGATTGCCACACACTCTCTTGATTGTTCAGTTTTTCTGACCGTATCAAAAAAATCTGACTTTATATCAAACTTGGATTTGTTCAACAAAATATCAGACTAAGTTTTACCTAGATTCTCCTGAAAATTAAAATCATATACATAATCCTATGGTGACCTTGAAAATTAAGCTCATTCAATTTAAAATGTTATAAAGCTTTGTACATCAAATTTCAACTCAGTATCTCAAAGACTGAGGTTAAGGCTAACACCCAGATCAGGGCCGGTGCATACTACCCTCAAAACCCTCAACTGGGAGGCCTAAGCCTGATTGGGGGCCTCAGGCAGTGCTTTGTGACCCTTGCTATCCTATCAACATTTGCTTTTTTTCTACCAACATTTATATATGTCACAAATTAAACTACACATTTAAAAGAGACCGTTAAAAGGATAAAAACTTTTCATGCATTTTGATGTCATTTTGGGTTTTTTCTTTTTTGTCCAAATCTGAATTTGTTTTGCTCATGCAAAGTCTTAAAAAAGAAACAAAAAACATGATATAAAATTTACTATTCAAACTAAAGTTGATGTTAAAATTGCTGCAAAGCATTTATTTAATATGGAATGATCTATTATGACAGCTCTAATTTGTATTCAGATACATTGTATTTCTTTTCAATTTTTCTAATTGAATTGTTTCACCTATATTGCATATAATCCATTATTGTATATAATTAGGTTGCAATAAAATTTGTATTTTATATGAACACTACCTTATGAAATTGAGATGTATTAGAGAGAGAGAGTGTGTGTGTGTGTGTGTTGGGGAGGGAGGATGTATCATAGATTGGTGGGCATGAAATCCTTGCACTGGTTCTAATCCAGATAAATTCTCTTGTCACATTACAGACATTTCAAAATAGAAAAAGCCAGAATACATAGGAGTTCTTAAGCTTAAATACGGTTTTGATTAATCAACAGCTTTTGAAATATTTTGGCATTTTTCATAAAAAATATTAATATGCAATTTCATTTAGTTACACACTGGTTGATTCTTGTATGCCCAAACATTAAATATGTAAAAACATGAAATAAAGTTACTTTGAATAAAACTGAAACCAATGGAAGTCTTAAAAATGAGAAATAGAGCTGTTATAAAATAATTACATAAGTAATTTTATATATTTCAGATTCTGACAAGTTTTACATGATTCCCAAATGAAAAATACTGAAATAGAATTCTTCAGGGATGAAAGCTTTGCATTTTGTCACCAATTTTCATGGAGCATTTATTCAGAATTGCATTTTATCATAAATATTTCATGGAGCCAGAAAGAGAAATTTATTTTATCTTGTAATTTTTGACTCAGCAATTTATTTCAATAATAAAATAAATATATTTTGAATATATGCATTATTGTAAATAGGCAGAGAAACTTATATTTATAAATTTTAAAGGATGTTATAAATCAATGCTGAAACATTCATAAAATCATTTGAAATTTGTTAATTCTTACTTAAAATATGTTTTGGGAGTTGCCTTAATACTTTCAGTTTTAAATTGTCTGGAGCGTACAAAAGTATACTGTCATTGGAGCAGTTTAATATTTAAAAAAGTAACATGTACCCAAGCAAGATTACTTGACTCATTAGTTATATATATATATATATATATATATATATATAATAGCATTTATACATTTCCCTGCAGAGGCATGCACTTGTACTAGAGTTAGATAGTCAATGCATATATATATAAATTCTTTCATATAGAAAATTCAATTTACTCACTATAAAAATGCAACTTCGTTTTGGTGCATTTAGTTGCACCTCGACTGGTTCTCACCAAATTTGCTCATGGTTATGCATAACCATTTTGGTTCTCACCAGTCAAGGTGCAACTAAATGCCCTGAAACAAAGTTGCATCTTTGTAGTGAGTAAATTGTTTATGTCTATATGAAAAAATTATAATAAATCATTATTGTTCTGCTATCAGTATTGAGCCCTCTTTTGAATTAATAGTGTGAAGGTTAGAATTTATATATTATTTTCATTCTCATTACTGTCAGATTATATATATATATATATATATATATATATATATATATATATATATATGAATTAAATATAATAATGCCATTGTGTACATGATGTGCTTGATGGTATCAATACTGGTCTGAATATGCAGAAGTTTATATACATTAGAAGATATATTGTTGTAGTAACACTTAAACCAAAATGTCAAAACAAACGATTGACTCAATATGAAGATAATGCAACTGGAAAAGAAATAATGAAGAAGAGTCCAAATATTTAATTTTTTTTAAATAAAAGATTGTACATGTCTAAAAATGATCTGTATTTTCATAATCTGAATCCTGTATCTTATGAAATTAAAAAAAAAAATGATCTAAAATTTCTTTAAAAAGAACAGAATTTAACATCATAAATACACAAGATGGAAATTTAAAGAAATTTATGGAAAATATTTTTACAGGTAAACTGCTTCACTTGCAATTATGTAATTACAAAATCAGATGTTTAAGGTTTGTTCAAATCAATTAGCTAAATTTATCAATATACACAAAAACATATCTTTCTATGTCTCTATAGAGTGATGAAAACACTTTATAATACAAAAAAAAAAAAAACCTATAATAAAAATTGAAATCTGTCCCAGAAATTACGAAAAGGCGAGTGGAACTTCCTTCTTACAAATGGAATACAGAGGAAACATGATTCAACACCAAGTATGGTAAGCCTTAGATGTAAAGGTCTGAACTGGTAGAGCAAAAGAGCAGAGTACACCTGAAGACTTGCTATGGAAATGGCAACAGATTTAGAAACAGGCTTACAATGTTGTATCTGTGGAGGAAGATGCTATGGAGTGGAAAATAAGTAATCCACTCACAAGACTGCATAAAAGATTTTGAACTCTATCAAGGAGAGAAAATGAGAATATGAGAACTGGGTAGCTCCAGCATGGATGCAGCAGCAATTCACCACTTTTGGCCTAATCTGACTATAGACTAAGATAAAGCATGGCAGGAGGAGTCAGGTACTTTCTGGAAGTGTACAATGAGCCAAACATTTCACCAGTATCTTTAGGAGTGGATCATATGTATTTGAGCATCTGGAATGGACTTTAGTCTCAATAGATGTCCAGAGCATGGAGCCTCATCGAAGGTGCAACTATTCATTATGAAAGAGGAAAGCTCAGGGTACAATCAGTGACTATGAAAGGTTACTAACTTGGTTTTAGAGGTTTTGAAAGTTACAAGCCAGTTTTTCCCCCATAGAGCTATTAGAACTAGGTCAGTTGAGAGCTCAGCAACAAGGCACTGAACATTTTGATTTTTAGAGGTATTTCAATAAACTGTGGTATAATCAATATATATGTTTACTAATGATCTGAGAATGATCCCAAAAAGATAATTTATAAAAAGCAGAAAAAAGTAGGACCAAGGACAGATCCTTGGGGGGCCTAGCATTGATCTCTTGAGTGACAGAAGACTGCACATTTACAGTGATTTTCATGGCCCTACTGGATTTCATAATTGCATAGATTCTTCCAGAGATGCAACAACTGATGAGTATAGCAAACCATTATGCTACATTGATTCTGTGTGTAATGGAAGTTAAAACATCAATTATGAACCTAGAAGAGTGAAACTCATATTGTTTGTCACTCAAGAGTTTGTTTCTGGAAAGGTGAGCAACTACTTTCTTGTTGGTAATTGCCTCAAAGAGTTTGCTAATGATATCAAGGAGTCTGATGGGAGATATTATGATGTAAATGAATACTTACCAGCATTCTTGAAATAAAGCTGACACCTTCCATAGACAGGAAGCATTTCTCCTTCAGGTAGTAGTTAAACAATTTGGCCATGATTGAAGATATCTCTGGATTAAGGTTCTTAAGAACAACAACAAAAATTTTATCCAGAACAATAGTCTTTGTAAGCCAAGGCTTTTGAGGAGTCTGGAAACTTATGTTTCATGATTGGTGGGGGCAGGAGGAGTCAGAGGATCACCCTGAACAACTAGTGCAAAGTTTGAGGCAAAGTTCATTGCAAAGAACTTAGCTTTGTCTAAAGATGAGATAACTTTGGTACCATTTACAATAGAAAGCAATAATGGTTTGCCTTCATTAAAAATCTTGTTGGTGATTTTCCAGTTCTCAAAGGAACTGAGTCTTATTTTCAACTTTGTCTTGGACTGACTGTGCATAACTGATTTTAGCATTTTCCAGAACTTTCATGGTTGATGGCATTTCTGAATGCAGCAAAAGTTTTGCTACATCATTCATGATAACAGAGATGGTAGTCTATTTCCTTCTCAATCATGGTAATCCACATTTGTTCTCCGAGTACTTCCCCCATGTCTGAAGTTGCCAAGTCGAAACTGTAGGGTGGATGAGGTAAGATTGTTCAAACATGTACTGTGATTGCTAGTCTGATCTTTAATCTGCTTTGAGGCAGTACACAGTCATTTGGAAAAATAGATTAGCCCTCTTCAAATATGACCTAGCTCAAAGAAACTTTTATTATGAGTTTTGGCAATGTGCTCATGTATGAATCAGAATTGATAATGTAGCCATTGGGCATTTACTCAAACAGTATGATTTCCTTTTGTTCTCAAAACACAGTAGCCATCTGAGCTGCCTTTATTTTCTAGATGGTGCCACACATTTGAACTTTTCTCTCTGGCTCATAGTGGTGAACCTAGATTTTGCTTAAGGTGTATTCCATGTTGTACAGCTCTCCTCCTTCACAGAGCTGGTCGAAATTCTGGAACTTGCATAGACCTTTTGAGTAACCAAGAGACTACACTATGCTTCTAGCAATAACATAACACCAAAAGGCTTTCACAGAGTTTTGCAATAGTGATTCTTCCATTAGCTCTAATGGGAGCATCAATCAACTTTGTCCTCATGCACAGCAGCAGCTGATTTGCCACTGTGAAGACTGTTACTTAGGTTGGTTTATCCTTTCTCTCTAAGACTGTCAGTAACTCTACTGACCCATCCTTTTATTGTGCTTCCATCAAATCCAGCCTTTCCATAAAAATTGACTAACATCATATGAATGTTTGCAGTACATTTCCCTGCAAAAAGCAGACTGTATGACAGCTTGTTACATTTTATGGGTGTCTAGAGAGGACAATGATTATGAGTAAAAGAAGTAACACCACAAATTATTACCCTGGACTTCTAGACAGTATGATTTTAGCTTAAAAACTCTTAGGAATTCTAATACTTTTAAAGTTAAATTAGACATCACTTTTGACCAATCATCATATATAAACAAATAAGAGATACTCCAAAATTAATGTTTCATATTTATTTCCATGGAAACTACAGCTCATACAGTGAGCACATTAACACTGTTGAATAGCACAAGTTTTCATCTACAGGACCCCCCCCGCTGGTTATGCATTGTTGTTAGTTGGTAAGTAATGACAGAAATGCAATCATAGAATCATGGCAAAAGCCAAATTACCAAAAAACAAATCAAAGAAATACACTCTAAGAGAGTCAAATTTTCAATTATTTTTTTTTAACACAGTATTCTTATTTAAAGATAAAATATTGAAACGTCTCTTCCTTCAGATGCAATTCTATAGATTTACAGTTTTATTCATGAAAACCTCCAGGTAAAATTAAATTCTAGTAGAACTCACAAAGTTCCTAGTATCTTGAATAAGGATGATATTAAGTAGAATTCTATCATGGTGTCAAAGCTACAGTTTAGGGTGGGTGGAAGAACCAATGGATAAATGATATACATTATTATTAATATCACTGGGTGCATATCTTGCAATAGATCAATGTTAACCAAATGAAAATAGGTGAGTTACTACAACAAGGCTTGCTGAAGGTGAATCAATATGATAACTTCCCTGTATAATGTATCCTTTGCAAATATAGAAAATGTAATTGATGGCTTTTCAGGCTATAGAGTAGACATTTGGGGTCTCATGGACATTGATTTCCATGATGCTCTATGGTGTCTGACTAATCTTGCGCTGCAAGTCAGTTCTAGAGATAAGGATTTCAAGGTTGTGAAAGTGAGACTGCCACAAAAAAACACTACAAGAAAATTAAACACTGCTCAGATAACATAAGAAGTAGAGAGAAGTCTTAGGAAATAATCTGACGGAAAAAACTGAGACTTGCAGAGACCATGAGGCTTTTGGTCTATAAAAGATAAACCTGTAAGTGAAAGAACGTTAATAATAGTAGAAAATTGTACATGGGTAGAAGGATGCTTGAATGATACAAAAAATGTTCTTGACCATTGGATTTGATAGTGAGTGGATCATCCATTTTCAATTACTTATCCTCCTTTGATCCAAATACAAATCTACTTTTAATTTCTGCCAATATGTAGATACATAAACACTTCTGGGAACAAACAGCTTGCATGCATATAGGGAATCAATTTAATGAATACATAAAATATAGGAAGGAGTAAGGATGTATTTATTCACTTGATTTATGTAACCTGTAGATTGAGTTGAAGTCTCAACAGAACTTATTATTGGTATATATATATATATATATATATATATATATATATATATATATATATATATATATATATAACCATAAACATATGCAATGGAAACAACAATAACATGGTGATTTTCTAACATAGTTTAGATATGGCACAAGGCTGAAAATGTAGAGCATCCAGTAAGGATTGAACTCACTACTCAGTCATAATTGATCTAGCAAGACAAGCTTGCTAGCCATTACATCATGCCGAAGTGCTCAAAATTATTTTCTAAGCAGAGCTTAGATTTGGCACAAAACCAAAAGTGTAGAGCATCCAGTGAAGATTGAACCCACTATTTAGTTGCAATTGATCTAGCAAGACAAGCTTGCTATTACACCATGTCAAAGTGCCCTAGTGATTTTCTAAGTGTAGCTTATATGTGGCACAAGGCCAGTCGGAACTGATCTAGTGAGACAAGCTTGCTAATCATTACACTACATCGGAGGGCCCAAAATGAAAATGACATTGTGATGGTGGTAGATTCCAAAATAAAACTGAAAAAATATTAGAGGTAGTTGAGAAGAGCAACAAGAAAATACTAACTGTAAGAAAACAATGTATGTGAGTTATATATCGGTTCTGTTATAAACAAATTGGTGCTTAAATTTATCTCAAGTTTTAGGGTATAGCACTTTTGTTTTTTTATTAGTGCAGCAATATAACAGATCTGTTTGTGGGAGGAGGGACCATGCACTAATAGATGGAAATGGGAAATCACAGAAAGCAAGGATGGTAAGGTTGAAAGGCTATTCCTCTAGGAGTGATATCTGTTAGTATTTTCTGGTAGGTTTTTAATTAGTAGCAATAAACATATTTGATTTTCTAAAATACACTAACAACTACCTCCACTTGGTGAGTAAAAAGTATCGTTACTGGTTCGTTTAGTTGGAAATATTATGTTATAGTGATTAAACTCCTAAAATTTTCCTTTTGTCTGTAAATCCTTTGTGTAGAACTCTACTGATCTTTTGTATGCTCTGATGACCTACAATGATAGTGGAGATTAGCACCACCATTTCTATCAACTTTTTCTATCCAAATACCAAGTTACTTTCAACAATTAAATTCTTTGGTTGCAACATAGATAATAATAATAATGGTCATAAACTAATTCAACCAAAGGAGGATGAGGTTGATTGTATCCACCTACCATCTGTTAGGTCAAAAAACATTTTCTGTATTTCATAGTAAACTCAAGATATCATTCTATTTTGTTAGAAATTGCTTATTTTGGCTAAAAGTTATATACTGTGACTTGAAATGACTTCAGAGGTCAATCTCACACCATCTATGTCACAATTGGATGCCTAGTGAATATTCAGGCTTAAAAAATTAGGTTAATGTGCTTTGTTGTTTGAAAATGATTGCAGCACAGAAAACTGTTCAGTATTAATATGATGTGCAGGGAAAATAAATAATGCAGGTTTTTTATGATCCGATTTTTTTTAACACAGAAAATAGGTGATCACACTATAAACAGGTAATTTTTCTGCAGGGGTTAAAATTCATGCATTTTTGGAGACCATAACCTACCTGGGTATGCTTACATTCTTACGGTACCTTTGACTAACCTTAACGGTACAGGTAAGCTTCTTTAACCTGCCTCCCCTAGCCTAGATTCTTTCCGTTTCTACATTAACAGCAGAATGTCATTTACTATGTATGCCACTTAAAATCTACAAATACCTTATATAAATAAAGAATTAACACTGTTTATTTTTTTTTTCCTTTCTCCAATTTGTGTTCATCTTCATCCATAAGTTTTTATATCACTGAGGAATTGGTTTTCCAATGGCACCCCCATATGTCTGATACGCATCTATTACTTCTTCATTTATATAGTTTATTTGTTGATTTTAAGTAGCATGCATAGTGGATGAGGTTTTGCTCTTCATGTAGTGACAAAAGTGAAGAAACTTAAGTCTATGTTGGAGGCAGTCCCAGGTTAAAGGAGCCACCTTAGTCAGGCATGAAGGAAAACAAAACTATGGTAATCTATATCTTTGTATCAGATATTTTACAGTAAGGACAAAAAGAATGAAGAACATTTATTTTCTATAAAATATGTCCAGGATGATTCCCAGTACTGCATTATTTAACTACAGTAGTCCTACTAATATTGCTCAGAATCTGGGGTCACATTATATTTGAGCTATATGAAAAAAATTCAGCAGTTGCACTATACATGAAGTAGCCTTATAGTATATAAGATATATAAGTATATATAGAGTATATATAGTAATAATAAAAATTAAAAGAATTCATAAGATGACAAATAAGGACAAATACTATGTTTGATTCTATGAATGGGGAAAGAAAAACTGATAAATAATAATGACTGAAAAATATTAAAGTATCAGTATTTTATGTTAATTTCAGTTGGGAAAAAGTCATTTCACATTTAGGTCTTGTTATGGAATTTGGTTTTAAGAGTTGCACTTTCATTTTGTTTGACAGCATACAAAGATTGGCATATGAAAATCGCCAGACATTTATGCCACATTTGAAAGCACATGAATAAAGCAGATTCTCTGGTGTAAGAAAATTGTGTAAATAAATAAGCCATTGGAAATTGACAAACAAAACATTGGCTTTTACCTTGATTTGCATTCTAACCACTGGCAACAACCATAAACTTATTTTTTTTACAATGATGTTCCCCTTGTACAATGCCCAAGAGCCACTTGAGACAGAGGGTTACAGAATAAGAGGCACAGTTTATGTGGATATGTGGGGAAGATAACAATTAACACTAGACTTAAACAGGTTAAGATTGTAGTGATTGAGGAAGCAAACTCTTCAGAGTTTGTTCCACAAAGCAGTGGTTCTTGGGAAGAAGCTGCTTGTGTGGAACTTACATCTCACCAATGGGATACAAAAGGAATGAGGGCGGTTCATTACAATGTGTATGGCATGGCAAGTCTTAGCTGTGAAGGCTAGAACTAGTAGAACTAAGGAATATAGTTCATTTAAACACTTTCCATAGAAATAACGATCGAACAGCAAGAGGCTTACTATGCTTTGTCTGTGAGAAAGGGATTATAGAGTGGAAAATAATTCACCACCCACAAGGATGTAGAGTCGCTTTTGGACTCTATCGGCAGCTGCCCATATATGGCAGCAATATTCCATTTTCAGCCTAAGCTTACTCTTGTAAAGGTAGAGGATAGCAGGAGGAGTCAGGTACCAACCATTTTACCAGTGTCTTCAGCGTAGTGTATATGTGTTTCATTTGAGCTCTGGGTAGAGTTGACTCCCAACAGGTGCTGAAGGTACAGGGCCACCCTGAGAGAACATCTGTTCATCATGATTGGTGAATGTTCTGGGTCAGATTGACAATGATGGAATGTCAATAGTTTGGTTTTCCTCTTGAAATGAAATTGATATTGCCTGTACATTGCGACTATCAGAATTTCTCATCACATTGAGCCACTTGTTTTCTAAAGTAAACACCAGAGAAATTAGCAGAAACAGTATCAAGTAAGAGATTCCTAGAGTTAAAAACAATTTTTTCTGCCACAATATTTTACACAGTGATGTTCAACATTTTGAGTAGTTCCTTTTAAATCTTCAAAATGACATTTTCTTTTCAGATAATCAATTGTTTAGCAACTTTTACTATAGATCAAAATATATTAATAAGTATATTTAGGATATTTTCCTTGTAAATGATTATTCAGACTGGTTTATAGAAAATGGAAAATTTTTAAAGTAGCCAAATCAGAATAATCATTTACAAAGAAAATATAAATATGCTTACTTTACTGATGAGTTTTAACTTTTAGTTCAGTTGGTACAGCCTTTAAAATTTTATCTATTTCTCATTGGTATTTCAAACTGTTAACTGATATTAGAGTAAAAAAAAAAAAAAAGGAATTGATAATCTCTCATTTCTTTATTTTTATATCAAATAAATAATAATATAAATACAATTAAATAATAAAATGAAATAATGTAAACTAAAAAGGTATAAAATAAAAACCTTATAGAATATATAAAAATAAATAACAGAAAAATAATTAATGAAAACACAATGAAATTATGTATAGAGATAAATAAAAATATAGATAAGAAATATCCAATGAGAACCCACCAAATAAATTCAGGAAATTTAATAATATTGGCTCATGTATTTTGAGCTACTAATACAACAAATAACCACTTGATCACAATAATGATTAATGAGAAGTTATAAATAAAGAAATTGAATAAATGAAATAGGTGTGCATGATAGATTTGACTGACCCTTGCCTAGACTTCAATTATCTGAACACAAGGATTAATTACAAATAAGTGGTTGTAGGTTTTATCTGTCAATCTTGTGATAATTTTTCCCTTAAATTATATTATTGACAGATATGGATTGAGAAAAATGAAAATGAGTTTCTTTTTGAGTAGCAATGTAATTGTTATCGACATGGAAAATAGAACTGGTAAGATGTTTGCATATATTTTGAACTAATGGCCTTGGAAAAGGCATGAATTCACTCTGCCTTGCATTTTGATTGTTACTGACATTCTACAATAGTTAATGCAGAAAAGTGGGAGTGCTAAAAGCTGTAACACTTATTGTTAATCTCAAGTTAGAAAGACAAATGAATGAAACACTATTCTTATTTTTTTATTTTTTTAACCTTTATTGTCGTAAAAGAAACAATGCAATGTCCCTCAGGCTTCTAGAGTAGAGCATAAAAAAGTCCAGTAGGATAGTCATAGTGGAAATGACTGGTACATTTAGGCATTTAGTATGATACTGTAGAAAAAAGCTTAATAACAGTACAGAATCAAAAATCTATAAAACTAAAATTGTCTACTGTTTTTATTGAAGCCTATAAATTGAGAACAACCAGAACCAGTGAAATGGAATCCTTTAATAACCCCAGATTACTTTAGGAAGGATGTTCAGAAAATAATGCCTCCTATTTATTTCCATGGAAATGACAACAAAGGGCAACATAATAATAACACCTTTGGATAGAGCAAGTTTTCAGTTACCAAACGCTATTTTTCACTACCATTAAGGAAACATTTTCAACAGCAATGAACAAAAGCTACCATACTCTGCTTGTAAACTTGACTTGTGACACATGTCACTGTTAACCCTGATACAATTCTTTATCCATAACCTAACTGTACTCACATCAACTATTTGGTTTCTGTAAATGTTCAGCAAGTATTGATGAATCTTAAAGGATGTAATTTCTTTCCATATGAAGAATTCAATGAGACCTCTGCTTTGTACACACTCTCATATTAGAAGACATTTTGCCACACAGCTGCAAATTAGGCAGAAAAATATTTTTTAAAATTCTAAATTCTAGTTTATTTGTAATCTGCTTGACATTTTGCACCAACATAGTAAAGTAGTAAGCATTCATTTTGCAGCTCCCCTTGTATATTATCTTCAAGAATAGGCTGAATAGTGTGTCAACTTTATTTTCTATCAATGGAGATTCACATGTATAGTCTGGATGTATTAAAGTCACAAAATCCATGTTAAAATATTTTTCTTTATTATCTTCTTGGAAAACTTAACATGATACAGAACTTTTAAATTGCAAAATTTTTGTTACAATTGATAGTAAGAAATTGTGTGCACTTAAACATATATTCAAAAGTAAGAAATTGTGTGCACTTAAACATGTATTCAAAAGTAAGATATTGTGTGCACTTAAACATGTATTCAAAAGTAAGATATTGTGTGCACTTAAACATGTATTCAAAAGGTAATTTATTCTGGTATAAAGCCAAAACCAACTGTACTTTGTACCTACATGTTTTCACTTTTCCCAAAAATTTGGTTTTGATCAGTCATTATATGGCAATTTTAGAGGCTGTGATCGATGGACTAACAGAAATCACAGATTTTTATATATAGGTGACAGACATAGGCATCAGCATGTTGGTGTTTTTTTAACTTTCTAATTGGTGAATAAATGAACACCTCTCCTCACTCTACATCAACAACTAATTTCATTTTCTTGCCACAATTTTTTAATTTCATTATAATAAGAGTCTCATTACATTATGGATGTAAGTAAGAAAGATTTTTTATGTCAGAAAATTCCAGTAAAACACAATTTGATATAGCTCATATATATCAGACATACTACCACCTCCTTGAGTAGCCGCCTCACATGTTACTTATCTGAACAAAGTACTATAAAAAAAAAAAAACATCTAGCTACCCACAATTTACAAGAACCCTTAAGAAAACACTAAAATTCTATATAAATCATATTGCCAGAGGCATCTCACTGTGACAGAGGTCCTATGTATTAAACATCTCATTCCCACTGTCTGCCTCACCTTGTTTAACAATGGGAGTGGTATGTTGAAAGTTTTTTTAAAAAAATACAAAGAAGCTCATTTGAATTCCATCCATGCTCAGTATGCAAACCTTGGAATGAGTGCTCCTGCTGGTGTTCAAAACACAAAAAATACATCTTAAACAGTCAAACATGAAGAGAAATTATGACTATCTAAAAGAAACCCCCTTGAAAATATAAAATAGCTACAAATAACTGCATTCAGATCCACAATTATTTCTAATCAATAGCCGCTAGAATAATATGAAACATAACCATTACCACTCACCCAATAGCTGTCAGGATAATACAATAGACCATACAACCAATAATACATCACTGACCAGAATATATAAATAGTCATGCCAAAACATAATACATATGGCCTAAAGATTGTATTCGAGCATGAAACAGATTGTCACTGCTTAGTGTTGACAACAGTGTCCACTTTTATATATGAATAAAAAAAAAACAAGAGGAAAAAACTATTCTTAGCTGACATATTTCATCTTCTGGGGGACATATCAAAGCAAATGTAGGATTTATTTTTTTTTGCACATGTTTATATACAAAAGCAAGGATATTACTGGTTTATCAACATTTTTAAATGTGAGAATGTTCATGAATATTCATCAAGAGGTTGGAAGATCACTCAAAACATGTGGAAGAGACAAAGTGCCATAATTCAAAGTTTGGTAAGGAAAAAGTGAGTGAGTAATATTCAAGAAATATATGCATATAAAATTTTCCTTTTACCTTTTCAGACATACATATGATTTTTTTTTTGTCTAAAACATTTAAAATCCCCATTAAAGGAATAACTGCAGTTAGTATCATTCATTTGATACAAATAAAGTTCTCCAAATTGAAAGAAGGTGTAACAATTTGGATGAATAACAAAAGGAAAAAAAGAACTTCATGATAACTGGTGAAATTATAGGTCAGAAAAAAAAATGAAAACAATTGTAGAATTCAATCAAAATAAAGTGATTACTTTACAAATTAAAAAAGTTGTAATATTTTTGTCATTTTTTTCATCTTGGTTTCATCAATCCTTCAAATGAAATAGATATGCAAATTAAAGTTTAAATTTTTTTTTTTATAGTTATCAATAAAAGAAACCCACTTTTTTGCCAGAGAATATTTGGGTCCCAAGTGTAATGGAATAGCATGGGTTAATTATGATGATTTACAGTAAGGATGAAATTCATTTTAACAAATATACTTAGCTACCACATATCATTATAAATAAGCTTTTGTCATAATTTGTAAGCCTGAAACCAATTTTTATTTTAGGTTTAGATTATTGTGTAATAAATTGTTTTTATAACCAACTACACCATAAGTGTCAGAACTCACATACACACACAAATAAAATACTAATAATTTATATCTCTAATTAAAAACCAGGACAGTCCTAGCCAAAGTAGGATGTATAATAGTATAAATTATAAAACAAGAAAATCTAACAGATTTTTAAATAATATTTTAATGTTTAATCAGTTTATCTACAGAACAACAAAATGACTGGAAATTACTTGCATCATCCGCCAGGAATAACAAATAAGTGCATTTTTGATATCAGGGCAAAACATAACATTAAAGAGAAAGAGCAAATGTCCATAAATTTCAGAAGTCAACCTTACAAATTCTGGAAAAATCCTCCACATCACTAAACACATTGCTGTTTATAAAAGGCATCAGATTCCTGTTTTCTAAATGGCATGGAACATATCTTCTGTCAATCTACCAACATAAAGATCATAGAAACAGTATTCAAATTTGAACCATCTGCACATATAGATAAACATCAATGCATTTATGTAATAAAATAATGCAAGATTTTTTTTCTTTTTTATTGACAGCATCTATTTCTTTTATATTTGGAAACCAATAGAAAACAGCCAAATTATTTTATAATATTCTTAGTGAATTCAAAATATGTTAACTGAAACTGAAAGTGAATGAAGATAAAGGTGCTGGTCATTTTTTATATTTAAGTTTTGGTTTAGCCATGAGATTTAACAACAGCAAGAATTCTATCAAGAAAAACCATGTGAACATGTCTTCTATGGTACTTAGGAAAATAAAGATAATTTGCATGTTAAGGGGAGACAACTAGAAAGATGAAGAAACTAAAACAAGGAATTTTCAAAAATTTGCCATTCAGAAAATAATGATCAGATAATTATGAATGTAGTAATTTTTAATTTTTTTTCAAGAAGAGCCATAATATCTGTTTATATTTCTGAAGTATTGTAAATATTTACACTATTTACATTGTTTGGACTGTTTTCCTCATCTTTATTGTCATATTCACAATGTTTCAGCCACTGTACACTCCGGCCTTCTTCAGGTAATATATGTTGGAATTTCAAACCAAACACTTTATTTTGCCCACCAGGGTAGACACATGGCCCAGTGGATAAAAACGTTGGTTAAAGTAATCCAGTGACTTGACCCAAAAAGTATTGAATTCAATACCTGACCACAGTAGAGGAAACAAAAACTTTGGAAAAAAGAAGAAAAAAAAGAATAAAAAACAAACTGAGATATCAAGAAAAGACATGGCGTGTGGAACTAGAACAATCTACTCCATTGGACAAAATAAAGGGTTTGATTCAAAATTCTAACATATATCACCTGAAGAAGGCTGGAGCATACAATGGCTGAAATGTTGTGAATATGACAATAAAGATGAGGATAACAGTTCGAACAATGTAAATAGTGTAAATAGATCCATAATATATAAAAAGTTAAGAGGTCTCTAGAAATTTTATTGATAATAAACTGTATTTGTTTATAATTTGGAATTTATTTTCTTAATTTAATCCAAATGTATAACCTAAATATCAAAATCAATATCAGTATTATGTGTTCTTTACTGTCTTTTTTTCCATTCCTTTTTCCTTTGTTTTTTCACACAGGGATTGAGAATATGATGAAGAACAAATTATATTTCAAGCATTATGAGAAAATCTTTAGACAATTGAATCATTTATTTAATATACTTTCACATCATAAATTAATGCAGATAATGTATCACGATGTGAAATTTGTGAATATAAAGAAAAATAGTTGCAAAGGTACAAAGCAACATTTTGACTGTTCGAATCACAGGAATATTGCTGAGAACCTAAATATTTCTGTGTGTGTCACTGGGTCAAGTGCACGGAAGAAGTTTAGAACTTTTAGAAGCCATTCTTGAAATTGTGATCTTTTTAGAATATCTGAATATTCACTTTAAAAATACTGATTAAAATTAAAACAACTTGAATGAAAAACTAAAAAATTCAAAAAGCTTTAAAAGCTGCTGGAACATTAGTTACCAAAAGAACTATTAGTGATAAACTGCATTAATGAGTTAAAGCCACATATTAAAGAAAACCATTTTTAAACAAAGTGTTATGGCTGAAGTTTTCATCAACAAAGTAATTTTTGGAAGAACCCTCTATAAACAAATGAAAGTAAAATTTTGGCTACAACTAAGCTCATCATGTTTGGTGAAAAAAAATCCAAGAAATAGCATACAGTAAAACAGAGAGAAAGAAAGAGGACTATAATGATATAGAGAGTGTATGTGTTTCTTCAAATAGCACAAGGACACTTCAAGTAATTAAAAGCACCATAAGTGTAGCAATATATAAATTCTATTCAATGCTCAAGTTAAAGATGAAGTAGGATTAGATTCTCTAATGAGACAAGGATCCAAAACATACTATAAAAGCAACAAGAATAGTTTGTAAGGATCAGTGCAGAGGTGTTGAAGTGTTCTAGACAATACCACCCAAATACTGAAAAAAGTTGATTAAGTCTTATGAAAAGAATCCTTGAGAAGCAACTGTAAATTAAAGTTTTACAATTAAATATTAATCTTGTTAAACTGTTAGGTTCACAATTTTTTTTTACTGTTAATTTTGTTTTTCTTTTATATACACAAACACATTAAGGTACATGTTGAAAAATCCTCAGCCTGACCAGGATTCCAAAACTGCATCTAATGTTTGGTCATTTGATGAAGGCTTACAGAGAACTTTTTAGTACACCCTTGCATATGTATGTGTGTGTGTGTATATATCATGGTAAACATCCTTAAGTATACATGTTTCTTTTTTTCAATATTGATATGTCCATAAAAATGTAGATCTAAAACAAATGTAGCAATCAGAATTACATATAAATAACTTTGCATTGACAAAGAAATGCAACATTACACCACAAAAATTTTATGCTATTTTTTAAGAACAAAATTCCAAAATACACACGTAGAGTAGATGCTTTAATAGGAAAGTGTTACAAACTAAACTTTATATTACTTTTGATGATAAATTAACACAGATAAAAGATACTAATCTAAAATAAAATTAATTGAATGTCAAAATATAATCCTTTCACCTAGCACCACCAGATATGACCCATTGTGTATGTGGGTATGTATATATTTTATATTGTGATGTTGTGGTCACTACCTGTGCCATTCCTTAAATACAGCACATCTTTTTTGAGTTTTGAATATTGTATCAGGAAGGTGAGGTTACACATCAGTGAAGGTGGCTTGTGTTCAGTGCAATAAATTTCACTTCACTTGGATGTGTCATCTAGTGGACACACTTGTGAGGAATTTACAAGCTATGGATTTTTGTTGGCTTGGGTGAAAATTTGATTGGCTGCTTCCTCTATTCTACATGATAGAGCTGAAAATAGGGAAATGTGTTAATTGAGAAAAAATGAAGTTATTGCAAAGTTATTAACAATTAAATTAGTGGTAAAATGTAAAATTGTACAACAGCTATGGGACTATTTAATCTTAATCATCCTTTTTTTCCTTCTATCCTTAGAGGTACTGAGAGATATCTTAGCAGTGAATTACTTTTACAGCAGACTTTTTCCAATGCATTATGTTTGAATGAGGCATGCAGGATTTTGTCTCTGTGGGCATCTGATTCCAACTGACATGAACCCTCATGTGCTCACCGATACTGACTAACACCTACTGATTTGTGTGCATGTGAATACACATGCACACAAATCATTTATATAGACTTCCATCTGGGGAAAACAGAAGATTTAATTACTATCTAAAACAAAGAATCTTCCTTAAGAAAACCAGATGGCAAATTGCAAAGGATTCTTCAGTTTAGGCTTGTATTTTTAACTTTTTAAAATTACACTGAAGTTCATATAAATACAGCAAATAGGATGAAAAGGTCTCTAAATGAACAAATGCTGGAGCAACTGAAAACCTGTGGACTTTTGGCAAACTCATTAATCATGTCATGCCAACCCTCATGGTGAGGCATGAAGTGTATAGTGATAATTGAGAAAATTTATATAATATTAAAATGTATAATCAGCAATTTTCTTTTTTGTTTCATATAAACACTCAATAAATAATATTTAATTCTATTTCTATTAAAATTACTAAATATGTGTATGTGTGTTTCTGTGCATGTATAACTATATACACAGAGATAAAAACACTCTGTGTGTGTGTATATATATATATATATATATTAATTAAATAATTAAAAAAGAGACAACCTTAAGGTTCCATGACTATAATTTATTTCCTCAAAAAAGATATTCTTCCTGGTTTATCAGGTCACATCTCTAGTTACAAAGCAATAAATATTAATATTTGCTCTGGTGTTACATTAAGCTCTCTGGATTAAATCCTCTTTGGAATTATCCACACGGATTACTAAACCCTTTATTACCTTACTATATATTATTCAAGATTCCATTTTACATCAGGGTTTTCACATTCAGTTCATCAGAGATTACATCTTCTAACTACATGAGAAGGGTTCTGAAAATTCTCAGCCCAACCAACTTCTCAAAATCCGAGTAACCACTAGAAACTTTTTGGGAAGGAAGTCTTTGTCATGATGCTGACAACTTTTTAGCACTTTCTCATGCTTCTCAAACAGACTTTATTAAATCACTCAAAATCACTTATCACTAAAAGTAACATATGGATGTCTGTTATTAGATGAAATTGGGAAAAAAGACATATTAGAGAATAGTGAAATCTATAAAGTACTTCCAAAACACCTGTAAATAATCAATATTTAATTAATAATTAAGAGTAAAGTCAACAGTGTGACATTTATTCAAATTGGAATGATTGGTAAAAGATTCCTCAACTTTTTCTTTTGTTCACTGCCAAATACTTGATGTCCATTACCAGAAAAATTAGATTCCTGTTTGTCTTAATCTTGTTCAGTATTTACTTTCTGATTTTGTATAAATATAATACAATAATAAACAGGGATATAAAGTTATTTGCTCCTTTAATGAGCTTAGGATTAGCCAAATAAACTATGGAATATTTTAAAAAAGAAAACTAAAGAAAGTACATGAACCATGATTACTTGAGTTAACATTTTGATTTATCTTATCAAATTGTCTGATGAACTATGTTTATCTGACCTATCTGTATATGATGATCAATTCATGTATGTAGGCAAGTCAATATTTTCACAATACAATCAACAGCTGGTAAAATATTGGATGATAAAGTGCATTTATATGTATGTGTGTACATCTAGTAGGCATTTCTACCCATGTCTGGTGGTTGTCCACATGTTGATTTGGGGACATATTGCATGAGGATGAAAGAATTTAAGTTACACTGGTTGTGGTTGTAGGTAGACATATCTTGGATTCTATAAGTATGGATTTTATAAAAGTGGATGATATAAAGTGTGTTTCATGTGAGTGATATAATGAAGTGTGTTTAATCTATGGTGGCCAAACTTGCTTAATGTAAGAACCACATATGATAAAGTTCAGATTTTTGTGAGCCACAAGACATGAACAGAATTTACACATACATTTTTGCTATATACACATTTTATCACAAAATTTTTATATAAATATTAAGAAATGCATGCATGCAATAATATTTATTCATGTATGCAGTTTTTTAAACTGTTAATTTCTATTGGTTTCAGTAATCACAAAGTGTACACACACACACACACACAAAATGTTTTCAAAATCTTGACTGATGATTCTTTTAACTATATTTAGTGTATCCATATTTGATACAAATTCATTATTATATGTGATTATTTACAATATGATGAACAACCCTTGAGTTGCATCATAAAATCTCACATCCCAAAATGAGCTATTATAAATATTTCTAATAAAAAAAGATATTATAATATGAAATTCATATATATTTATCAAATATACTGAAGATTTTACCAACCTCAGTTAACATGCATAATAAAATCTGATTATATACATATACACATGCTCTGTCTAGAAAGGACCTATCCATATAGTGCTAATTAAAAACACAATCTACCACGATCATTGACACTTTAATCCACTTCAAATCTGTTTCCATGGCAATTGAAGAGGAGAGGGAGTTGATGACAGACTGAATGAATGATTGCAAAAATGTACACAGGATCATGTAATGATGCCTCACAGTCAATTGAGTAACCCCATAGGAGAGTGTCTGTACATGCATGTTCAATAATGTCCTCAAGTACATCAAAAGTTCAAGGTATTGAAAAATCACTGGGTAATTTCCCCACAGACCTTTCATATATATATATATATATATATATATATATATATATATATATATATATATATATATTTTATACAATTATATATTTACATGCTAAAATCTACAATATATATATATATATGTGTGTGTGTGTGTGTAGATACAGGAAGCCCTAATTAAAAAAATTCAAGTTCTGATTAGGTCAGTTTCAATTAATGTTCTAAGAATTTTTTATTCCAAGATTCAAATCGTGCAGACCAAGATTTGATTAGTATAGTAATTGAAGGCTAATTCAGAATAATTTCATTTCAAATTAAATAAATTTTTATCCTACTTTGTTTCTTTCAAAACATTTCTTTTCAACAGGAATGTCCAATGGTACCATTTGGTAGCAGCAAAAGTAAGAATCTACCAAAATTTAACAGATTGTTAGATTTCAAGATAATTTTAAAAAATTATTTCTGGAAAGAGTATTTTAGACAAAAAAAAAAAAAAAAATTTTCCAAAATATTTTTTTAATTCAGTCAGCTCCACTTTATTTGATTCATCTATAATCCAGAAAATATTATTTAGAGTGAACACTAAAATTATTATCATTTCTATAAAGTCCCAAGAGAGAAATTAAATTAACTAAAATTTCATTTGAAACTTCAGTCTTGTGAAAGAAATCACTCAAAAGAAACTTTGAAACATCAAATGTGCTGAAGTACACAGAAATGGAACATGGTAGCCAAATTTGTTGCAATGCGGAATCAGATGCACAAAAAGAAAAAAAAGAAAAAAGATGGGAAGGATAAATTTTCCAAAATAACATGAGTAAAAATTTTTTACTGAAAAATAAAAAGCGCCTTTCTTTTCAATAAACTTGAAATTTTGAATCGATATATATTATTATTATTATTATTATTATTGTTATAAATGGCAACAATTAACTAATTGTCTTAAAAATAATTTCTACTTTTTTTTAATTTGAATTTTAGGATTAATTACACTATTTCCCATAGGTTTTTAAGTTAATCAATACAGTTTCAATTATCCTGGCACTTTTTGAGAACACATTAATGGCACTAATTGGTTGGTGGGGGTTTCCTGTGTGCATATTAGAAGCAAGGTACTGATAGTTCTCAGCCCAACCTACTTCTCTAAATCTGGCCCAAAAATGACCGAATATCAGAATTTTTTAAGTCCTTTTTGGTCAGGCCAAGAACTTTTCATTACCCCCTTGTATGCAGATCATGTGATCATGAACCTCGAATTATGACTAGAGCCATCCTTTCATAGGATTTAACATTGTTAAGCATTTTTTGCTCGGTCTACGCACTCTAGGCTTCAATCACTTTACTGTGCAGGTAAGTTTGCCTTAGGACATTTTTCTCTTTCTTTTTTCACTACTGTTGTTTTTATTCAAGACTAGATAAGAGTTTGGTAATTTGTCCATTGGTTCCATCAACAGTTTTTTTTTCTTTAATATTAATAAATATATGTTTGCACGTGCACACACAGTCTGAGACAAAGTTATAATAATCTGATGAAGTTAAAATTTACTCACTTGCTAATCATCATTCTATGCCAGAGTTTTCAATACAATATTATACACATGTATTTAGTCCTCCATTTCCAGTGAAATGAGCATCTTTCAATCTAACAGGCTAAGATTTTATTTCATTAATGGCTTCTAATGTTTTCATATAATGCCATTCTGAAAGTGCAAATACAGTACATCAGTTTGATAAGGCATTTCAGTTTCACTTTCAAAGTCAAAATAACTAAACTTAATCTCTACTTTAACAGCATTCAGCCTTATTAATGAAACTGCTTGCTTATAAATATATGAATCAATTGTTATTAGGAAAAGTAAAATTTAGTAGTGTGTGTAATAAGGTTTCATACAACATCCATAACATTAGAAAAATTAAAGATAGCACTAACAAACCCTGCTTGAATCCCAGTTCTTCTGAGGAAGATGAACAACTGCTTTTAGGATAGCATGCATATGAAATAATATATAAAGACAAATTCATCTTTGTTGCAGTTAATGCACTATAATTTGAGCTATAAATGAGCAAAGATAATCAACCAAATCTACTTTTCTATAATTACCATACCAGGGTTTATTAATCACAATTTTCATTTCTTTTAATGAATAAATAACTAAATACTTTTTAGTTTTGAAGAAGACATTTTCTTTTAAATGTTAACTTCAATTACCTTCTGTTTTCCAAAATGGGGACAAGCAATGAGAAGCTTTTCTCTTCTTTTTCTTTCTTTTTTTTTTTTTTTTTTTTAAATCACCCTTCCTTATAAATTGGAACAGTCTGTATTGGATAGATGAATACTGCCATTTTGTTGAAGAATAAGAAAACTTGAATTTGCCACTCTGCAATTGATAAAGTGTTTGCTAATCCCAAAGACTACTGTCAGTTTATTTTCAGCTAGTAGAGCCTGGTGCTAAAATTGACTTTGTCCAGTAATTATCAAAAACAAACAAAAGCATCATGGTTCAGTTTTATGGAATAACAGCCCAGATCAGTTAGTTTCTAATTTGTTTTTAGTCTCGTAGTAGTAGTAGTAGTAGTAATAATTAGAAATAAAATCCAACATGCGACAAAGAGGTGAGGAACTGATTAAAATCTCATTAATCATCAATTAATATTGTAGAATATTTCAATAAATATTTGATTATACATTAATCAATGCAGATATTCTTTTCCATACATGCCATTTATAATTGTGAATTAATCATTTTTATTAGATATTTTTCATTATTATATCTTGATTTAATATTTTTTCACATTGGAATAAAGAAATTCAGTATTTTCTTTTTCTTTTCTATTGGATTTTCACGGCTTTATGTTTGCTTTCACTTGTGTTTTCAGTGAGAAAATTGTTAGATTATGGTTTTGCATAAATTAATTATTAACAGTGAAAGAAACTTTTTTCCTCCAACAGTCCTTATATAAATTGTCAGCGGTACAACTGAATAATCAAGTGATTAGCTAATCCTGACAGATTCTTTTATAAATGCATTCAACATTTTGCACGTCTAATTCAAGTTTCAAATTAAAGTTTTTTACTTCACCACTGTGAAAATGTGGAGGAACTGTCACTATGTTCCAGATACGGCTTTGCACTTGTCCCTATTGAGCTATTTGACATTAATAAAATTGGTTTCAGTTTTTTTTGTTTTTTTTTCACAGATATCTAAATTAACCAGTGCAGATTAAAGATTGCTTTTCGTCATAAAAGGCAAAATTATGTTCTGAAGTTCTTTCCACCATAGAAAACTCTAGAATGCGTTTGTTCTGTGAATAATTGATATTGATTTAAAATTAAATAAAAAAGTACTTTTTCTGTTTATTGATATATTTTTATTTTTTGCAGACTGTTTATCTCAATAGAGCTAAATAAGCTGTACTGAAAATTTTCTTTGTTTACAAAGACTAAAATGATTCTCATATTTATCTCAGAATTACTTTGTACATTTTCACTAGCATCAAATATAAGATTACTACCCTCACTCTCCCAATTATATTACTTTAACCCTAACCCTGAAGGTGACCATCTTAAATGGGCAAAAATCTTTAAACACTGCCTTACATTTCTAAAGTCACCTTACAATGCTGATAATTTAAAAAGTTGTTTGTCATTAGATAGCCATAAAACATTTAACTTTGACTAACTTCATTCAAAAAAGATCACTTATTTGATTGTATTGTAACAGCTATCATATCTGTGTGCATTTTTTAAAAATATTTTCTCAAAACTTTTGCTTATTAATTCTAACATTGTAAATGGAAGAAAATAAGCAGCTTTTTCAGCCTGCTATATATTTTTTTATTTTAAGAAAGCTCAAAATGCAACCCAAACTCAAAAAAAGAATTGTATAGTTTATGGAGAAGATACTGTCACTGATTAAATGTGTCAAAAGTGGTTTGTGAAGTTTCATGCTGGAGATTTCTTGCTGAACCAGGCTCCATGCAAATACCCTTGTGAAAGGTATGAATCTACCTCTTCTCCCCCAGCTATGGGTTAATTAGTAGGAATTCTTCCAATAAAATCATTATTATCTCCAAAAAATTCTTACAAATCTAAAAATATTTTCTGGCTTTAAATAACCTGCAAAAGGTAGATAAGCTGTAAAAAATATCTCAATCCACATAGGTTAAGTGAAAAACAAAAACTCCCTGGACACTATTTTCATATGTAATTTGAGGCTTAAACATACGAAAATGTTCTGTTATTTTAAACAGAAATATAGAATGTAAAAAGACATGGTGCAAACAAAATAAATTGCCACTACCCATACTAAAGGCTAATTTTCACCAAAAGATGGTGATGTGTATATCGTAGAAGTGGAAGATGCCAACTATGATGAGCTCCTTTAAGAAGAGCAATGATTCATTCAAACAAGTACTGCTCTCAATCAGTCTGCAGCCAACAAAATAATTATTTAAGAGAGTGTGTGTAATATTCTATCAGGATAATTCTACACTACTTGTTTCTTTGATGACCAACAAAAATTGTTACAAGTTGGCTGGGAAATTTTCACTAATCTGTTTTAATTCAGCAGGTATTGCACCTTTGGAATGCCATCTATTCCAGTCTTTACGTGAAAAAAAAAAAATGACTGCAAAAGGCACCAAGAGAAATTTTTACTGATAAAAAAGATATGAAAGGATGAAATTTTGAATTTGCCAGATGACAGTAGAATATAACAGAATAAAAAAAAATAAATATGTCATAAGTTAATATGAATCATTAAAAAAAAATTAACTGAATAGACCTCTTTAGTTATCCAGTATTTCTTCCATCTTAAAAATCTTTTGAAGCTTTTCATTGAAACTCTTGGATCATGAGGGCCAAGCAAGAAACTAAGTTTATAAGTAAAGAGCCTCTAATCCAAACCTTGTTTCTGATCCATGATGCTCATTTGGCAATCTTAGAAAGACAATTTGGAAGTTGCATTGAAAAGCAACAGTAATTCAAACAATAATACTGACCAGGTGGTGGCAAAGAAAGATAACATTTGGACAGATATAGAATCACAAGCATCAATGTCAGTTTTGAGCTATTATCATTTCACTTTGAAAGCCATTGGCAGTATTGATTTCCTGAATCTGTTTAGCAAAGAACAAGAAATCAATTTCACTGTCAGGCATATCAATTCCTTTGATGTAATGTTATCAACAGAGATGGGAACCAAAAAGAAAGAGAATTTCTTTATGGATTGTCAAAAATGAGTCCTTAATACAGACAGGTATAGTGTACTTCAAAAATAGGATAATCTCTTTTCACAGGTTAATCTTTAGCTCACCTCTGTTTATTAATGTCTTACAAATGGATACAGAAAAATACAAATAATTAAACTTTCTTTGCTAATTAATTTATGATAGAAGAGAGTTGTTATCATAATAAACAGAAGCAGACAATAAAAGCTACAATTAAGAAAAAGATAAAGGATAAGTAACTGAATTGGAAATATTTACATTATTTACAGTTGGACTAATGTCCTTATCTCTGTTGGTTTCAATCACAATGCCTTGACCAAAAAATTAATATTAGAAGGAATGAAAATACAATCATGAAGAATTTAAAAATATATACTGGTCACTATTATATATAATTTTTTCTTCTTTTTAATTGCCCAAAGATCAAATAAAGAAAGAAATGAATATTATTTTTAAATTTCACAATCATTTTTTATTAATTGATGCATGTGAAATATAAGCCAAAATAACTATAGATAAGTAATTCTTATATTAATATATACAGAAATATACAATAGTAATCACAATTAAAAACCAAGAATGAAGAAGAACAGTCAAGATGATTATTAGCATGAATCAATGAAAGAGGTTTGATGTAAAGAGCTAATAAATACATGTCCTACCAAAATGGGAGTCAAAAAATTAATTTCTTTCTGATAAAAATGTGCATTTAGGTTCCTGTTCAAAGGACAGTGACATTATTATTAAAACATGGACACAATGCTGCATGTGTTGTAACAAATTAGTAAAATCTATTGATTAATATTTAATGTACCTATGTGTGGTACCTACAAAAAAAATTAATAATTTATATCAACTAGATTACTTATTGTATATAATCATGTATAAGCTTACTTCATGTATAGTGTGACCCCTGAATCTTTTTTGTGAAAAAACGAATTTTTTGTATAGCTCATGTATAATTCAACCCCAATTTCTGAGGAATATTTGTAGGCCTGCCATGGTCAAATATTGTAGTACCTGGCATTATCCTGGACATTTTATAGCTTCATTTTTTTTTGTACAAAGCTAACCTAAAATGGTGAGGAAATCCACTTACCATAAAATATCTGATACAAAGATATAGATTACCATAGTTTTGTTTTCCTTCATGCCTGACTATGGTAGCTCCTTTAACCTGGGACTGTCTCCAACATAGACTTAAGTTTCTTCACTTTTGTCACTACATGAAGAGCAAAACCTCATCCAATATGCATGCACTTAAAATCAACAACTAACTTATATAAATTACTAACTTTTTAATTTTAACCCCTCCAGAAAGATATACTTGTGTATAGTGCAATTGGTCACTAAAATTGCACGATTTTTAACCTCTTTGAAAAATGACCTGTGTACAGTGCAAAAAAACTGATCATAAAAACCCACACTATACTCAAGTATATACAGTAACTTGTTCTTGAAAATAATAAAATGAAATAGTGTCAAATAAATTTTATCTAACATGATTAATTTATAATCCTAAATCTGTTCTCCAGCAATTATTACTTACTTATTCTATTTAACATGCATAAAATCAAGTACATTATCGCAAAATTTATTGAAAAAATAATAATAATTTTTGTAAATTCTGTATGGTAAATTTGAAACATAATTTCTTATATTTTAATAAAAAATATGTTTAATGATTATTGTCTTGTAGATTTTCAAACATTCAAAATCGGCACCATTATTATATACAGATTTGATATTTATTAAATTTATTTAAAAAACCGCTAAAGAAGTAACAACATACATAATCCCCAATGCTCATAATTTAGAAACCTGCAAATTTTCAGCTTTCCAAAAAAAAAAAAAAAAGAATGAATTATTAATCCCTCCAACATGAAAGTTATGAAGAGGACTTTCCTCTCTGAATCCTAGGAAAGGAAAACATCTAGGCAATCAGAAAAAGTGTCTTTATGTGATGAAATAGAAAAGTAAATATAATCCCTATTACAAACCAGCAAATATCACAGTATGTGTCCAAATCAGCCCAAGAATGCTGGTATGCTATTTTCATTTGCATGTTTCATTGCAGAGAAGCCAGAAGAAAGTCACTTCTTAAAATAATCAACATTCAACAAAAAAAAAAATGACAGTGGATGATTAAGACAGAACAAACCATTGTGGCTTTGATACACTGTAATTTTTCAGACAAACTACTATTTGCTCAAAATATAGAACATCTAGCCAAAAAGTATACCAGAATACAACAGTTGGTTGAATAACTGTTGTATCCACTTGAATGTCTTTTAGCCTACCAACTGGTGTGTCTACTTATATTTATATCTTCATCAGCCTACAAACCCTTCAGACGACCTTCATAATTGATATTTTGTTATACAATAAGGAATAATTCAAAATATTGGCAATCATTCAAAGCTTTTGGTGAAACTGGGATGAGAACATCAGTTTAAAAAAAAGATGGCATATACATTTTCCAATATTCACTAATGGCTATTAGGACAAAAACATCACAATTTTTATAGTAAAGCTTCATCTCATTCAACTGAAGATTCAAGAGCTTTAAACTCTATTAATCATAAATTATCTTTTAATACATATAATTTACCTGAAGTGATTATGTGTATCATTTTGTATATTTGAACATCAAGGCTAAACCCAAAGAAAATAATTTTCATTAGTTCTTGATATATACATACAGGGTGTCCATAAAGTCTCTTTATAATTTAAAAAATATACTACAAAGGCAATTAATGAAATATCTTAATCAGATTTGTTCTATGTACTCAGTAGTTATCAAAGTTTTTAATCACATTGCATTTGTATATTTCAGGTATACTGTTGATGAAAAAGTGCTATTAAACGAACCCCTAAAAATGGCTACTCCTCAAGAAAAGGTACAATGTGTTTCATGGCTTAAACAAAATCAGATATGCAGACTCAGCGAAACTACAAAACTAAGTATGGAAGAGATCCACCATCATGTCCAATTCATTCATGGCACAAGAAATGGAGACAGGGACAGTATTGGATAAAGGGAGGAGGGGATGACCAAGAACATCTGAGGAAAACATCACGTAAATCAAGTATCATCTTGATATGCTTCATGCAACTAATGGTACCTATATAGTGGTGTATTAAATTAGTTAAAAAAAACTTCAATATCTACTCCTTATTTTGTAACAATTTCCACATATTTGTCTGTTCAATTGCTTTTGTAATAATTTTTTTTAAATTATAAAGAGACTTCATGGACACCTTGTATATTTGTGAAGTTGCTTCTTAACCTGATGAAGATGCCCTTTAAAATAAAAATTCTCATGTTTGGCCATTTAGTCAAATTCCGGAAAGTGGATCAAGCCAGGGACATTTTAGCATCCTCTCATACACACAAACAGACCTCTTTATATGTGTACCATATCTATATGTGTTTGTATGAGCATCTATTCATACAGTCATCAGTTGAATATTGAGCAAGTAATAAGTCTGAATAGAATGTTTATGTAAAATAGTTTTAAATATTCCTTCCCAATAGCATTGGAAATCTTTACGATAAAGAATGAATCATTTTTTTTAAATTCAATGTTGAAAACTAATAAACAAGAAAAATGATTGCTCAAAACAAAACTGATCCTTCTCACATGTCAGTAAAAAGAGCAGCAAATGATACAAACAGCAGATAATGTTTTACAATGACAACTGAGCCTATAAGCAGGACAAAATTGTTTTTATCCTATGATTTAAATCAAATTTATCAGACATTTGGTAAGAGGATTTATTTACTTAAATGATGCTACCAGATAGCAACAGTCAGTTGTGATCTGTGACTGTACATTCATTCTAAACAAAAACAAGAGAAAAAAAAAAAATCAACGGGCATTTTATGAAATAAAATATCAACATTCAGTAAATACATAACATCAGGTTCTGAAAAGAATATTAAAATTTGATAAATTTGTTATATTTGAGATAAAAATGAAATTTTAGGTTGTTAAACAAAGGATAATGATCAGGCAAAGATGTGTTCATATTTCACATAACAAATTATTTGTTCAATCATCCAAATAATTAAGATAAACCTCAGTAAGTTTTTCTCGGAAAATTCAAATGAATAAATAGACTACCAAATAAGAGATGCAGTGAGATTTATTTATATTTTTATGTATAAAGACATGTTATCAAAAGATATGAAAATAAAATGCACTAACTTTGTGTTACTATTACTAGTGTAGTTTCTAGAACGAAGTGAAATCAGGAATGCCAAAATAGTTCATTTGGATTTGAAAGGTAGACCAAAACTCCTGGTAATGGAGTTTATACAAAATAAAATCCTTTCATTTGAACAAAAGATTAAAAGAAAAGAAGAAAAAGCAAATTTTAAGATAATCTAGAATTGATGAAGATGAAACTAAATTTACAATGACTAAAAAATTATGATATGCTAAGGCAACTGGAAACTCTACTAGGATTTATTATTGGTGGGTGTAATCTTAACAATATAAGATATGCAGATGACACTGTGTTGATGATTGACTCAGCAAAGAAACTACAGGGTCTCCTAGAAAGGGTTGTAGAAGAAACAAAGAAAAAAAAGGACTAACCATCACAACTGCAAGAAGACATGGAAGTATGGTCAATATCAAGAGTTGGAGATATAAACATCAAGCAAATGCAGAAGTTTAAATATTTGGAAAGTGTTTTTAACAGGGGGGGGGGATGGAAAATGCAATAAGATTTAAACATACTTTCAAAAAGCTAAACAAAAGCTGAGAAATGGAAAACTTTTGTTAAAACCAAAGAAAAGAATGCTGGATTGCTATGTGGTATCCATCCTCTTATATGGCAATGAATATTGGACAATTTCCACAAGGATGAGGAAAAAATGAGAGGAAGAAGAAATATGGTTTTACAGAAGGATACTGAAAATTCCATGGATAGAGTGAGTAAACAGTGAAGAAATCTTAAAGAAAATGGCAACAGAAAGAACCAGTCTACTCAAAATCAAGAAATGATGCCTTAAATTCTTTGGACACATAATGAGGAAGGAGGGCTTGGAAAACTTAATCCTGACAGGGCATATTGAGGACAAGAGAGACAGTAGAAGGCAGCTCTCCATTTACTTGACAGGCTTGTGTGAATGGATGGTGACACAGGGGGCAAGGGACTTAGCAGGGGGAGAAATACTGCTAAGAGACACTTGAGATAGAAAGTTGTGGAAAGCTGTAATCACTTATGTCCTAAAGGAAGAGAGTATATAGAAGATAGTTTCACTGTATTTTGTACTAGTTTATTTTTCCTTTAACCTCACCCCACGAGAAATGGATCTGAAGACTCTGAAAACATTTCATATAAGAGAATGAGATTTAATTAGCATCAACAGATATGACCAAAATCAATTCTTTTGATTTAAAACATTTTTAATGTCTCAAAAACACTTGTCTATTTAAGACAAAGGGATGAGAGAAGGAGTCCACCACAATAACAATTTTTATGTTTTATCATGTGATGAAATTACTAGTGTGGATTTTACAAACAAGTAACATCTACAACTATTAGCTGACTCGAATTGGATTAACTATTGATTTTAAGAAGAATGACCTAGAAAACTGAACTAAGTAATTTGGATTTTACAACTAGACCAGAAATATGTTGATACTTCCAGTTCAAACAAAGTCCTTTATTTTTTAACAAAGATTTAAAAGATAAGAAGAAAAATGAAATTTTGAGAAGAGAAGACAGTAAAGAATTAAACTCAGAATTATGTTTACTCAAAGAATTTCACTGGTAAGAGTCAGAATATTGTATTCATGTCTTGCAATTGATGGACAAAGCAAGATCTACTGATGATGGATATAGATATCTTTTGTTCAAGAGATTAATGTGTTTACTGAATCTGCTGACTTGGAGGAAAGAACATTTAAACTTAAAGAGAAAACCTGATTGGGGAATGAAAATATCTTTCAGCCATGTGCAAAATGAAGCTGAAAAAATTCAGACAAAATCTCATTGTGGATGCATGATCAGTTACTATTTTTCAATAATTCATTTTTATCCACAAGGTATGAAAGCATTTCTAATATTTGTAATATAATGGTGAAACCAAAAGATTAGGATTCTCATCAAAAACTTTATAAGTAAAGGAGAGTTATTATCTGATGATATAACATGCATGGACTGCCCTGGATGGCAGTTATGAAAGGAACCTAGATTAATAAGCTGTATAGCAGCAATGCTGAAACTGGAGCAGGGAAATGATTAAATAAAGTCTGTAAAAATATGGGAAACAATTGATTATGACTTATGGAACATTAATCAATTATCAAAAGCCACAACCACCTTGAAAGGTTTTAAATATAAGCCATTGGATTTTGGTGCAAGAATGGAGTTCCCATGGCAGAGTTCAAAGTCAAATGTTTGCTACAAGGAGTCAGGAGTTGTTGCAAACAGAAGTTAACAGCCATGACCACCAATACACTCCTTGAAGCATACATACTTATACCAAAATGAGAAAATTTTCAACTGAAGAATTTTTGACTGCATAAAAGTTAAATCAAGGAAGAACTGAAAATAGTTACCTAAGTAATAAGATAATAAACAAACCAGTGAAGACCAGCCATATGAGAATTGTCTGGTTATAGTTAGGAAAATCATAATGGTACTGAATGGGGAAGGGTTAATGTCAAAACTATATATGGCTATAATCAAAGTAAATGCATTGTTTTGTAACTATCCTCCAAATCACTTTGTTTTCTTGTGACTGGATTCATTCTGACAAAAAGAGACCAAGCTCTAGTGCACTATGTTCCATGATAACTACTATAAAATTGTCAATACTTAAGCCCTTATCATCTGGACGTCAAGTGTATCATTTATCAGTTCCCTTTCTTTTCTTTCCCTCACTGCTGAGAAATTTCTTTCTTTTTGTTGTTTCAACTTCAAGAATACAAAGAGTTTATATGAATTATATTCTCACTTGACTTTTTATCCATATTCTATTTCTTTTTGATTTTCTCTGTATCTTTTTCTTTTGCATCATATTTTAACTCCTATCTCTTCTTATTCCTGTTTCTTTCATTCATGTGATTTTTGCAATTATACGGACATCTTTTGTTTCCAATCATCAATCTAATGATTATCTAAAATCATTTTTCTTTTCATTTCTGTTTTTATGTTCTTCTTTATGCCTCTTGTGAGTTTATTAAGAAGGTACAACATTCTCTTTTTCTTAAGTGATTCAAAGAAAGTGTCTTTTTTTTTGCTTTTTTTCTCCTGCCCCAAAGAGCTGAAAATAAAGCTCACTTTGTGGCATGTGTCCAATCCCTTCTCAATTAGACCCGAGAGCCCAAGGCATTGTAGGTTGAATTGTTTGTAAACTCTTGACCCAAAAGACTGAGAACTGAATCGTTGATGGTCTCTGTTATGTCCCCTTTTTATTGAGAACTCAAACAAAGGTGTTCATGAATTTCTCAGCTGATACTAAGTTTGTTTTCAGCATTTCATCACCATCTTCTGACATTGCTGAATGATAAACTTTTATGACCACCTGATTCTTATACTGTTTCAAAAGCTTGTCTACATTTCTTCTTTTTAAAATAATAATCATCTACTTTTAAAAATGCCAGCCAACTTTGCAGGTGTTTCAGAATCTCTTGTCTATAGTTCTATATCCTCTGGGTCAAAACTAAGTCATCTATTATTCTCTTTTGGTTTCTCATGGATGGAATAAGGGAATTGTATTGTTTTTGAACTGAATAGGTCACCTGCTGTATATTTAACTAATCTATGTTCATTTCAAAACTAGCCTAGACAAATACCTGGCTTGAAATTTCTTGTTATACTTTTGTTGCATTTGTTTGACTCTTTATCTTAAAACTTAGAAGAAAAATGTACATGCCATTACTGCCAAAGTGGCCATTAGATTAGTGATTGTTGTGGGGTTCTGGTGTTTAAGTCATTGGTTTGGAAAAGTAGTGACATATTTGCCCGCTCACTATCACTTCACAAAGTAAGATATATTCACTATTCAAAATCTTTGAAACAAAAATTTTAAATGAACATTTGATTCATAAATTGGCCTGTTAGGGAAAGTTTTACAAATAGATGTCAACTTGTTGAAGGCCAATTAAAATGTAAACTTCAAACACTTTTCTGCACTATATAAGACTATATTCCTAAACAGAACTATTTCTGATATGAAAATCAAAACAGTCCTCAAATAAAAGAACAGAAATGAAGGACAGTTAATTAATGAAATAAACTTTTCTAAAATCAATATGTAAATTAGTTAAACCTGAAAAGTGATATAATATATAATACAGATATTGAACTTTTAGTGTGTAAATAGCTCTCCCGAGTAGTTTGAAACACACTGACACTTGTGCTTCAGCCCTGTTGCTGGGGGGTATCACGGCTATGACGAGCTTGGACCGGATCCGGCCTAGACCAGCAGCTCGAGTGAAAACACTCGGGTCCCCACATTAAAAACTACTTTTAAAAATGTATGTTTGACTAATCTATGTTCATTTCAAAACTAGCCTAGACAAATACCTGGGTTAATACTACTGGCTTAATACAGAAAAATAGTTTGTAACACATTATTTATCATCTCTCAGTTGTGTCTCTGCCTTTTGGCAGAGTGTACTCAGGAGTGACTGTCAAAGGACAGAGTTGCAACTGAGGAAAATCACACAGTAAGTGGCCCAGCCCCAGGGAGCAGATGCCTGAGGCTGTGCCCTTTCATTGCACCAAAGAGAGTGATCAGTGCTTGTACCAAGGCCTTCACAACCGTTGGGAATTTTTGTCCTTAGCCCGAGTGCAGGTTCCCTCACATTAAACCAACCTTGTGTCACATCCTGACTCAATGGGGCTCATGTAAATACCTACGATAAAGTAGAACTGGGGCTTTTTAATCTCAGAATTTGTGGGAAAATTGAGCTCCAATTTCACATTTATTCATATAGATTCCATAATATAGGTTTTACTTAATTAACTATTATGTTTCTCTAACTCTTCAAATGTTGAATGTATAACTAATTCTCATTTCTATCTTCCTATCTTTACACTATATTAATTTTATCTTATAAATTGTCACCCTGTTCTATCACCCATGAAATAAACATGTTTGTATGGAAAATAAGAATCTATATACATCAAATCATCTTTAAATTAAGTGGCAGTAGAAGAATTCTCGTTGAACTTTTAAAAGGTAAGCTTAAATATTAATTCAATACTTAAATGCAGCAATCAATTTTGAGTTCTTCTGTAGTTTATAGATGCCTATCGCATCTACTCCTTCCTAGTTATTGTGATGATGGCCAAATCTAGAGTCCTCCACAGGAGCTAGCTTAAAAGATGCCCAATAGGGTAGCTTTTAAGCCAGCTTAAAATTTTGGCTAGCTTCAAATTTTAAGCTAGCTGCAATTTTGGATACAAAAGGAAAATAAAACCATAAAAGCAACAATAATGGCTAGTATAATGATATATATTTTTAACCTTGCATAATCTGGCATCCCTGAATCTGAGCTCAATGAAAATCATTCCCTGCACCTAACATTTCTAGGGATTTTGAATGAGCTATGAATCATTGAAATTGGACCAGTGGGAGTGGAAGAGTTGCTTGGACACACACACACACACACGTACTGTACTTTATATATAAGATGAGTTCTTACTGGGTGCTCTCTATTGCAACCTTAATGGGACTAAATTAAACATATATATGTTCTTTTAGTATATAAAATGACATGTAGACAGAACAAAATATAATCACTAAATGTAGCACTACATATTGTGAGTTGTTCTGTGTCCTCAGGGTCATGAAACTATTGGCAAGTATATCTTTAGATAAACAAGCCAAACAACACAGCCTGTTGACCAGCTTCACAGAGTTTTTTGATAAAGCCATTTCTCCAAAATTATTCCAGCTCAGAAACTATGCCAATCTTATGGATAGGTCTTTATGTGATCAGCTTAATCTCAAGAGATTTTAAAGATAATTTTTCAATTTCAGCCAAGAAAGTAATTTATTACTTTGTCATCATTTCCATCCAACTTGGTAAGTATAGACCATACTCAGTTACAATAATATTCAAGTACGATTTGTAAAAATCATCCCAACTTATCTAATTTTCCAAAATTAAATTTGCTTTCCACTTTTATTCAATACTCATTAAATTAATCACTTTCCTCTTAGAAAACTGGCTATTTCTACATTTAACCTCTGTTCAATTGGTCAAGTATCATTGGAGTTCTACTTCATATGAGTGGGTCATATATCTCTACATATGCATTTACAAACACACTAAACTTAAACTTAGTATTAAAAAAAAACACAGTTTTTAAGCTGTATAATGCAAACATGTATAAATGAGGGATTCACTGAAAAATTCTCAACCTGACCAAGAAGTCCTGCCAAGAAGAATCTGATGTTTGATCAGATTTTGGGAAGTGAACCTGGACAATAATTTCCCAGCAAACTTCATATAATCACAGTTTCTGGCACATTAAATGTACATAAAAACAAAGACAATAGTATGAAGACATCTACTACAGCATACATACACATATATAATTTTAAATATTCTTGCATGCATACCTACTGATGTTTGACAAAAGAGATTCATTTCCCTCCTTGTTATTCTTGATTTAAACCAAAGCTGACCTTTTATCATCAGAACATTACAAGCATCCAAGAGACTTTGCCATTGAGCACAACTCCCCATCCAAATATTTTGGATCATAAACCAGAACTGCTAATCTTTAACTCATTCTAGAAATGTTGCAATGCTTTTTCTTTGAGAATCTGATTGCAGTAATTTACTATAATGTGGGAAAAATAATTTAGTCACAAAGAAGATGTATTATTTGTGTAAAATTTCATTCACTATGCTTTATTATATTTACTGAAAATTAAAATATGTTTAGTTAAAATAATTTCAAGTAAAAAGAAATGTTTACTAAAATGTCATTCAAAATAATTTACAAAAGCAAGATTATTTTTCAGTTAGATATTTTTTATTTTTAAAAATATATGAAATCATAGATAAGTAAAAACAAAAATGATTGTAAATGACCTGTTGTAGAAATGTAATGTATTAGAAGTGATTTCTAATATAAGTATTAACAGTAGGAAAGAAGACAGCTTATTAGCAGTGAAGTGAAGTTGAATTAGCCACAAGGAAGAGAGTGAGAGGAAAAAAGAAAAAATTGAAAGCAAGAATATTAATGGAAAAAGAGAGAAGATGAGAAAAAGGACAAAATGGATGAAAGGGTGAATATCTTCCTTCATTACTCATAAGCAGAAATGCACTGCACTAAAGTAATGCACCAAGCAGTTTAGCATTCAAGATGGGTAAAGGAGAAAAATCTAAAAGAATTAATAAGAATAAGGTGAGAAGTGAGATAAAAGATATATAAGTAGTGAAATTAAAAAAGAGCATATATATATATATATATATATATATACACGCACGCCCCCACACATACACACACACACACACACAGAAACAAAGAGAAAAGTGAGAAGCTAACAAATGGCAGAAAAAGAAAAGTGTTTAAAGAAAAGCAAAATAGTAAAAAGATATGATGGAAAAAAAAAGAATGGCTAACAAGATGCTGTATAAAGAGGTATAAAAGTATTGGTGATAAATGGATGTTAGCAAATAGGGATGATGAAAAGGAAGGCTGGAATGATTTGTCTTAAGAGAAACTGAAAGAAAGACGTGATGGAATAAAAATGAATGAATAACAAAAAATAAAGAGAAAATCAAAAAAGAAGGTTTCAAGAGAAGAGATGAGCCATAAATTATGAAACAAGAACAAAACATCAATTTTGGAACCAAAATAAACTCTTGTTATATTCTTCCAGATTAATTTCTTCATCTTTGTTATATTGAAGCTAAAAACTTTCTCTATTTGCAATGAGGCAAAGCAAATATCTATATGGAACAATCAAATTCATTTAAAATAATTCTAATATTGAAATAGATAATTCTATATATAAAAGATAAGTATTATATATATATTATATACACATAATCAATTTCAGAAACATTTTATTCAATAAATATTCCTTATAAGCACAACATTCAAAAATTGGCAAGAACAAAATTATCCATAAGGCAGAAAAGGATATTTATATTATGTTATGATAAACTAATCTACCAAGTTCTCTCGGAGTTGTTTTAAAAGAACTTAAATTTACCACAATGAACATTTACCTTGTTCACTTCAAATCAGATATCAACAAAAACAATTATGGTCAAGGTGAAAAAGTTGTCTGTGGATTAAAAACAACAAATTGCAAATGGTTGCAATTCCGGAATGAGTACTTGTGCAACAGTTTTCAATTCCCAAGACAACTGTACAACATTAAAAAAGGGAAAAATTTTATGAAGACAAAAACATTGCAACTCTTTCTGGTATATGCCATAAAGATTGCAAAAAAGATTGTCCATGAATGAAGGAAGAAAACTAAAGTTGTGATAAAATATATTCATTCCAATTTGTTAAACAATGGAATAAATGTGCCACATCGTAAGATAATCAGGCTTTTCAGTAAACATCTTTTCAGCTATAACTATTCAAGAAAAAACACCTTTGCTCAAAAGTCATCATTGATGTATTTTAAAAGTAAAAAAAAAAGTAAAAGTGATTTTTGGGATTCAGCTTTATGAAGTGATGAGACAAAAATTGAATTGGCTGATCAGAACCAGGCATGGCTGGGGTGGGGAGTATTTTCCTTTATAGCATACCAACTTCAATGGGCTATTTAATGCCAACAAGATTTTTAGGATTGGATTGTATGAATAGAATGTATTCTTTGTAAGAAATCAGTTTATAGATCAGGTTTCATTGACATATTTTTGTAAAGAGGGATTTGCCGAGAGTCAAATATATTTCTGGCAATTTTTTTTTTCCAAAATCTATTGCTGGTATTTTTACTATAAAAATCTTTTTATACTTTCATTATACTTTCTGTTTATACTTTCTTCATACTTTTTGATCCTAGTTTGAGGGTTAACTATTTTCTTATAGCTGGGACCCTAACAGTTGTTACCACCTCACAAGTGGGAAGGAAAAGAAGAGAAGTTATAAATCCTAAAACCATTACTGCCAGTATAAAACATGGAGTTAGAAATCTTGTGCTTTGATATATTTTTAGTGGAAAGAGGACAGTTTTTTTTAAATCGTTGGATCCATGACAAAGAAAGAAAACAAATAAAAAGGTCTTCTTGTATTTAAAAAAAAATCTGAAAGATCCTTTTTGGAAGCTAATTTTTCACTTTTTAACGTGCACATGATCATAAATATGCAAGTGCACATGCAAAAATTAGTTCAAAGACAAGATCAATGTCTTACCTCTGCCTACAATAAATGTGGACGTAAAACCCTAAGAAAATGTGTGTCCAGATTTTAAGTTAAGTGTCATTCAAGACAACCTTCAAATTTAATAGAGTTAGAGTTGTTTTCTTTTGAAGAATGGAATAATATTCTGAAAGAAATCTGGATTAGATTATTTACAAACTACAGAAAACTTTGACTTCAGTTATTGACCAGAAAGAGGCTATGCCATTGACTATTAACTGACACACAAGGATAATTTTGTTCTTGGCTCTTTTGTTCCTGTTGTGTTCATAATGTTACTGTATTGAATAAAAACTATTTGAAATGGATTACAAGTATTTATACAATGTCTAAGACACACAAATACTACAGGCATGTGTTTATATGTCTGTGCCATGACAAAAAGTTCATGGATCTAATTTTTGGCACTACATATTTAATCGGGACATAGGCAATGGAAGGTTGACCTCAGAGATCATGCAAACTCACCAAAGGTCATCAAAAAAGCACAGCATGCTATTTCTGGCAAAATGGTTTTGAGTTGTCAGAGTTTGCCATGAATATGAAGATGTTTAACTTGATAAATGATGAGATGGATTTAACCTCTGAGGTCATCGAAGGTAGAATTAATATGTGAATTTTATGATCTGCAGTGCAACTTAAGAGTTACATTCTTGCAGGTAAATTGGTATATATGTAACTAGGATAGACAGAGCTGATAGGATAAGTGATGCTGATCAACAATGTCATCAGAGATCAATTTCAGATTAAAATAGCTTTTTTTTCAGCAAGGGAAAAGAAAGTAATTTTTGTCTTATTTGCAAAATATTATAAAAACCAGAAAAACTTTTTCAGATATGAATTCTAATATCTAATTTAGGATTAAAATGCTACATTAGTAAAAATAAAAGAACACAAGCTATTGTGAAGAAAATACCTAGAATAAATAATAATAAATAACCAAGATACAATAAATCCCCATCAATAAAACTTCTTCATATCATTAATATTCATAAAAACAATACTTAAAAAAATATTCATACATTTTCAGATGATATCACCTAGTATTACAGATTTCACCCCCAACATTTAACATATTATACTCAATTTCTAATATACACTTAAACTTAATATTTCAAAACTTAAATATAAACACAGATACCATGAGATGTACATGAGACATTGAACATAACCAATAAAAACAAAATAAATACAGAATAGAATAAGTAATACTGGCTTATGTTAATATATTCATGACTCCAACACAGCCAATCAAAAAAACAATATAGATTTTAAAAACTGAAATGTAACTGCAAATCAATCCACTCCCTAAATCTAGGAAGAAGCTTAATAAATAGAAAAACATTTTCTACTTGTTCCCTATTCAATTATGCTGTCAGAGTTAATCCTAATTTTTAATACATATTTTTTTTTTTTTTTTTAAATCAGAATCACCCTAAACAAGGTGCCACTAAAATACAAGGGGTTACAGGATGTGAAAGAATTAGGAACAGAAACATTAACAATGAGCAAAAAGAGAAGAGAGTAATCAGAAAGACAATAGATAGTGATTGACATTGCATTTAAATTTTTGCAGATTAAAGTGGGCTGGAAAGCATGGAGCTGGAAAGGGGGTTCCACAAGTAAGAAGTGCAAGAAAATAAAGTGTTAGCATAGAACTTATGGTTACATCTAGCCAACTTGGCACCAGTCTGGTACTGGGCTTAAATTCAAAAAGTCTAGGTACCAAAGGGAAAAGCTAATTCAAACAATTACCATGAAAGTATTTCTAGAAAAGATATAGAGAAGCAACCTTACAGCAGTGGAAAGTGACTGGTGTTGGGCTGCCAGATCAGGACCAATAATACAGCTGATTCTTCTTTGGTTTCGTTTTGGCATATCAACCTCAATGGGTTATTCAATGCCGACAAGAATTTTATTGCAGGTAATTTTTTTTTTTTTTTCAAAAAATGTGTTGCTGGTAATTTTGGGCAGGTGAAATGTATTGCTGGTAATAATCTTTTCTTCAAAAATTTATTGCTGGTAATAATCTTTTACAAAAAGTGTATTGCTGGTATTAAAACCCATTTTTACACTTTCATAATGTTTTGACCACTGGGAACATCAGCAATTAAGAAGCTCCTCAAAACCTCCTGATCAGAGACCTTGATGTTGGATGTAGTTTAATGTCTTAATCAAGATGCAGATCTAGTTTATCGTCATACCCAGGTTAGATTCTTCTTTGGATCTTATCAAGGAGCTCCAGGTAAATATCAGGGGCACTGGACCATATTTGGCAGCAATATTCTAAGCATGGACGAATGGTATAGACTTAAAGATATGTAAGATAGAGTCTGGAGAGAAAAATTGTTTCACCTGACATAGTGAACAGATTTTCTTAACAGCTAACCTAGCAACAGATTCAATATAGTCTTTCCACTTTATATCAGCAGAGAATGTGACCCCAAAAAGGTGAAACAAGTCACTTTCCTGGAAGATAGCATCAGCTTCGTAGATGGAAGGCAGCAATTGGTCTCTCACATGATTAATGGAGAGAAGTTTAGTTTGGGAAGCGTTAAAATTAACAAGCCATCTTCTCTCCTAGTTAACTACGGACATGAGGTTGTTTTGGACATCAGCTGCTATTTTAACCTTGTCAGACTGACAAGCCTTATTATCAAGACAGGAGTAAATTGTCATGTTGCCAGCATAGATACCAAGTTGTCATCAGAAAGGTCATTAATGAAAATTAAAAATAGAGTAGGACAAAGGATGGAGCCCTGGGTGGGGGGATACCTGCGTTAGTATGAAAGGATCTAGATGAACAGTCATTCAGGATAACTCTCATTTCACAATTTGATAGGAGAGACTAGATCAGTTTAAAAGTATCTGGAAACACTGTAACTTTTCAGTTTGTGGAGAAGACCTGAATGCCAGACCCTGTCAAAGGCTTTTGAGATGTCTAATGAAAAAGCCTGGGTTTCACCATTTTTATCTAGAACATGATAAATTCTTTCACACAAATATTATCAGTACATCAGTTGACCTGGAGAAATGAAAGCCATATTGCTTGCCTGAGAAATGGCCCTGCGATGAGAAATGATTAACCAAATCAGCAATTGATTAGGGCCTCTAGGAGTTTGCCAAAAAGAGGTAGAGGGCTAATAGGCCAATAATTGGAAGAGTTGGACAGCTAACCAAAGTTCTCAAAAAATGGAACAACAGATCATGACTTCCAGCAGGCACGAAAGCAGGAATCAGCGAAGCATTTATTATACAGATTAGAGAAAACAGGAGCCAGTTCAAGAGCAAACTTCTTAATGACTATTATATATATATATATATATATATATATATATATATATATATATATATATATATATATATATATATTTCCGCACTTACCAACAGTGAAACTCTATTCTTAACTGCATCCCTAATAACTTCAATCTTCAAAAATTTAAATGCAATGTCAATTGCCATCTTCTGTTGCCTTTATTTCCATTCATCTTTTATCTTTTCCTCAATCCCCCTTATACCCAGTCTTTTCTCTCACTTTCATTTTCTGTAACCCACTGCATGCTATTGGCACTCCCATCTTGCTTGGGGTGAAATGCTTAAAAAAAATTATATAAGCTGCCTTGTTTGAATCATACATTTTTAGTTTTATTTTTTGTGTTTTCTATCAAAAACCAAAGAAAATGCACAAAAATGAAGTAAATGGCTTAAATGGCTTTTGGTGTGAAAATTTTTACCTGATCTTTTGCAAATATATAAACATTAATTTGATAAAAATTTGAACTTCTGCATACACAGAAAGCTTGTTGTGTGGTTTCATTTTCCGTCTTTCTTTTTCACTCTATATCTTCTTATTTAATCACCAATATATTTTTTTTTAATTAGATTTCCCATTCTCCTACTTTCTGTTTTTTTTTTATATGAGACTTTTTATGACATCTTTTATTCACTATTATGATGTCTTTCTATATTTCTCTATTTACACTATTTACATTGTTCAGACTGTTGTCCTCATCTTTATTGTCATATTCACAACATTTTGGCCATTGTATGCTCCAGAATTCTTCAGGTGATATACACTGGAATTTCAAACTGAACCCTTTATTTCATCCACTGGGGTAGATTGTTCTAGTTCCACTTGCCATGTCTTTTCTAGATATCTCAGTTTCAGTTATTTCTCTTTAGTAACTCAACTCTCCAAAGTTTTTGTTCACCTCTCATATCACAACAGTCCAAACAATGAAACTAACATATATGATGTCTTTGTTTGCAAAATTCAATGCGGAGTTTCCTCTATTTGAAATCAGTTCATTTATTTAATCAACCAAACTTTTTTCATATTGATCAAATGTTTATATCTGGCTAAATACTATATAATTTTGTGTGTCTATATATACTTATATTACAAAGGAATCAAAAATTTAAACTAGTGATTTTATCCCATATGTAATTAATGAGTTAATATTTTTTTTGCTTGAAACCTATTTTGCCATATCTCCTTAAATATGTCATACTACAAATTGTCTCATGAGAAATATAGTAAAAATGCAAAAACCAGCCTACTCACCGCAAGCTAAATATACTATTATAACTTTAACCAAAATCTACTAGTAATTCATCTAAATATATAATTACTTACTAAATACTTTTATTCTTATTCATAATTGTATGAATAAGAATAAAAGTATGGGAAAGATGTAGTTAATTATTAATCATTATTACTCTCTTATTTCATAATGAATATTTCATTCAAACTTTCACTGATAGTATCATATATTTATATAGTAACATATATATCAATCAGTTATGGGCCATGCATGTTACATGCTTAGGCGATCATGTATCTTTCGATACATGACTGACAAGGCAGATTTTTTTTCCTGCAGTAGGTTGCCATTTCTTTCTGTGGTAGACCAGTTGCCATCCAAGGCTATAGAACCCAGTCTGTCCTGCTATTTACCCATAGCTGAGGGGAGAATAAGAGGATTCATACCTTTCCCAAAGGTATTAGCACATAAGTAAATGTAATGGATTTGACTGGAATTTGAACTCGGCTCTCTGATTCCTCAATCTGAGCTGCTATCCATTACTCCACCATTTTGATATTAATCATATTTTGTTTTTCTTTCTCATGCTTCAGCAACAATTTCTATTGAGTATAATTGTCCTGGATCAAACCTCTGATCGGGAGATTGGAGAATTTCAGGAGCGTGGAACCACCTCTTAATTGCTGTTGTTCCAGGTCCACCTTGACCTGGGCTGGTAACACCTGTTAGGGTCCCACCTATGGGCAAATAGTTGACCCCTCCACAAACTGGGGTCTAACATGAAGGTGTTAAAAAAAAAAAAAAAGTACATTTTATAGTGAAATATAATTGTCCTAACTGTGGTGCTCCCAATCTGAGGTGCCTCTGTTTAGTTACTAAAAACAGATTTAGAGGAGTAAACCTTGAAATAAATCTTGCCACAACCTAAGAGGCAGTAGGCTTGAGTGGTAGTCTTTGACAAATGAATGTTCTGGTACAACTGCCATAGTGGTTAGGTGGATGATCCACTCTGTGTGGACAAAGGTGAGGCATACAGCCCAGATTTCTCAAATGCCAGAAAGATTTGAGTTAGGATGTTAGCTAGGACAGGCAGTCCTGGGAAAACTTTGAAACCAATAATATGACTGATTCTCTTGAGAGCTAGCCAACTGCTACCTATCCCAGTCACTGGGAAACCTGCAGCAGTATAATCAAAGCTCCAGATCTCTCTCAATACTGTGCTTATATATATATATATATATATATGAATTTCAGCATTCCAACATTTTCAGTGTTTCCTACTTATACACATATATAATTACATCAACAAAAACATTACTATGCTATGATGAAATCCTAAAGGATGAAATACACCACACACAAAAATAATTTACACTTTGTCATTAATTTTCCTAACATTGTTCTGGTATATTAAAATGTATATATAACTTTTTCCTATTTCTTTCTTATATATGAACCTAGTGAAGAGGAAAAGAAGCTGTGTTCCCAATCTACTGCATCATAGCCTTATGTCAGATTTAGCTTAAAGGTTTTTTGATATCTAAACAAGCTCTTCTTTAGACCAGTGTTCAAGCCTATGCAAAAGATAGGACTTTAAAATGCTGATTTTTAAAGTAAATAGGTCCTTTCTCAAAAAGTCAACTTGCTATCAAAGCAGTTAACACATCAATCTGTAAGTAAAATTTACAATATAACCCAAATGACAAATATCAGTCTACCAATCAGTGGGTAAGTAAACTGTTCTCAGTAACAATTCACAGTCAATTTAATCCATAATAGCAGCTATGTAATCTTTCAATGGTGCCAAATTAAATAACTTCACCCTTTCCTTGTGTGTACACATTCCACTTTCCAAATGTATCTCTCAATATATATATATATATATATATATATAAAAAAAAGAAAGAACAGTAAGATATAAAATCCGATTGTTCTTATAGATATTTTATTTTTACAAAATAGTGCTCAATGTAAATTTACAGAGCATTAATATTATAAATTAATTGATTTAAAAAAACACAACCATGTTTCAAAAAAATAGAAGCTAAAACCCTAATTTTATTTTGCAAATAAATTAAAAGCATTAGTTTATTTCATCTTCAGCAAATTTTGGAGACTGAAAATTCGCTTTTAAAATCAAAATAAAATTAGGGGTTTTTTTCCAAATGTATCTCTCAATATATATATATATATATATATATATATATGAGAAGGAGGGATTAAACATTCTCAATTCAACCAAAACTAAATTACAAAATAAATCCTAATATTTGGTCAAATTTTCAGAAGTGAATTAGGTTCAGAACTTTTCAGCACCCTCTTACATAAAATGAAACAACAACTATTAAAAATCAATAGTTTTTATTTGCTCCAAATGATATGAACATACATCAATAAGTCTGCAGTCTAATAAAGCAATTATTTTACACAACAAATATATATTTTTCAACATATTCTCTTTTCTCTTTTTTGCAGTGATGCATATTGACCAGATAGATTAAATATTTATACAGTGAAAATCTCAACAGTCTACAGGCTTGTGTTAATAAACTCTCATATTTAAACTGAAATAAAAAAAAAAAAAAGGTTTGTACTCTAAGAATGAGTTAAGAATTCTCCACTCACTAAAATATTGGAACATAATTGTTGATATAGTGCTTACAATGCTAACATCTGTTGAAGAAACTCACTCATGATGGGGAGCTGAAATATAATTCTCAATATTTTTCCCTGCCTGTTTTTAATGGGTGCATCATATATTGTTCAGGAATTTTAACAATATGTCCAGATTTGGTTACTTGCCTTAAGGCTCCAATGATTTATTCACTGGTTTCTCTTGAGTAAGAGGGGGTTGTGTTCTGGTTGTGTCTGTAGTACCACTATTTCTGTGAGAAATAATTGGTGTTTTATTATAAAAGAATTGGTGAATTTAGTGCATATTTGTAAAGATGTCTTTTATAAAAGTGTGATAACACAGTTATTCTTTAGAATCAACTTGTTCTGTCTTATAATAGAGTTCATGAAGTATCTTAAAGTTTGTGTCTAAATGAGGCAGAGCATAATAAAGATCAGCAGTTTATTGTCCTTACCAGATTGATAGAAAATGTTGGAGAAAATATCTGCCAAACATAAACAAGTTAGGTTTCACCTTTAATTTATTTTTAAATAATAAAAATAAAACTGTGCAAAGTTTTGTAAAGATAAAGTTTGGAACCAAATCTATTAGGTTTGTGCATTTTCTAATGCAGAATCTATAATAGCAGCTGATTCTCATTCTATGATGATTTTCAGTTGCAAACAATTATCACATCCTGAGAAAAGGTACTGTCTTACACTGAGGCACATCAGCAATAGATATTTGAAATTAGTAAATGCTAAAAGTTATTTTGAGATATATATATATATATATATATATATATATATATATATATATATATATATATGTGTGTGTGTGTGTGTGCATATGTGTGTGATTTATTTATATATTATATATGTGCAGTACTTATTGGAAAGCACTCAATATCAGCGATATTGTTGTATGGACGTGAGTTTGTAACCCTAGGTTTCATGCATTTGTGATCCACAGACAAACTTTAATATATCACTTTGAGATACAAAAAGCCAATGAAGTGGTCAAGGGATTTTAAATTGAATGGTGGTTTCAGGGGCATTAAAGCTTCATATGTTTTTTAATCTAGTTAGAGTGTACTATTTTTAATTATGTGGCTGAAGAAACTTATTTATAAAAGTAAAGCAAGAAGAAAGGACTAACCATCAACTGTAAGAAGACAGAATGTATTGTCATCAGCAGCAGGAACAACCAAAGATGTGAGTTTAAATGTCATAAACAAGCAAGTATAGAAATTTAAATATTTGGGAAATGATGACAGAAAGTGTGGTACCAAAATTCAAAGCTGCATGGAATAGAAAAAGATGCCCGCCAAATGCTAAACAATATATTAAGAGGAAATTTTCATTAAAGTCAAAGAAAACAGCATTGAACTGCTATGGAATATTAATTATTCAATATGGTAGTAAATGCTGGACAATTTCCTCAAAGATGAATAGGAGGCTTGAAGCAATAGGAATGTGGTTCTACAGAAGTAATCTGAAAATACCATGGATGCAACATGTGAGCAATGAAGAAGTTTTAACAAAAAGATTTTTATACTTAAAATAAGAGACAGTTGAAATTTCTGGAAAACATGTGGAAATGTGACTTGGAGAATTTGACACTCACAGGACATACTGAAGATAAGAGAAAAAGAAGGAAAACAGTAAGCAATGTCCTTGTGTAAATGAATGACAGAACAGGAATTTGACAATAGTAAAAAGACAAACATTATTAAGTACTATAAAGGATTGGAAGTTGTGGAGAGCTGATTGCCCACGTCCTGAAGGGACATGGCACATAAAAGAAGAAAAAAGTTTACATTTTGCTTTATTGAATTGCATTCCAATGTTTTTTGGCAACTTCCACAAATTTATTTAAATGTTCACTTTCAGTAAGTTATCTCTACATATATAGATTATATTCAGTTAGGATTGTAATATTGTCAACAAATGGGCACTTTAAAAATTCAGTTTACCTCATGGTATTCAAAAGGAAATGACATAACTGCAGATATAAACATGACAAATCTTTGCGACATTTCAGAACGATCATAAAGTTGGCCATAGTCTATTATCAAATCTGGATTTAAATGGGGAAGGGTTAATGATCTCTCAAAGAGTTTTAAATTATCCAGATAATATTGTCTTTTAATAAAAGATTTAATTTCATTGTTTATGAGATCTTTGTACCTCAACAAAATATGCAATTATGTAATTAAGGGTTTAATTTGGTTGAGGTGAATGACAGTCAATGAGAAGCTCAATATTGATTGCAGTCATAATGATATTGTTGACAGATGTCCATCCATTTATGATACAATAAGACATCCTTTCCATTAATTAAAGGTGCAATGTGATGTTTAGCTACTAAGATATTAACATTGTGACATGTAGCTCTGACCCACTTACTCTTCTGAGTATTGTAAAGTTAGTTTTGTTTTTTGGTTAGCAAATAGGATTTTCATATTTTTAATTCAACAAAATGATTCTTCAATGAAAGTGCAATTCAATCCAGTGTCTCTTAAATGTTTCACTGGAATATTATTGAAATTTACTGAGTTGCCTTCATTTGATAATTCTAGTGTAACATTATGACCATTAAATGTTGATTTATTTGTAGCATTTTCTGGATTTTTTTTTTCAACTATAACAAACATTTGCCACAAGTTGTGTTTTCAGCTGAACAATTTAATCTAAAAATAGGTTTTGTGCTTTTTTGCTTGTTTTATTTTTTCAGAAATAACATCTTTTTTTAATAGTTGCTGCTTGTGATAATCTAGATTGTATAGATGGTTGAATGACCTGGCATCACTGATACTTGTCTCTATAGTATTGGCAAGTTTATGGAGATTTGAGATCTGATAAAAGTGATTACAAGACTTCTTGTTTAATGCTTGAGCAAGCCAACCCCTACAATAAATGCATCAATTGCAAGCATTTCTTTATGCTCCAGTGCAAACATATCTAGGATCAGGGCTCAAGAAATTGACGAAGCAGCCATAAGTCAGAATGAGATTTCATACCTCAGAAAGTAAAAGTGGGAAGAAAGGGGGGGAGGAAGAAGAAAAAAGATAAAGTATAAGAACATAAACAAACAAAATTTAATATTGTTTTTCTTTGATTTAAATTATACCCATTTAATCATATATTATCTCCCCTGATAAAAGAAACTGGCTGAAAGTTACTGCCAAATTTTATAGTTACATTGTAAATAGAATGCACTCAGTAAAACCCAAGAAAGAATTTTTTTTTCATAAAATCCAAAAAAGTAATCTGAGATGGAAAAAAAAAAAAAAAAATGATTTGCCTGACAGTGATAATTGATAAAATTTATAACCTGGGTATTTGCATACATATAATACAATACACACATTTTTCATCTCTTAAATTCTCACATACGTATACACAGAGTTTAATCAAGAATATCCAGAAATTCTCCAGCAAAAAAATTGTGCTCATCACAAACTTAAAACTTTCTTGAATTCTGCCTAGCTTTTTTCACACCATGAATGAAAATCTGTTCATGAATTCATTAATAGATTCAACTTCCTTCTACTTTATTGATAGAAATTATTGTTTGCAAATTAATAAATTTATCATACAGTCATCCTAAAGCTTCCTCAGTTAGGGAATCTTTCACTATAAGAAATACATTTATCCTGTGAAAGAATAATAAGCTTTCCTGCTGATCATCTTCTGGATTTTAGCATTTTTTATCATCATTTTTTTCCATTGTGCTTTTCTAACATTTATATTCCTTTTCACTTACAATCCATTGATTATTGTCTTTCAACCAATATGTGAATATTCCTACATCTGAGTTAATTGAACAAAATTGTAAATCAAATGACTACTATTAATAAAAATCAGTAGAGCTTTTATTCATTCTAATCTGCAAATAAAAGTTAAATTGGAAGCTGACCTTGAAACTGACCTCCAATTGACTAGAGTTTGTAAATTTGAATGCCTCCAAAATGAAACTGCTAACTTTTAATCATCTAAGAGAAGCATTTTTATCTTCCATCAGTATGGCTGATACTAACCACCAGGAAAGAAACTTATTGCACATTCCCATTCACATTCTCAAATGAAAATGAAGTGCAAAGATTATATTGAATCAATTGATAAAAAAAAGTTGGTTACTGTGCTGTATCAAACAATTTTTCTCACCAAGATAAGTCTTGCACATTTATAAATCATTCATCAATGCAATGAATATTGCTGCCATATCTGGTCTGGAAGTTGAGATACCATTCCCAACATAAACAGCCAAACAAAACGCTTCTTGTAAAAAAAAAAAAAAAAAAAAAAAAAAAAAAAAAAAGAAATAGAATAGAATATTTAATTCTGTTCAAAGATGCTATTATAGTTGATAAAAAGAAAGCACACTTGAAAGATGTAGTTTATTCATTTGAATTAACTTCTAGAATAAGACTTTTTTAAAAAAAAATCAAAATAAGAGATTTTAAAGCAGTGAATGTCAAGTATAATAAAATGATGGAAATATGCACTTTTAGTGAAATGAATTGATACTGTAGATAAACCAAATTATTTTGTTATGAAGAAAATTTGAAGAGATTTAACAGTACACTGCAGACATAACCCATAAATGAGTGTAATATTAAAACATTATTTGAACATAATCATATGTCATCAGTCTAATTACTGACATTGAATCTTATTCCAAGATAAACACTGTGTCATTTAATACAAAATTAAATGAATTCTCAAAGAACAACAGCCTGGTATCAGAAACAAAATAGCTATAAAGAAAAAATTATCAGTCAATATTTTCTGAGATGAGGTATTGTAACTATTTACACTATTTACATTGTTCAGACTGTTGTCATCATCTTTATTGTCATATTCACAACTTTTTGGCCAAAAATGCATGGCCCAGTGAATAAAAGTGTTGGTTGAAGTAATCCAATGACTTGACCCAAAGAGTTGTGAGTTCAATACCTGACCAGATCAGAGGTGAACAAAAACTTGGAGAGCTTGAGTTACTAAAAGGAAATAACTGAAACTGAGATATCCAGAAAAGGCATGGCATGTGGAACTAGAACAATCTACCAAGGTAGATGAAATAAAGGGTTCAGTTCAAAATTCCAAAATATATCTCCTGAAGAAGGCTGGAGCATTCAATAGCCAAAACACCATGATTACATCAATAAATATGAGGACAATAGTCTGAAAAATGTAAATAGAAAAAAATTAATAAACCTTATAATTGTTATGTGCAACAAAAGTTAATATTAACAAGGTGAGAGATTAAGTGAGTGGTTGGTGAAATTAATTTGATAAAGTGTCACTGAGCAATGCCAAACAGAAATTCAGTACAGTTCAATGTTTATCAAAACAATACAAAATATCATAAAATTTCATCTAATGTATAACAAGAATCTTGGCTTAATGCTAGTTTATAAACAAACAAACTTGTAATGTTTAATCTCAGACAGTCTATTGATTTTTATTTGTTGGGATCATCATTAAAGAAAGGCAGGTAGGTATTTGAAATTAATAATCTAGGTTGCATCACAGAGATAATGAGAAAATATTCTGGATCAAATACTCTTCTTTTAAAAAGATTTGTAAAACATGCAGCATTATATGTAAAATTTATAATATGCATGCATGCGTGTCTGTATAACTAATTTTTGCCAAGTCTGATGTCATCTAAGGAATTTGGAGATAAAAATTTATATCACTATTAAAATAAAAATTTTTGCAGTGTGTAATTTAAATATTGTTTGAATCCTAGCATTTACAGTGTAAAATATTGTACATTTTTATGACTTGCAAATACTATGCATTTTTGCTCAGTCAATATGTACACTTATATACAAATACATACCAATTTAGTTACATTTTTGTGAATAGAAATTATGAAAGAAAATAACTTTAAATGTTTCATTGCCACACTAAGTATATGTACCTACAGACTGTTTTACAGCCACATAATGTGCAAAGCTATACCTCTATACAGAGATATTGATAGAGACAAAAAATTTTTTTTTAAAAAGTTAGAAATTTCATGAATGAGCAAAAAGAAATGGAAAGTGCCATCTCCCAAAATAAAGAAGTGTTGACTTTTCCTGAAAAATCCCAATCTATTAACTGAACTCAAATATTAATTATTGGCACAGCCAAAAACAAACACATTATCCTTTTTCCCAGCTATGTCAATTTCTTCCTCCACAGCAACTACCTTTTGTTTTCACAGTAGCAATATTGTAGCTGTGATGATCTATTCTGTATATGGCTTTCTTATGTGTTATTGCTGCTGCTGTTATGCATAGATTCAGTGAAGAAAGAAAATATGAATTACTTATTCCCTATCTCTTTCTGTTTTCCTTCTGGCTTTTCTTGCCCCTTTTACTAATGGTCCTTCAGCAACAATTGTGTAATAAGTTTTTAAAAAGTCTCAGTTTCAATGGGGTCTATAGACATAGCCCAGTGCCAACTGATAATTGTATTTGTACAGCACAGCTCTTTCTCAAAGTGGCTGAAATAAGACTCCTATTGATAAGGAGATGCTGTAACTTAAGTACTGTCCTTCTGGGCTGTCAGAACATAAACCCATTTCATGACATATTTCCACAGTATGCCCATTACAATATGTACGAGTGCTCAGACATTATTGATAAAAATACAGCATTTGTAGGAAAATATTGCTGTTTTTTGAAACTGAATCCAGAAAGAAAGATTACTGAAAATATTCTTATACAAGATACACAAAATTTTTTTTGAGAATTGGTACACGGAACAAACAAAATCCTTTTCTAGTTGGTTTTTAAATTTTTCTTAAATCCAGTATTATTCCTAAATATTTATATTGTAACTTTCAAAGAATTTTCAGTAATAACTTTTGCAATATCATTTCGCCTGAAAGTACAGAAAAAATTTGAAACTAAAAGCAAACGAAGCACAGAAAAATATAATTCCAATCAAATGTATATGATGAAGCACTATATCACATTAAAAATAAGCAGCAAATTAGTACTGAATACTTTTTCTTAATTTAGACATATATGATAACATATATATATATATATATATATATATATATATATATATATATATATATATATATATATATATATATATATAAAATAAAGAAATATAGTTTTAAGGTGTGCTATATTTTATTGGATAAAGTGCTCAATATCAGAGACGGAGTGTATGTAAATATTAAAGAGAACATTGAAGTCAACATTCAGAGGCAACTTGGCTGTTTTATGCTAGACGCTATATATATATATATATATATATATATATATAATGTTTTATTAAATATGACTGACAAGATACTGCAATTAAGATTAAAGTTCTGCAATATATGAGTGCTTTCGGCTATTCTTTTAGTCATTATCATTATTTCTTGATAATTCACCTCTCCAAGTTCTCTACTGCCTTAACCATGTATTGAAGTCACAACTCTTTGGGTCCTTTGACTGGATCTAACCAATGCCTTTATCCACTGTGCCATGTGTCCTTTAGACAGATACTTGTCAGTTGTCTTTAATGAAACTTGTATAAAAGAGGGATAGCTACCCAAAAACACAACACACATATGAGAAAGAGAGAGAGAAATAGTAACAAAAGGCTTATGGTTATTTTTCTTTAATTACAAGAGTTTTAAAAGTGGAAGTACATAAAGTATATCAAACTGACCTTAGGATTGTAAATGTACTCCACATTGTTTCCTTCTTCCATAATTGTGGTATTTTATCATTGAATGTGGTCATATATATCATCCTCATAAATGACTAAGAAATATGTGAGCTGTTTCTTTCCCCCTTAATCATCATTGGAGAATCCCTGTTTCCTGAGTGATATCTGTGTTGTGCAGCTCCAGAAGCTCTTTCATAGGATCTGGTAGCATTTTGGGAAGTCACTTTGCACTGTCCTTTGAGTAAACAAGTGATTGCACTGTTTGTCACTATCATGACTCACCCAAAGGCTTTTATAATGTTTTGCAATTGTGATTCTTCTGCCATCTCTAATGAGGGCATTAGTCCATTTAGCTTTTTCCTTATTCCCAACAGCAATATCCTGACAAGCTAAGTTCAGTTTTACCTTTCTCCCTAGGGTTGCCATTAACACTACTACCCACCTGTCTCCTTACTGCGCTTACATCAAATGCAGCCACCTTTCAATAAAACATTCACTAACCTCCTGTGAATGTTTGCAGCATTTTCTTTCCAAAGCAGAAATTCTATGATGGCTCTTTGTTTCTGTATATGTCCAGAAAGCAATCATTATGAAAGAGGATTATGGGTAGGAAAAGAGAAGGTAACTCTACAAATCTTTGCTCTGGGTTTCAAAATACTTTATGATATACTAAGAAAGACATAACTTCAAAAGAAAAAGAAAATATTATAAAGTTATTTAGTGATGGAAACACAAAGTTGAAAACTGAAAAAAAAAAAAAAAAATTAAAGAAGGAAAAACATCCTGGCTTTAATAATGTCACAAAAATAGATTTGAGAAAAATTAAGACAGTAAAAAACAAGGAAAGTGAATTCACCAACAAGAAAATATTTGAAACTGTTGTTGTGAAAAGAAAATCTCTATCTAGCAAGATGTGAGGCCATCAGAAAGATTTCTGTCATGGTGTATCCCAAAGAATTGAAGGGATTGACTTTTTCACAAATTTCAGACATTATAAAGAGAAATATGTGGCCTAAAAAGAAATTGGTTATTGATAGAAAACAAAATTGCTTGTAAGCAAACACAAGCCAAATGAAACAATAATACAGTATGTACACAAGCTACAAGAGGCTTCCAGATTTTATGAGTTTGAAAAACTTGGCACTGGAGAAATAATCATTGAAGACAAGTTGATACAGTTGAGATTAATTGAAGGTATGTGTGATGCTTCATACAAACACAAAATTTCAGAATAGTTACAACTGACTAAAATGTCTTTAGAGATTCTACAACAATTAGAGTTAATTGAAAAATTCAATACATTTGAGAATAATGCCAAAGCATACAGCAGATGAAATTACCTTGTTTGATGCAAATACTGTGATAAAAGGCATGAACAGGACAAGAAAAAATGTCCAGCTTTAGGAAGTATGCTGGAATTGTGACAAAAAAAAAATTCCATTTTAGATGCAAGCGTAAAAGGAAAATAGAAAGGGTAAAAAATTTAAACCCCCTTCAGGAAAATACAGCTGTATTTGCGATACAAAGACGTAAAGTGAAGAGTGCCAGAGAAAAAAATTAAATTGAATGGAAAAACTTTTCCTATGCAAGTAGATACTCAAAGTGATGTCACCCTAATCCCAAATTAAAGAAAAAGTTGGCTTAAACTAAGACAGTTCGATGACTTTCATCAAAACTTTTGAGATCGACACACACTTCTATATTATTCCCATCATGCTAGTGAAATGTAAAAAAAAAAAAAAAAAGTCATGGACTCATGAGGATAGATGTCTTGAAAGTGAATACAACCAAATTAATTAACAGTGTGAAGTTGGAAAGTAATGACAATGGGGGGGGTTAAAAGGATACAAAGTGGGGATTCAATTAAAAGAAAATAGTCAACCCTTTTACTTTGAATCTTGCATACTGCCTATTCATATGCTACCTTTAGTAATTGCTAAACTAAAAACAATGGTGAAGCAAGTAATTTTATAGCATGTTCCCTCTGATGGTAGTAATTGGGCCTCACTCACTGTTGTTTTATGATAACAGGCTGGAGATTTAAGGATATGTGGGGATTACAAAATAAACCACAAAATATGCTTTGATTCATTCGCTATTCCTAACATTGAAACTGCTATTCGCGAGTTGTTGGGAATTAAATACTTTGCTAAGACTGACCTCAAATCTGCCTATAACCAGATACAAATTGATGAAAAACTTTAAGAGGTCACTATGATTAACTCTCCAATAGGCTTACTCAGATGGAAGCGTATGCCTTATAGTGTTAAAACAGAATGTGCAATTTTTCAAAGAGCCATTGAAAATGTACTAGCAGGTGATATTAAGAATATGATTACCTATCAAGACAATATATGTATTGGTGAAACCAATAGAGAAAAGCTAGAACAAAAAATGGATTATGTTTTAAATAAATAAAAAAATGCTGGGATGACCATAAACAAAGATAAATATATATTAAATTGCAACACAATAATATATCTGGGATACTAGATTTTCAAAGACAGAATTTCACCAGACATAAATTTGATAAAAGGAAATAGAAGATGTATCTACACCTACAAATAAAAAAAGAATTGGAACCTTTTTTAAGGTTAGACAGTTTTTATAACAAAAAAAAAAAATTGATAGAACTGTTTGTGGAGTTACGAAAAAGAACAGCAAATTTAAATGGGCTCAATGGCAGAATACAGCATCTGAAAATTTAAAGAAAGAACTTATATAAAAATTTAAAAAAAAAAAAAAAAAATCACTGTTGTAAAAATTTTTGACCCTGAAAGATGCAAGTGAACATGCCATATCAACAATTTTGTCTAAAAAAGGTCATCCTAGCCAAGGCCAACTATTCAAATACTGAAAAAGAAGCATTAGTTATCATATAGAGCACAGAAAGAGCTCATCAGTTTTTATTAAGCAGGAGGTTTCTGTTTAAATCTGACCATAAACCTTTAGAGTTTATTTTTTAGCCCCAGAAAGGAGCTACCTAAAGTTACATCTAGAATTTTAAGATGGGTCATAAAGCTCATGGCCTTTGACTTTTACAGCAAGTATGTGAAAGGAAACAGTATTTCACATGTAGATGCTCTGTCAAAGTTAAACAATGAACCATTAGAAAGATCAGACAATTCAGAAGATAAAATATTGTACTGGATTAAAACAGATTTATTACCTTTAGATTGTCTTGCATTTGAAAACTTACAGGATCCAGTATTAAGTAAGATTGCATGTAGAATTAAAAAAAAAACAAAACAAATGGAGTAATTGACTTAAGACAGAGAGAACTTATAAAGAGATAAGGCACAGGTTAACTATAGAAAAGGATCTTATATACAATGAAAAAATTTTAATACCAGCAGAGAGATTAAGAAAAAACATAATAAAAAGTGTACATGATGTTTATTGTAGAATAACAGCAACACAGAGACGATTAAAATTGCAAGTGTGGCATCCTGGATATTTGCATGATGGAGAAAAATATGTACAAAAACTCACCAAAATGTAGAAAAATAAAAACATTTTGGCAAAATAAAAAAAGATTCAAGAACTGAGAGTTCATATGGTTCATGTGCATGTTAAAGGCATATGACTATTTTTAACTTTGGTTGACTCATTCTCTGGATGGCCTAAAGTCATTAGAGTTCAGGATAGGAAGACAGCCGTGGTAAAGCAAATATTGCAAGTAATATTTTCCAGAAAGGGGGGGGTACAAAATGTTAGTCTCTGACAATGCACCAGAATTTTGTGATGAAACGTTGTGTTCATGGTTATACCTCCTTTATAAAACACCATCATACCATCCGCAATCGAATAGAATTGCAGAAAGAATGGTGCAGACAGTGAAAATGGAGTTGAAAGCATTTTCCCCATCCAGAGACACCATAGATAGTTACCTACCAACAATATTACCGAGTTATATAACTATTCAGCATGCTGATAGAATATAAAGTCTCTCTGCATCGATGGGAAGACAAATTACATCGCCTATAACAATGTCCTATTCAATAAATGAAAAAATGTGGTACAAAAAGAGAATCAAGTCCTGAAAAAGTGAACTCTATTGAACAAAAGGGACATAATATGGCTATAATAGCATCAAGTGGTGAGAATTTATTGGCTCATTCTGATCAAATAAGACTTACAATTGACAACGGCTGAGACGGAACCTGAAAGGGAGGAAAACATGAGTGTTTCTGGTGGAGAAAGTGAACAAAGTAGCAAAGAAACTATGGAGGATAGTTCACATGAATCTGACAGAGTTGGAAGATCAGAATGAAGATGAGTTCAGTCCTAGATCCCCAATAAAAAGAACCAGGTACACACTTCAAGAGAAAGAGATAAGATTTTGTTCTATAGTTCAGAGAGGTCAAAGATCAATTTGTTGATCTGTGACCATAAAACTTCTTCATTTTCTGATATAGGCAAAATGGACTTCCCTATTTTGCATAGAGTTGAGCAACTACTAATAAGTCAGTTATCACTTGGTGCAGTGGGAGAACTTCTATGTCACAACTAGAAGACATCAAACAAATTAATCCCTTAAATAAACATCACAAAAAGAAAGATGAAAATTGGATGAAGTATGTGAAAACTTATTTCTCAACAGCAGTTTTTAGTAATGAATGTATAACTAAATTGGATGAACTTGATGACTAAGCTAAAGGTTGGATCCTTCATGGAAAGTCAACCAACCCAACTTGGAAAACAACAAGGGGAAGGTGGAGTAATATTTTGGGTTACTATTATAGGCAGTAAAATTATAGCTCCCTTCAAAGTTGATGTAAAGATAAATTGTAGTTAATTATTAAGTTCTTGGACAAGAAATCTTTTGAGTGGCACAAAAATCTTTATGCTAAAGAGCATATTCATTCAAGCAATGCACCTTCACATTCTACAAGGTTGATTATTTCCCACCTTACCAAAACTAAAAAAAAAAGGAAAATTTGTTTTAAAGAGACCAACTTAATGGAATGGCCTTCACCCTATCTAGAAATTACTTCAATAGAAAAATTGCTGTCCCTGATTTTTTATATTTATATATATATATATATATATATATATATATATATATATATATATATATATATATATATATATATATATTATATAAATTTTGTATATGCTTATATTGTCACAGTGTGGGATAGTCAGGGACAAAGGTGATGGAGAGAAAAGAATACAGGTGATTTCAGTTAGATTAAGGGAAAAAAATATATTCTTTAAAAAATATTGAAACTACCTATTTTGTGCACATGTGTAAATGTGGCAACGTCAACAAAGCCCAGTCCAATGAAATCCTAACGGGTGAAACGCGTCACAAAAAAGCCTTTCCAGTTTGTCATATATATATATATATATATATAGAGAGAGAGAGAGAGAGAGAGAGAGGGTCCAGTGGATAAATTGTCTAAATTACGCAAAAATAAAATAAGACTGAAGTCTCATTTTAATAGATATATTTACTAAAATTACACAAATATATCTTTAAATACTAAAGAGTAAATTTATTCAATAAAATCACCATTGGCTCCAATCACGGCCCCCAGATGACTTTGGAATCTCCTGCAACTCTTTTGGACAGTCTCCTTGTTTAAGTTGGTGAATGCTGCAATAATGCTTGCCTTCAGTTCACCTTTGGTATTACAATAAGTTTTGTGGGTCTCTCACTCAACTGCACTCCACACATAAAAATCAAGGGTGTTGCAGTCTGGGTAGTTAGGTGGCCAGATGTAAGGGATGATGTGGTCTCAAAAATTGTCAAACAGCCATCACTGGGTTCTCCTGCTTGTGTGGCATGGTGTAGAGTCTTGTTGCCAGACATAGGGTCTTCCAGCAGCCATCCTCTTAACACAGAGCAGCACTACCTTCTCAAGGCACTTGATGTAGGCCTCCATGTTGAGGCCTTCACCATTAAATTTGGTAGTTCTTTTCTTATCAGAATGATCAAAATGAGTTTTCTGAGCTGTCATACCTTCATAATCACCATTAGATTCATCCAACTCTTTCTGGATCTGCTGCACTGTTCTCATATTGACACCCAAACATTCTGAAATGTTCGTATTGGAGTTTCTAGCAAGAATGCCAAAAGTAGTACAGCATGCTATTTTCCAAATTTCTGGGTGAGTGAATTGTGTCATGGTGCTCTTTTTCACACAGACAGTACCCAACTGACCCTACTATACTGTGCAGTTGACAAAATTAAAAACAACACATACATGCAAAATTAAAAATATAAAATGGTGACAATTTACCCATCACACCCTCTGTCTGTGTGTGTGTGTGTGTGTGTGTGTGTGTGTATATCACCATCAGAAAATATATTCTGCTTTGCAAATTCAAAGCAAAATTTTGAATAAAGATATTTTTTTTCAATGGAAATTAAGTATTCTTGGATTCTGGTAGGAAAAAATGAGGTTAATGTGTTAGTGAAATCTTTAAAACGTCTTTGAAATTTATTCAATTCTTTATTGCCTGTGATGTACATGCATAGTTTTAATGAATATAGAAATGTGATTATTTTTACCAAAATGAAATAAAATTATGTAAAATCTATATTGAACACTGTTTAATCTTCATGTTTAATGTGAGGAAAAAGGTAAAGCAATGGACCACTAAGCCTTATGGAAAAGCATATAATGGATGCCAGCATGTGTTGGAAATGGTTGGTGAAGTTTTAAAAATGAAGATTTTAAGTTTAAGGACAAACAATGGAAGAACACTGAACTTGAAAAGTAATAAATTAAAGGAAATTTTAAAAGAAGATATAGCATAAATGATACATGAAACAATCATCTGTAGAAAAAAATGTGAAAATTGGAAAATGGGTTCCTCATGAACTTATGTAAAGGATCATTTGTCAACATTTTAATATTTGTTTTTTCTTTTTCTTGCTCCTCGCAACAATACAAAATACGTTTATTAAAGGAATCCAAAACAAAACAAAAAAAATAATGGTTAAATCTGGCACAGCCTTCAACATTTCAACTAAATTGAAATTTACTGTAAAAATGTATTTTGTGTTTAGTGAGATTCAAAGGTTTTCTTTATTGTAAATTGCTAGAACATGAACAAACACTAAGCAAATTGTCAGTGAGCAATTGGTTCATTTGACTGACATATTAGAAAAGAAAATCCTTTTATTCAGACTAGTCAAGCATCTGATGATTTTGCAGTATGATAACAGTCCTTCATATTGTAAATACAATCATAGAGCTAGGATGGGAAATTCTTCCACATGCAGCATAGTCTGTAGCATTATCACTTGTTTCATCCAATGCAACACTTCTTTTTTGATCAGTAATTCCAAGTTTAAAGTATTGAAAATATAAAAATATACAATTTACCTGAATGGGTAAATAAAATGTCATAAAATGCAAGAGAAAAAAAATTTGATTATAGAATAATTTTCCATTGCATTTTATGACTTTATTTTCCCTTTCAGCTAAATTGTATATTTTTATATTTTCAATACCTTAAACTTGGAACTACTGATAGAAAAATGCATGTAAAAAAAACAAAAAAAACAAACAGAAATATTTGCATCAACCTAATCCTAAACCTAGATTTCATCTAAGGTGATGAATAGATGAACTGATTTAAAATATAGAAACCTTTACCGATTGTAATGAAATAAATGATTTTATCAAAAATATTGATGAGAAACTATATTTCTGCCAGTCAACTTCAGCTAATGAAATGAACTATATATTGCTATGGCTGACTTTGAATGACTAGCAATGAATAGCTGAATTTGAAACAATTCTTTTGCTATTTCAACATAATACCATTAAACAACATGAGTGATAAAATATATTTTGTAAATAATCAAGTAGGCTCATGATCTGATTTCTTGAATGTTGATCTTTAACTCTACTATAAGAGATTTATAAATCAAGATACTTTTTTCTAAGCAAGACATGATTATTATTCAAGGAATAATAATCATGTCATGCTGAGAAAACAAGTATCTTTATTTATAAATATAGTATCTCTTATTTACAGTAAAAATAAAACAAAAACAATTTTAGTATAATAATGAAATATATTTTTTTGCTTATCTCTAGTATGTTCAGTCTACCTTTGAATGACAAAATTTAAATAGTATTCTAGAATGTTCTAAAGTCTTTCCACACTTCAAAAGTTATTTCTGTTTCAAGATCAAATCCACAAAATGTTCTGAAGTAGAGGCACACCAATATATAATAGAGATGATGTTCATAGAAAAAAAAAAGGGCAGGATAATTAAGATTATTTCATTATTCAAATCAAAAGTATCTTTAGCTAATCATGAGAAGAGTTTGTGATAGGTTCACAGGGAAGAGTCACAATACTGTTAATGAGGTTAATGAGAATAAACTCAAATGGAAGTTATAAATCAATGAAAACTCTGATGAAAAGAAGTTTAACAATGACAGTGGCAGTTACATGTCTGTTAGTCGTTTTGAAGAACTATTAATTCTGGCATCTTTTTATGGCAGTAAAATGGATCATAGAAGGAATTAAGCACAGCAACAATTGATTGGTTAGCAAGTATACTTTTCTGTGCTAAGCTAAGATTAGCCAGATAAATAGTTCACTGGGATCTACTTAAAGTTTATTGCTTTGAGTAGACCCTAGTAACTCATTGAAAGACCTGAGACAAACATGACTGTATAGCTGAGAATTTCAAACACATTTGACTAAAATAATGCATGAAGTGTAATAAGGTCTCTACACCTTAGAAAATGAAACAATGAGAAAATATCCATATGTATTTGTAATTATTCTTGGGCTTACAAAATTTTATCATTTGCCTTTTCAGTTTAAAATAATTCAAGCAATGAGTAACTTTGATAGGAAAAAAAAAACACTTTCAATGTCAAACTATTACCCTGAGACAACTAGTTTGGGTTTTTTTTAATATAAGCACACAAAGATTAATCTTGTAAAAGGAAAACTGCATTCTTGCCATATTACTGGTTTTTCTGGTCATCTTTATGATATCTCACTTGATATATTACTTTTGTTGAGCCATTGCAATCAATCTATGTTCTAAAAATAGCTGAAGAATAAAACTTTAATGAATGAACATAGTTATTCTTCTTTGGTGAATAGAAAAAAATGAACTTGACACACTGGTGCTAAGCACTGACTGTTTGGAGTAAAATATAATATTAAATGGTCAGTATTAAAGGATGGAAACAAAGTTACTCGTGTGTGAGGGTTTGTTTTACGGCATATCAACCTCAATGGGTTATTTAATGCTGGCAATATTTTTTTTCCTCCAAAAATCTATTTTTGATAATATTTTTTTCTAAAATGTATAGCTTGTAATATTTTTTCCGAAAATGTATAGCTGGTAATGATTTTTTTTTACTTCAAACATTTATTGCTGGTAATAATTTTTTTTTGCAAAGTATTTCTGGTATTAATACCTATTTTACACTTTCATAGTGCTTTGACTCCAGTTTTTTTTTGTTTTTTTTTTAACTATTTACCCATAATTGGAACCCTAACAGGTGCTACCAACCCGGGTCAGGGTGAACATGGGAACACCAGCAATTAAAAGGTGGTTCCATGCTCCTCAAAACCTCCTGATCAGAGGTCTTGCTGTCAGATGTAGTTTATCATCATACCCAGGACAGTGTGTATTATATATATATATATATGTGTGTGTGTGTGTGTGTGTGTGTGTGTGCAAATGTCACTGTGTCACACTTTTACAACTTTACTCCTAGACCCTATATATATCTTTGTCAATCATTATATGCAATCACTTAAGATGTTTTACATTTGCTGACAATACTTTAATGCTTAGCAAATTCTAATAAAATATCAATGAAAGTAATTCTGAATCTTTAAAGCAAAAATTGTTTAAGAGATTTTACTAAATATAAAGAGAAGAAAAAAAAAACTCTTAAAAAGTGCCAACTGTTACTGTAGCCAACATGACAGCTGTGTAAAATTAATTCCTACTCTTAATTTAAATTGATTTTCTTTTAATTAAAGTGTCAAAAATCTAAAGTAATTCACAAAAATCATTTCTTTCTGCAGTATATTTATCTCTGGAACTTATTAGTTTTTGTAGTTATTTTATATTTATATTTTTACAGTGACTAAAATCTAAGAATTCTGAATGCAGCAAAATTAATTAAAAAAAGATAAAAATACATTTTTTTTTTCTTTCAAAATGATCATATCTGGATACTGACCTGAAATCATAAAATTATAATGAAATCAAACTAACTTTTAAACATTAATGCACAGATTTGTACTTATTCTAAGTGTTGAGAAATCTTAGAATTTTCAGTTTCTATTTAATATTCATAATCATAAATCACATGTATAACATTCCAAACTGAAATTCTGTTTTGCAAAATTTAAAAAAGAGAAAAGAAGTTTCAAACTGAGAACAAGAAATTGCATTCCCAACAGATTTGCATGTTTACCTTTTTAGTATCTTAGTATTTTTAGGATTTTAGAAGCTTAAAAATAACCATCAGATGAGAAAAATGCATAAAATAATATTGCTAGCACATTTAAGTATAAGAAAAAACAATATTGACTCTGGCAAATGCCTGAAATCTTCCATAGAAATAATTTATTTTTCTTGATTATAAGTAAAAGACCAAAACAAGTCATGTACAACTGAAAGTTCTGAAAATTAAAGATTGAAACAAAATTAATGATCTCTCTCTTGTTTATAAATAAACTAACCCCTTATTTGAATATTTGAATTTTGTCATATTTGTTTCATGCCCTATAATTTTTTTTTCTAAATTATCTGCTTTATTTTTTACTTATTATTACTTGATTATCATTACATTAGTGGAAATTAATTGCAGTCTAGTTATTGAATAGTCTATTAGCATTATCTACAGAAAAATATCATTGTGTTAATATACCTGACACAAAACTACTAACAACCAATAAGCATATTTATCAAAATTTACTAGAAAACAAAAATCCATTAAGTTTCTTGAAATGGAAAAGATTCTTTATGGTATAAAATGACAGTAAATATAACCTAAGGCTAAATTTTCAAAAAAGTTGAATGATATGTGCCACAATAAGTATTGAACAATAGAAAATTTAATATTGATTTTTCAAAAGTCAGGGAACTGAAAAAAATAATTACAAAGAATATTTCAGAAAGTTTTAAAAAATTAAGGATATTTTCTCACATCAAGTGTATATAATTTTTAAAACACACCACTATTCATAACTAAGTAATGCAATTTCTTTTTGTCTGTTTTATTAAAATGTAGAAATTCCTATAGTTTTACCTTTCCCAAATGATATACAATGGAATTTCTGTTAATCTGGTTAATAGGTATCTGTATTTATAAATGGTGGTAGGGGGATAAGGTATGAAGGTGGAATATAAGTCATTAAGTCATACCAATGGTAACTGGTGGCTTTCATTAAAGATCATGTAACAGAAATATTTCTCAAGTTTTCAGCACTCTTATCTGATGATTTAAATTTGTTTTCAAATTTTTAATTCTTCTTTGTTCCTTTGAATTGTTCTAATGATAACAACAGGTGCAAATCATATATATTTCACATTTTTATTTAGTAAAGTCTCAACATTGTTCCAAGTTTTCACCATCTTCCAATTTCCCTGTGGTTTGCTGGAGTAACAACATCCACTATCTGACAGATTTCCTTTTCTTTGTTTATTATAACTATATATAATCTCTTTTTTTTTTGGACTGATAGATTGTACTATAACTATTCTCTTGAACAGATTTTGGTTAATGTATGGTCATATCCCAGTCATTTGTAAAATTCTCGGTGGTTCTTCATCCCTACCAAATTATGTCTATTTTTATAATCCTTTTTAAGTCAACTTGCTCTATTCACTTATATTATTCCCAATCTGTTTTAACACAAATGAAATTCTGTTGTATTTTGTCTATCTTAGCTTTAATATATATTTTTTTGCTAATACACTTGGTCCAAGGAATCATTGATAGTAGTTTTGTTTTCTCACTTCAAATATCCTTTGCACAATCATGTTATTCCACCAGCAGTTGTTTTTGTTTGTTACTTGAATGATTTTTTTTTTCATTTTTGTCTTATTTTGCAATTTTCTGATCCAGCATTTGTCTTTTTTGTCAGTTTTGCTGCAGTTTCTGACTGTCATGTTCAATCTTTCATTATTTTGCCTCATGTATTCTTCAAACTCTTTGACAGCCAAATCAGCACAATCTTCAAGGCTGACAAGTCCTTCTGTTGATGCGCCATTTTGTTTTTTAAATATTGTCTAACATTTTTCAATTTGATTCTAATGCCCTGGCTAAAATATCTACTTGAAGCCACATTTCCAATTTAGTTTTATTTTGGGCAAATAATTTCACATCACCTCTGTTGAGCCTTTACTTTGAATTTCTATTCATCTTTACAATTCAATAAGGTGTAATTTAGCAGTATCATTGCTATTATAAAAAGTAATGAGGGTTCTTTTTATGTTAACCTTTTCTTAAGATTCTCCATATCATTAGCACCACCTTCCTGTTCTTTGATGTATTGGGTATAAATCTGACCACATTTTCTGTAATTTTGAGCCTATTTAAACATTCTAATATCCAAAGTTGTCACAGGCTATTGACATTTTCAGATTCTTCTTGTTTTTAATTCTTTCACTATTTTTTGAATCAATAATTTGTTTCTTTGGTCTTTTTTGCATCTTTTTTTTTTTCTTCCAGTAGAAGTTCTCAGCTTTCTCACAATAGATTTTTGCTGCAAGTTGTCATGTTAATATTTTACATGTCATAGGAATGTAATTACACGCATTTTTTTTTTTTTTTTTTTTTTTGCATCTTTTGTAACAAAATTGTTTTGCCTTTTGTCATCTGTTTCTTGTTTCTGTGCAATTGTTGGGATAGTCTTTCATCTAGAAATGTAAATCCTTTCAACCAGAAACTATGGATTCCATCGTTACTGGGTACAATTTTCTTGGCAAAGTATATCCATTTAGTTTTATATTACATGCCTTTTTTATTTTACTCTATACAACATGATTTTTAGATTTGTCAACCATTTCACTTTTTAAATATATTACTTCTTGCACTTTTATAAACTGATCCAAATTTTGGTCACATCCATTTTTCATATGTTTTATGTTGTCCTCATTTCATCTGTAAAAATTCACTTTTATTATTCTTCAGTATCCAAATTTCTTTTTATTGATAAATTAGGTTTTGAGACATGCCATTATACTTTATACTGATTTATTCAAACTATTGACCTCATCTTAGTTAATTATAATCTAATATTTCAAATATTGTACGTTCCTTTTTTCTACAGGGACCCATCGTATCTAATAATGTTCTTGAAATTTCAAACTGAACCCTGTAATCAGTCCATATGAATAGTCTTCCCATGTTAGGAGATATATTAAAATCTCTTAATTCGACTTTGCAATACTGCTTCTATTGATTCTGTTGGACTAGAATATATGGATTCCACTGCCTGACCAAGTAAACTATCACTTAATCAATGTAGGACAATCAGGTGAATTATGGAACCTTAAACCTAATAACTTCTTTCCTGAGATAGCTGCCCATATGATGTTCAATACTATGCTAAGCCTATCAAGGAGATTATCAAAGCCTAACATATACACACACTATCCTGAATATTGAGCATTTTTATTACCCATAAATATAGAATACCTTAAAACAATATATATAGAGAGAGAGAGAGAGATTACAATGTGCAAAAAAGCTTTTGGTTCAACGAAAAAGGAATTTGAAAACTATTTTGCTAGATTTGGGGGAAATGGGTTTGGGCCAAGATCTTTTCAGTACCTACTTGTATATGTAAGGAGATTGTACTGTCATATTCTGAAAAATAAGACGTGCAGTAAAATTGGAACAGAAAAAATAATCAATATGTTGTAAATAAAACATCTAAAATTATAGAAATAAAGATAGTTGATTGGAATGCTACTATCAATCCATGAAATTGTGTTATTACATAAAAATGGTGATGATCATCAATATCAGTAGAATTATTCACACTATATTTACTGTCAAGAGTTATATTCACTGACATCCATTAGTGGAGGTCATTCATATTACAAAGTTGAGATATAAGTACTCATGCCTCATTCCTTTGTGGCTAGAGAACTAGTTTGTTGACCACAATACAATCAAAAGTGATTATTTAAATACAGTTAAAACTAATTGCTACTAATGACATCTTAGAACATACAGAGAACAAACATTTTGACAGTACTACAAATTTATAAAATCTTTGTTTATTAAAATGCTAAGAAAATTTAAAATTACAATTTATCCTAATGAATTGTAATTTATAATTGATTTATAAATAAGAAATACGGTTTATTTTGAAAAATATAATTACAATTAAAATTGTTAAGTTTTTCATTTTATGTCAAAATCAAAACTAAAATATAAATGAATAGATGACCCCTTTTCTGTCTGTAATGAAAGAAATCAAAGGAAAAGCTTTGCTTTGGATAGAATTTTAATAAACTGTTTTTTTATTCTGTTAATGTACATGATTCCTTTTAAAATTAGAAAAATGTCACTTGAGAAAACAAATTTTAATCATGCTGGACTACATAACAAATATTTAATTCTTTTTATTGGCAAGCAAACGAAATATGGTGGAGTGAACATAGAACTCAACAGGATTGCTAAAGTTGGCTTGTATCAGATAAAGAAACCAATGAGGAAATCCTATGAGAATTATTTAACATGATTGAAAATATTCATCATTATTTATTCTTCTTCTCTGTGCCATGTCCCTTCAGGATGTGGGTGTTCATGGCTCTCCACAATTTCCTGTCCTTTGTAGCACTTAATAAATTTTGTCTTTTTGTTATCTCTCCTGAACCTTGTTCCACCATCCATTTACTCCTGCTCACTAGATAGGTTATGCATTGTTTTTCTCTGTCCCTCTTTGCCTTCAAGCTGTCCTGTGAGTATCAAATTTTCCAAATCCTCTTTCCTCATGTTCTAGAAATTTTAACTGCCTCTTCTTGATGTTAAATAGAAGTGTTCTTTTTGTTTCTATTTTGTCTAAAACTTTGTGATTGCTCACATATTCAGCCATGCTATTCTCAGTAGTCCTCTTTAGAACAACATTTCTATTGCTTCAAGTCTCTTCTTCATTTGTGAGAAGATTGCCCAATATTCAGTGCCGTATTACTTAATAATTAATTACATCTCATTAATTCAATGTTCTATTATCTGTTTCATTGAATAACTCATCTTAGCACTGAGAATCAATTGATGATAAATCTCTTAAAACTAAGTTGTAGTTATACCAATTTCTACTATCTCATAGTTTCTGCATTATCTTAGTTTTCCACTAGTCTCTTTTGGTTACCATTCTCAGTACTCAGTGATCTGTGTCACATATTCCACAATTGTTAGTTTTTAGGCAAGCTTCTAATATTTAACTACCTCTATATTCTCGAGTTATAAACTATGATCTACTAGAATGGCAATATCTATTATTTGGCATCATTTTTCTTTGTCTACAACAATTTCAGTATGGCCATACAGATTAGTTTGAGTGATGTTTGAATCTCAAATTTCTAGAATATTTTACTTACCTATTTCCAGTGATAGCTCATAACAATTGTATGATTGAATGCAAGTCATTTTCACAATTCCCAGTAAATCTGGGTCCTCACACCACCTCGGCAATTTTTTGTATTCCTTTTGAGTAAATTTGTTACATTCACTTATGATTTATCATCTTGTCTTTTTCTCAACTCAATTTTATTGATCTTTGTCTTGGCATAATTGCTTCTAATGGTTTGAGGCCCCACTATTATCAGTGATTCTCTCTCTTTGAATGTCAAGGTCATTTTATCACCAAGTTTCTTTTTATTATTTGTTTGTCTTCAGAATTCCTTTTTGACTTATTTTACTTCTCATCTTTGGCTTCTAAGTTTTGTTTGGTTTTCTCCCTCAAATATTTCTTCATTTCTTTCCCTGCATTTTCTAGCTGTCAACAAAATTCTTTCTATGTATTTTGCTAGACCTTTTTAAAAGTTTACTTTTTTATGCTAATGAGTCTCTTTTATCCTTCTATTATTTTATACAGGATCTGTCAGTATTCTATTTAAGGCCATGAATTTTCTTATCTCCTGATTCAATGATATCAGATTTTGCCTATGATAGAAATAGTTCAGAATACCCATTAATATTGTCTATGTCCTGATTCACATCTTATCCCACAATTCAATTTTATTATTATTATTGTTGCTGTTGTTGTAAACAGGATTACAATATTAAGTAGGGAAGATAATGAAGATTGAATCCACTGCAAAATATTTACATACTTATTAACAAAAGAATTCTAGTAGGAATACATTAGTATTGTTGTTTTTTCATAGAAAAGTATTTCATGATTATCAATGACAAAATGATAGCAAATCTCAGATTTTAAGGGCTCTTCTCTATATTCTTGAGAACTTCTGCATGACAGCAAATTAATCTCATCAGATTTTTTACTCTTCAAGTCACTTCTCAAGATTCTGTTAATCTGTTCAATAATCAGGATCATAACAGTCACTTAAAAAAAATGCTAAATTTATGACATTCCATAAGACTGGAGTTTTCTGTTCATTTGATATTCCATAATGAGCAAATAAAATAGTAAACTGTTCACCAACTAAAAACCTACAAAAATGAAACATCTTTTCCAAACCACTACAATATTCTTATCCATTAAAAAATTATTTTTGGAAGTTTTCAGAGCTTTAATTCTAATGTGCCTGCAGACCATTTCTGATAGTTTAGATTTCCTGTCTATTGGAATATGCATGTATTCCGTTTCATACTTGGTTTATTTGGGGGTTGTCTGATAGTTATATGAGTGCAAGCATAATAAATCATCAATTTATGACACTGCATCTCAAATCTATATACAAGCATTACTTTCCTTAGAAACTAATCTGCTGAGTTTCAACAAAATCCATCAAACTTTTGAATTTGGGAATAACTTTTGGCTCTATAAAGTGAGTTTATAAAAACACAGTCATCTGATTGAAGACAAGAAATCTTCCAGTTCAGGCAATGCCAATTCCAAACAAAAAAAGTGATTCTTCTGGCTCTCAAATCAAAAGAATAAATAATATAAGTTACAACATAAAATTTGTAATTACTGCCAACTTCAATTGCAGGGTTCAAAATTACTGTGTGATTTGCCAAACTGAGAAAGGAAGGATTCTGGCATAGGAAAATGTTTTCTACAATTGGTTTCTTTAGCATCTAACTGCAATAAAAACAGAATTTGTTGCTCAAAATTTTTCAACTTTGTTATCATCTAATTGTTAACGACAAGGAAAACTGATGAGAATTCTATCTGATGATAGAGCAAAATAAGAAATAGAGAAACCTCATAAAGCTGTCAGTCTTGGATATGGATGACTATAAACTGTGGATAGCAAGGTTTGCAATAGAAGTTTGGAGAAGAGAAGCATTTTACAAAAGTTGAAGAGATGTAGAAGCAGAGGTTTTATATTCCCCACCCCCAAATTTTCAAATAATGTTACCCATTTTTAGCCCATAATGACAGTTTTATATCCTGCATATTTTCACAGCTAATTAGGTATATCTATAAAAGATGAAAGTAGAAATGCAAGCAATTAGAACTTTGTGTCTTATCTAAGATGTATTTTCAAGAGCAATCTTAATCTAATAAATGTGAAAAGAAAATAAGGAAATGTGAATGGAAATAGAAAAGAAAGCTAAAAGGAGAATAAGAAAAGATTTCTACCTCATCATCTTGTAAAACATTAGGTAACATTGAAGGTAATTTGCAAAAAGGTACAGTGTGAAGAGAAAGAAGAATCATTTAAAAAAGGAAAAATATGAAAACAATATGAGAGCTGAAAATAAACTTCTCTCAAGAAGAACTAAAAATATACAATGTATAGTCAATCACAGCAAACAGAATATACAAATTGAAAAATATATTTTACTTACTCTCAAGATGATATGCAATATTATTGTATAAGAGTAAATATCATTGCCAATACTGTGGATTGAAACTAGATCACCAGTGGATGATTTCATTATTAAGTAGATCACATGATCATAAAGGAAGTGTATAAATAGGAAGTAGCATGATAACTATACGATCACTGTTCACTATTCTTGTCTATCCACTATTGCTATACATTCACTCTCTCTACTCTACTACTATATGGATTATGATTCCCTTCTGATCATTATACTATTTGGCAATTACTGCTTGAACAAGTATTACTAGTGCAGATATTATTGGAAGGTGTTACTACTAGCACCTGCATCTACAAAGTCTCTAATATAACAAGCATTTTTGGAAGTGATAACGGGCTTTCACTTGACATAGCAAAAGTGACAAGCGAAGCCATCCAACATCACAAAAATTATCTTTCACTTTCTTTCCCTTTATAAGCTCTCACTTGTTATGTTTAATATAAAAAGGTCCATCAATAAAATACAACAAAAGCTGATTTTTTTTTATCTGAAATTTTCACTGGATAATGTTTTAAGTTATAGTATTTACAGAAAGGTTTCAAGTAAAATGCATTTAAAAGAAAATAGATAATGCTGAAAATAAATATTTCTTGTTCAAAATAAATGTTTTTCTTTATCACTAAGAATTAACTAGAAAGTCCATGAGACACTGAGGATTTTAGAAGTATATTATGCTCTGAATGAAAATATATATTACACAGGGTGAGATAAAAGTCATGCACAAAAGGGGTTAATGATTAGGTCAAAGAGGTCCTGTTGAGTGGCTACTGAGGTCACTAGACTTCATACCCTTGGATTTTTTTTTTCTGTGGGGCCATTTGAAATCAGCCGTTTATCAGACACACCCAAGAAATATTGATGAACTTAAAAAAAGAATCAAATATGAATGCAGTAAAATGACAGTGGAAACTCTCCAACATGTTAATGAATCATGCAGGCACAGAATTAAAATGTGTTTTGGAAAAGGTGGATAACATTTTGAACAGCAATTAAATAATTAGTAAATAAAATTTTCATAAATAAATTATAATAAATTTCATAAATAAATCATAATAAATTATCCATATGGTGCACGACTTTTGCTTCAGCATATATATTTGTGTGTGTGTATTACAGAGATACACACCAGGGCTAGGGATGCAGTGGATGGCCACCAGTGTTGTTTCTGTCTCACTGTGCCCTAATCAGGCTCCATGATGTGTTACTAGGACTGCCTTTTTGCCTGTTGAACCAAATGAGTGGTTTTGGCCGTGCAGTCTGCCATATCAAGGATTCTATTTGCTAGATGACTGTTGATGGCTCTCATGAGCCTACGCCCTTTGATGTATTTTGTTTTTATCAAGGAATCTAGCCACCCACCTTCTCAGCCCCAGAGGGGCACTGGTGGGAGTGCCAGTTTAATCACTTCATTGTACCACTCCAGTAAGTATCTGACTCTTCTTGCTATACTCTATCTTTATAAGAGCCAGATCAGACTAATACTGCTGAGCTGGAACTGCTCAGTCCCCACTTGTCTTGATAGAAAGAGTTCAAAATGTCTATGCAGCCTTGTGGGTGATTAATTATTTTCCACAGACAAAACATCACCAGCCTCTCAGTACCCTATTGCCATTTTCATGGTATGTGTTCTGATGAACTACATTCCTTAGTACCACCAGATCTAACCATTGCAACCCATGCAAACAAGGGAGAATCATCCCATTCCCTTCATATTCCATTAATAAGGAGGAAGTTCCACTCATGCCGATTCTTCATAATAACTGCTGCTTTCTGAAACAGACTCCCAGTAGGATGTTCTCCAAATCACTAAAAACTTGATCTCTTCAAGTCTAGGTTTAACCACTATTTTTTCTGCATAACCATATGAACTTCAATTCTTACATTGACCTATGCACATAAGCACCACACAGTATCTCTTTATCTTGTGTGGCTCTTGAGCCTTGTATTTGGTGAACATTAGTATAAAAACAAAAACAATTTTTAAAAAAGTCCACATCAAATTTCAAATATGTAGACTGCATAATTTACAAAATTTAATTACGATATTAAATGAATCTTTTTTCTTCTGTTGATTAATGTCTCATACCAAATAATTTGATTCTTACTAAATCTGGATATTTAAAAAGTTGGTCACTTAATCACCTCCCATTCATCATGAATATAAGTCAGCTTTTTAAGATCTTCTATCCAGAAGATAGTGAGTATGAAAGTCAATATTTAAAGATTTCATTTTTTGATAGTCACTACATACACCATTAGCTACAAATTTCATAAACAAATTTAATTTAATCAAGAAAAGGGTTGTAATAACAATAGGAATCATTGTTCATGATAACTGAATTTTATCATAATGTGTTTGTGCTACAAGCTACACTTGTATTTTCTTCCTAACAAAGGAATTTTATTGGAATGTATTTAAAATGCAGATATGTGAATAATTTGTGCATTGCTACCAAAAATAATTTTCCTACATGCTTGATTTGTATTTTTGATATTTTATATTATAATATATTCTTGCTTAAAAACTTGATTGTGTTGGAAAATATTACATGAAAATATTCATATTTCATGAAAACATGTTATTTAAAAATTTTCCTTTGTATTTCTTTAAATAAACAAGGAATAGAAAGCTTAGGTATTGTTCCTGCCATAATCATACAGCAGTATTCCTTTATCCTCAGTATCTACTGCCATTTTTGTTGGGTATTTCTGTTGGTAGGAAGGGTTAAAACCATTAATATTGTTGTTAATTACAACAGATTTTTAGTTAATTGATCATTGTTAATTAACAGTAAAAAATAATCAGTCAGAAAACACATTACAAATTTCTTTTGCTGTCATATTATTATATTCACAGAAAGTTCAGTTAGAACAGAACTTATTAATATACACACATGTACAGATATGACAAATACAGGCATCTCTATTTTTAAGCAAGAACATTTATTCTAAAACATTCAAGAAAATGTTAGCATGCAAATTAAAATTTTGTTACTTCAAATTCTGTTGAAAGCAATTCTAAGGGTCCAGATTCACCTAAGTGAGTTTTTTTTTCATTTATGATGACTTACAGCTCAATACGGATTTCCCAAGTTCAATGCTATTAATGATTGGTTATTTCACCTTTAGATTAACCAACATCCCAGCAAAAATCTGACAATTCCCATAATCTTGACATATGAGGCACTATGCAGTTATTTCTCTTGCATTTTTCTAGTAAATTATAAATGAGTAAGTTTTTATCAAATATCAACTGTTAGTCAAATAAAATTGTCTACTTGATGTCAGTACATACTAGGAATTATGTATATGGAATTATATTTATATAGGCTTATAATTTACAGTTTCAAACCAGGAGAGTTTTCAATGTTTAATTTTCTTCTATAATAATCCAACATCCCTTCAACTTCAAGACTAACAGAAAAAGATACTTAGAGTTGATATCACTGAGATATACATTAATGTATTATGTTAAGCCTTAATTTAGAGAATGGATATATTTAAATGATTTTGTATTTTATTTACTTTCATAAAGCAGCAAAGAATGGTTATAAAATACTTTTAAAGGAAGAAACTGAAACAACATTTTAATTATAAGCAAAAAACATGTGCACACAGACTCACACATGTGTGTGTGTGTGTGTGTGTGTATATATATATATATATATATGAAAATATAACAAGTGTACGTGAGTATACATATACAGAAAATAAACTTTTAATTATGGAATCAAAAATAGAAAAACAGAATCAGAAATATAATCAAATTGAAATCAAAGTTAACAGCATCCAGACCATGCAACATTTTTCAAAGTATATTGTAAAATTTAAAAATCAACTAATCAAGTAGGTTAGAGTGTGTCTATTGACCTTTCACAACAATAATAATGCAGTAAAATTATGCCAACAAAATGAAATAATTTTTATTAATGAGAAAAGAAAAAGATAAAATTTTGTCATCAGAAGGCAACTTTTAATTGTGTTTTATGAAGAATGACAAATGGAATATTTTTAGTTTATCTCAAGGAAAGAATAACGAAGACATCTGTCATATCAGCTGCATGAAGTTATGATGGAGTTGATGCATTCGAACAAATTAAATAATGACTAATGAAAAAATATCTATAATAGATTTTTATTAGTATAATTTTGTGTGTGTGTGCGTGTGTGTAAACAGTTCATATTTTCATTTTTCTCCTTGCAAAGATGGAGATAGATATGTTGAAAACTTAAATGTCATCAAACAAAATGAATTTGCTGAGTTATATCTAATGGAATGAAACTGAGAAGGAGTGTCTGTTAAACCTTTTGTTGGCATTGAATAAGAGAAACTCACCAAAAGATTCAACAGACGTTCCAAGCCTGTTATATTTAATAAAACAGGTTTAAGCAAAGGATTTCTGCCTAAATATACTAAGTTTACACACACATACGCACACACACACACACATTTATGCTTCTGAGTGTGTATGTATATATATATATATATATATATATATATATGAAAAGAGTAATAAATAACAACAGGTGGATTTATTTGTTCTCAGATATTTATGATGAACTTTTAGATTAACTAGTCATGTTGCTTTTGTGAGTAGGCCAAGCACATAGCATAAAAAGTATTAGATTATGTCGAGATTAATTAACAAATTATACAAAATACTGCTGTTCAATAATTGTTGTTGTACAGTATATTCTAAAAAGATGGTAACTATTGAAAAAGAAATGACAAAATCCTGGTTCAAGGTATCCATCGTAATTTACATGCCTACAGCAAAGTAGGTGGAAAAATAAAAACTATACATTAATAGTAAGAAAGATCTTACAAGATGCTAACAAACATCATTCAAGCAGGGGGTGTTTCTTCAATCCTAACACCATGTTATCATTTTTTTTAATTTTTTTTTATACTCATGTTAATACAAGGCTCAAGAGCCAGAGAAGATAGAGGGTTACTGCATGGTGTTGCATGAGTGTAAGAAAATGCAAGAAGAAATTAAGTTCATGAGGTTATGTAGGTAAGGTAACAGTTAGCTCTACACTTGAAGATGTCAAGATTATTTGTAACTGTCAGAAGTTTGTCTCATAAAATTCTTGGGAAGAAGCTGTCTAAGTGGAACTTACTTCTTACTAGCAGAATACAAAAGGAATGAGGACGATTCACAATGGTGTGTGCAGCATAGTGGTGGCAGTTATAAAAGTTAGAGCCGGTGAGTCTAAGGAATGTAGCTCATCAGAATACATGCCATGGAAATAGCAATGGAGCAAGAAGAGGCTCACAATCTTTCATCTGTGGGAAAGGTGTCATAACATAGAAAATAATTCATCACCCACAAATCTACACCGATGCTTTTGAACTCTATCAAGACAGTCAAATGAGGTCAGGGCAGCTCCAGCACAGATATGGCAACAATACTCCATTTTTGGTCTGATCTGACTCTTGTAAAGATAGAGTATAGCAGGGGGAGTCAGATATCTGCAACCTCTACAAGATATTCCATAAAAGCAGTGTGCTGTCTGGGTTTCCCAGATTGGTGCCCTGGTAATCAGCTGCACTCTGCTACAGGGATAGGTCAGGACCAAGGTGAATCCAATTAGGTATCACTTTGGTCAGGACAAATTATCATTGCCTGACCAGCTGAAGAAAACATTACCAGACTGTCAAGCTTCTTTCCTCTTTCAATCTCCTTTCGTAGAAGTGTTTAAATGAAAGATCAGTGATAAAATACAAATCATGAGATGGCAGATGTTGAATTAGATTTATGCCAGCGACTTTCATAACTTTACATAATTATTCAATTATTATTTTATTTCATTTGATTTCTGGTGTATACTCATTTCTTTCTGGGTCCCAACCAGAGACCTAAGGTCAGAGATGGCATCATACTTTCCACTTTTTGAGGAAAAAAATACACCCCCCACCAAAAAAAATAAGATCACACATATTTTAAATAGATAAAGCCCTTTGTAAGGTGTGGGCTGTACTTGTAAGTACAATTTTTTTCATTTTTTTTAGGGCTTGTGCTACCAAGAATATCTCCAGTGAGTCTATCAGAATCTTTTCCAATCAAGCTGAGGACTCCAACTACAACTGGAATTGTTGTGTCCTCATGTGCCACGTTTTTGACATTTTGATTTCAAGGTCTTTGTATTTTGACAGGTTTTTTTTAAGATCCTCAAAGATACATTTCAGTCTGCAGGGACTGCCATGTCAATAAGGCACATTTTGTTTTTGTGGTCTCTGATCACAATGTCTGGGAAATTAGCTTTGATTGTTCTGCCTGTGTGTAAAGTCCCATAAAATTGTTACAGGTCCTATCTCTGTAACTGAGTGTGGATGGTGTTTATACTAATTTCTTTCAGTAATTATTATTATTATTTTAAAATGTGGTGTTTTAATCATTCAATCTTGGTCAGTTTGGATTAGTTTCCTTATTTGCTATTGTTGTTGTTGTTAAAATTCCAAAATACAACAAACACCTGGAAGGTCAGAAAGTACAACAACCAAAACATGAATATAAAAGGAAAAGACAAAGGAAAGGAAAATCAAAGTAAGCAAAAATACATGCTTCACTACAGCTAAAAGCAGCAGCTTTGTTGAATTTGTCAACTTGGACTATTTCTCCTCATCAGAATTAAAGAGACTCTTGTGCCTCCTTGGACTTCATAGTTGAACAGCATATAAGAGAATCAGAAATGCGTTCAGTAATGAGTACTACTCATTCTAACATTTTTACATATCTTTTCTGATCTACTAATGAAGAATACTAGTTGGAATACTACCAGTTCTTGATTCATTTATTTAGGTATAATTATTCAAATTCAAGCTGAAACAACTTCCAAAAGACTTATGTAGTCTTTCATTTACCAATATCTGCAGATAGTAAGTACTAGACAACATCAAGCCAACAGATGGTCCTGTCAAAGTTTCTCCATTTTCTACTCAACATCACAGTGAAAACTGCTGCAGAGGAACTTATACTTTAAGTCCAAACTTTCCAGTACATACCAAGTTCTTAAATCAAAACCTGAAATAAATAAACCCTTTGTTAGAGGCAACGCAGACACACAGCATCTATGTACAGCCCCATGATGTTCTAAGGAACTGGAATTGTCAAAAACGATGCATACACCTAACCCACATAAGCTTATAAGAAGATAGATGATCAGCTGTAAATTGGAGGAAGATAATTGGAAATTGCTCATTTGTCAAATCTTAATCAAAGATAAGGATCATTTTTCAGTATCCATCCAAATACACAACTCTGGTTGACTTTGTGTTCTAAATGCCACAACAAAACTATGTACTTTCCAAGAAATACACTTTTCTTGCCACCTTTATCCTGCTTCAACTGTGGCATCCACCACTCAAAATTTATTGAGTCAGTTTTCTTTATTCCAATTATCTGGGTTTTAAAGTTTTCTTCTAACAAAATCAGTGTACAAACCCCATCCATTCTGTATACTTACAAAATTGATTATTTTTATGATGGCAATAAATTAAGTTCTTCCTAGGAAAAAAAAAATTAGTTTTAACAAACAGTTCTGAGAATCGGTAAATTTTAATTTTTTAAGTTTACCAAATCGCTGAAAATAGTAATCATGTTCTGAGAGTGAAGTAAATTCAACAAGACTCCAAAAGTTAAATAATAAAAGCTACCAAGGAAGAATATACAATGTAAATATTTACCAAAGGGAGTGAATTTTCAAGCATTAACTTGCAAGTCTAGCAAGTTGGCAAGCATTCAGGAAGAAAGAATAAGCAATATATTTGGACAAGATATAAATAGTGACTATAAATATTTATCATCTTTTCTTGTTGCTTAATTATCATGTGTCATGCCTAAAAACTTTAATTCCTACTAAATGATCAGCAGGCTTCCATATTCAATTCTTAACCTGCAACAAATAGAGATAGCTATTGAACAACAGGATAAATAGAAGCAGTCAGGGTTTCCAAAATTAATCCCTTTATACTCCATAATGAAATCAAAAAACACTTCAATGCTGGAGTTACTATCCTGACATTAAAGTGTTTTGATGATTAATTAAAATACCTAATCCTATTAATCAAAATACTTTACTATATAAATTTTCTTTTCCAGATTATTCTGACTTAGAAGAAACAGCACACTGAATGAAAGCAAATAAAACTATTTAAAAAGAATTTCTAAAATAAAACCTTGTTTAGGAAGTTTGATAAAATTATGATATTTGTTAATTATTAAAATCCTCTGCACAGATATCAAATGAAAATAATGCATTCTTTTTCTTGGTTTCTATTCTCATGGGCTTTTGTATCTTTTGAGTTTTTTCATTAGATATTTATGATTTCTATGACTATTAATAAACACAGCAAGATATGTTTTGTTTTTTAATACATCCCTTTTGAATCCAACTTAAATTCTCTTTTAATTCATTATTATCCATACTTTGTCTTCAACTCTGATAATCTGTTACTATTTCTTTCTAGGGATCTAACTTTTTTTAATATACCTGGAAAACATTGTTAAAGATGCATTCTTGAACTTAATAATAGATATTATCATTCCAAGAGTTGTTCCCCCACCTTTTGCTGCTTTTATACCTATCACAATTTTTTTACACAATCAATTCTACAGCTTTCTTCGGTATACAATCTGTCTGGAACATTTTTTATGAGGTTTCAATATGCAAAACAGAAAAAAACATGAAAGTAAATGGTTTTAAATATACTGACTGACCAATCCATTATACCAAAACCTTACAGTAATCCATGTGACACAGGGGATTTCATATACAGAAATTCACTCCAACCATGTTTTTGCTAAGCAAAGGATTTCACAGCCCAACCTCATAGGCCATTTTCATAACTCCTGAAAAATGACCAAACAATGAAAAAGTTCATTATCAGAACAAGATAACTTTCCAAATAAACAGAACATCTCCATACTAATTGGAACAGTATTTTGTAGCATGTCAGTAAAGGATAAGTTATTGGAGGAGAAAACATTTGATCAATCTGCTAAAGTTAAGACATTGCAGATAGAATCCCATGTCGTTGGCAAAAAACCTGACAGAAAATATCAAATCCCTTAAAAAAACAACCTGAGACATACTGTAAACCAAGGATCCTAAGAACTGAATACAAAAGTCAAAGATAGACTAGGATAATTGTATTACGTCTTATGTGTTGGGTAAGCACTTGGCTATATATTTGTGGCATTTTAAAAATATCCAAGGTGTCATTCAATTATCTGCAGGAAAATAGCAATGAATTTAATGATCAACCTAAAAGCTTTCAATGCTATATCTAAATATTTGGACATAGCTATCAGTGGTCATGTCTAGAAAAAAATTAAAGACAGAACCTCGGAGACTAACTACGACCAACTAAAATAACCTACTACCTGTCAGCTCGAAAGGGAAAGTTTCCTTCTTTTTTAAATCTATGATATCGTAGACAAAAAGGCATCTTCTTAAGAAAAACAATGAAGACAAAGGAAAAAACCAGTTTCAGCAACAACAAAAAATGTAAATATTAAGGGAAGTGGACCACAGAATGATTCAATCTCCTATTCTGCCTCAACCTCTCCTCATAAAATACCTTGCACACCAGTCAAAACAAAGCACAATCACTATTCTCTCTAGAATCAGTGAAACAGCCTCTTCCACCACACCCTCATAACCTTCTCATAGTCACAGTAGAGACAAGACTGGGAGAAGTGGGCCACTGAAGAGGAGAAAGCCCAGCCAAAATGGTAGACAAAAAACTTCTTCCCTTTCCACTTCAGAAATAATCATCAAAAGAAAACTGAAAAGGTTGTCTACTAGGTCAACCCTGATTTCCTAAAATACAAAGAAAATACCTCTACAAAGGTTGAAACTCTTAAGGAAGCTTTTCAGTTTTGCACTCATAATTTAATCAGAAGATCATAAGAGAACATGAGAAATATTCTAGAAGCTCCTCACAATTCCTGACAATAATCTGCTGAAATAATTCAGACAGCATTGCAAATATATTATTATACAAGACAACATTAATAAAATTTTCAAGAGATATAATCATGTAAATTCCAGATTTTGTGTTTTTATTACAAATATTTATAATTACTTATTTGGTGTTGCAACATTTGTTTTACCCAAGAGTTGTTCATTATATTGTAAATAAATATATGTAATAGTATACTTACTGATATTTATTTTTTAATTTTAGACATAAAAAAATTTACTATGGCTTGTAAGAAAGCTATAAACTTAAAATAAAAATATGATTATTATAAAGTTATTGAAGGCTGAAAATTGTTGGAAATTGCAAAAGACTGAACAGAAATGAAAAAATTAAATTGAAGACAGGCAAAATAAAAAAAAACTACTTTTAAAAGATTTGAGAAAAAACAAAGGGGTAAGAAACAAAAAAGTGAATAGAGCAGCAAGAAAATATTTGACAAAGTCAATATTGTGAATGTAAACATTGAGAAAATACACAGAATATTAAGAGCACATTAAAATATCCTTCAGATCCATTTTTGATCAAATCTCAGTGAATATTGTAGCATTTGCTTTCCAGAAATATGTTGCAAATTCAATATCTATATTCAAACAAATCCAACTACATTTTAATATGATATCTCTCACAATGAACTTATCAATGAAATCAATATTATAAAATAATGAAAAAATAATCTTTACACCATGAAATGCAATTTCAATGAATACAACTTATAAAAATATATATTTTCCTTAACAATAATAGGTGGGAGGTAACCACAGGTTTATTATTGAAACCATGTTGATTAAATACTAATCCATGATCCATAAGCCACCAAAAACATTAACACATTATGTGCAACATAATTCTTTTAATAATAACTTTACTAACAAAACCAGAACAAATGACAAATTCATTAAACCTAAGAGCTTTATAAAAATGTTCCTCTTAATATTGAAAACAAAACAAAAAAAAAACAAACAAAATTCTTTTTGATGAAGTCTTTACCAATAATACATGAATATGTAAGTCTCCTTTCAGCTTTCATATATTCTTTTAATTCATTTATAAAATGAATATTTTTTATTAATTAATATTTCAAAAAAAAATATTAGAAAAATTCCATTTTCTACTTGGCCATGAAAGCTGAAGTTAAAAAAAATAAAAATAAGTGTACTTTCAGTGTTCAAATTTTAATTCATAAATTAACATACACAGATAAAAGGTTTGAAAGCATTTCATACATTCTCACTTTTTCCAATCTGCCAACAGGAGCCATATTCCACCTTAATTTAAGAAATTCCAAAAATCACATTGATTTATTAGGGTTGCTTGTTTTCTGTTCTGAAGACAAAATATCAGGATGGTGAAGCCTGATCATCATCTCTTGATTATCAAATGTCTTTAATCATACATAAAGATTATACTAGGTTTAAGACCAATATTCCCATGCCTTGGTAGGAATTATCAAATGTATAGTATGTAAGAAATACAGGTTGGCATTTAAACAATTATTTTTCTTTTTGAAAGAGAAACGCAGAAAAAGATTTTTTTTTGTGTCCAATATAGTCATTTGTGATGAAAAATGGATTTATTAGGTGAATCCGAAAAAGGAAAATTGTGGCTAAAGTCAGAACAACCTGCACCATAATTTAACAGAATCATTTAACAGAATCTCTGAAGTACAAAGAACTGGAATAAACCTGGAAGTCTGAAAAATGGAAACCAAGAACAGAATTACTTAACAACAAATTATTCCTTAATCCATTGAAGCCTTTTAAACATAACAAACACAGATAGAAGGGAGAACTTCAGCAACAGAAGACCCACCAAATCCAACCACAGCTTATACGAATCCTCAGTTGCTTGAAATATGATTCCAAGTTCCAGATGAAGATAAGACTTTGAGCTATGAAAGAAGCCACAAGAGGAGAAAATAATGAATCTTCCAAACATGAAGAGATGGTCAACATCTATCATTTATCTAATTCTCAATTGATTATTTAAAACAATAGTAGTGATTCAGATGATGATGACCTTAGGGTCACTGGTCCCTAGTTTAGGTGTTATCACTATTAACCATAACAGTAAGTGTCCAAGGAATATATTTGCCAGACTTTCTTTACTCATCTCTTCACAATTTGGAAATTGCAGATTCATGCAGAAGCAGCTTTTATCTGATCTTTTTTTTAACATTTCCTCCTTTACAATGCAAGACAAACCAGATATATTTTTACCCTGACATGTTTCTAGAATTCCTCTTCAAATATCTTTTTTTTCCCTTTTTTACTTTACTGAAGGCTTAGTGAACAATTTTCTTAGAAGGAACTATTAAGACAATGATGTGAAACCCTTTTTTTGTTTTTAATTAGACAATCAAATGACAAGGTGAGGACATTGAACACTTTACATGAATGCAATCACAAAACTAAGATGACATTCCATGTCTAATTCAACTCTTCAATTTTTATGCCTATCAAATAACATTTTACTAAAACTAACTTGCGGTGTTTCACTTGCACAAACACACACACATATATATATATATATATATATATATATATATATATATAGATTTTAGTATTTATATATATATATATATATATATATATATATATATATATATAGATATAATATGGGTATGTATGTGTGTGTCTCTCTCTCTCTCATATATATATATATATATATATATGAGAGAGAGACAACACACACATACATACCCACATTATATATATATATATATATATATATATATATATATATATATATATATATATATATATATATATATAGTAAAAACTAAAATCCCAAATTACTTCATATGGGGAATAGACCAAAATTTTGGGATTTTAGTGTGTACTCTGTATAATAAATACATTGAACTATTTTTGTGGATCCGTTTTAATATTTTATATTACTAGGATCCACTTGGATTATATACCAAGAGATTTTTACCTTTTAATATATATATATATATATATATATATATATATATATATATATATATATATATATATATATATATATATATATATAAAGGAAAAGTTTAACACATCACGAAAATATGCTAATAAATCATGATTTACTTCAGCCAGTAAATTTCATCAGACCAGAGATATGAATGGTATAAATTTACAAACAATGGTTTAAATTTATCTAGACAAAAAATCTTTTTTAAAAAAACAAAAGGATAATAACAGGAATCTATCTTTTTAATATTCTATATTAAAAAGAACCACTTGGGTTATCTTTTCCACTTACAGATTTTTTTTTAAATAAATTATGAATTTAGACAATTTCTGTCTAAATTTCTGGGATATTCCACCAAGTCCAAGTACACACTGACTGACCCAAGGATTGAACTCTCAATTACTATGTCACCAAATTCATCAACCAATGTTTTGATCCACTAGACTGTTGTCCCACAATGTGTACTTGGACTCAACAAAAACGAGCTAGATATAACTGAACCATATTAAAAATAAGTAATAGTCTATTCTCATAAATTAAATAAAGAGTTCAGATCAGAATTACCTGTTGGTTTCACAGATCAGAATATACCTGATGAATGCTGAAATGCACAATGGCTGAAATGTTGTGAGGATAATAGTTCAAATATAAATAGTCTAAATAATTTAAATATTCTCAATACATACATTCTCCACAAAAACCTCTACAACACTAATTATGGCAAACAACTAGGCCAAAACTACTAGATTTCATCAGAAATATCAGTTGTAAAAAATAATTCCCCTAAAAAGGGTCCAACTTCATTTATTTCTTCTTGAGCGAAGAGCGGTGTGTCCGTAAATTCTGATTTCTAACATATTTTCTTGTCATGCTTCTGTTTGGTCTAAATGCCTACTAATATATAATAAATGTTATTAGTCTTATTTTCATTATTATTGCTTTTTTCTCTCTCAAATTTCTTTCATTAGCATACTATATATATATATATATATATATATATATATATATATATATAATTAATGTATATTTTGGCAGCAACCTTTCTTTCAAACATCTTTCATTGAATATGACTGACAAGGAAAATTGAATTAATTTTTTTTATTTTTTCCATCATCCTAACATTTTTCTGTTTTGTAGGAGTTAAAGAATATAAAAATTGTTCATAATTTTTATTGTCCCAAGCACTTTTGGTCACTTTTATAGCCCTTTTCAAGAGTGTTTTGTCTCTGGTGTTATCTTTTCTCATGTTTTGATTGTTACATTGTAAATTATATTTGTTTGTTTGTTTTTTGAAAAAGGACTGTTCATTCCAAGCTCTGACGTGCCACACAAGACTGGAATTCACATGAGCATCTTTCTATCTTCCATTTTTAAAAACCTTTCAACATTCTATTTCCACTATTAAATAATGTAATGTTGATGGTAGGAGAGAATTGTTTGATATATTGGGACTCTTGAATAGCAAGATGTTTCTGATAATGTGATTTATATAGAATTCTTGTGTTTTTGACCAGAATTTTCCATAAAGGTCCTTGTAAACTATGGAATAAGAAATGTTTTTTTTTATGATACTATGGTCAGATAAGTAACACATAAGATGTGTCTCAATGAGGTGGTAGTGTGTCCGATATAGGTATTTGATACCTATAAAACACAGTCTTGTACTAGTCATTGAAATAATACACTTCATTGGTCATTGCTAGTTTAGATTTAAAGGGGTTATTTTGATTAATGACCACAGTTTGCAGCCTTCCATTTCCTGTAATATATTATAATTTTTACATGTTTTGGGGGAATTACAACAGAAATAGGGTGTTTAATAATTATTTGTATAGTGAATTCATCCTGTTTATAATTATTGTGCATCTGCTTACAGTAAAATATGTTGATGTCTTTTTTTTGTGTGTGGTATTTTTATTATTGTGTTGAGTTTTTGTTTTTTGTAAGAATAATTTTATTTCTTTATTAATGATGTTAAGAAAATTATCATTGATTAATATTTGTTTTATGAGTTTTAGTTTGCTCGGAAATATTCTTTGAATAAATGAATTTTGGTGTTCTCTATTTAAGAAGTTTGTTATCACTGCTATTTTATATGTTTCTGGGCACTGACTATCATAATTTAGAAGACAAGTTTGTACTAGTGTTTTTTTTTTTTTATATGGGTAAGGGGTAAATTCTTTGGATTTTAGTTCTATATCATCATCATGAAATGGGAACACACACACACACACAGAGGGTGCACCAGAAATACTCCTCACATAATGGTAAGACATTAGCAGCAATGGAGTTGAAGCAATTGATAGTGTATGTCAACATTGCTGCATATTAGTTGGGGGTTAATACTATTAGGAGTGTGGGGTTTTGGTTGTACTAGCTCCAAAATGTAGCAGAGGAGTCTTCCAGGTTAATGTTGAAAATGAATTGTAAGGAAAAACATGTAACAGAAAACACATCAGGATCTTCAATTGAGATGTTATTCCCTTTTTATGTAATTATATGTTGGTAAGTAATTCACAGACATGTTTTGTTTGGTTTGTGAAATTGTGATATGTGGCACAGTACATAAATGTTTTTAGTATCATGATCATTTGTTTGTATTATATATTTTTTTTTTTCATTTCTTTGTTTAGCTTACTTGAATGTATCAGTCCTGAATTCTTTTAAGAATTAAACAGTGTAACCAGTAATGAGATTTGGAGTCTGTTTTTTTCTTGGTTTTGTAGTAGTCAAAATTGCACATCTGTTGTATTGGGAATCAAAAGTCCTACTCATTTGTACAGTAGTTAAAAGGAACACTAATTCTAGTATCACACAGATTTTGACAGTAAAATAAGGAAAAGGTTCTTTTGAAAAACCAAACATTTGGCCTTTTCTAGAAAAGATAATTTCTATTCTTAGCTGTGATGAAATATCAACACTTAGAAACTGCTACAGTGTCTTCATCTAGATAATGTCTTACAATTATGTAGGAGGTATTTCTGCCGCACTCTGTATATATAAAACCATAACAAAGAAAAAGGAGATAAATTGCTTGAATCAGTGTTTAGTATTAGTTAATGCAATTAATCATGATCTATGCCTGAGGATATCTGGAACCTGTTTTCTTTTAGGGCAAAAGCTATGAAAGAGTGTTGAAAAGTTCCCAATCCAACCAAGAAGGGTTTCCATGTGCTTCTTTGAAGTGGGACAGACCAAATATATAGAAAAGGATATTTAGGCAGCAAGAATTCATACAAACAAGTTTTGATAAATTCAATCAACAAGATCTGTCAGTTTAATTTATCATACTTTTTCAATGTTTTGAAAAAGTGTTGTACATTCAAATCAAATTGTTTATAATCTGTCCAAAGTTTTTTTTTTTTTTTTTTTGTTCAAGTACTTTCAACTGTTTCAGTCATTATCAAGAAATAGATGTTGTTAGTAATGTAGACAGTATTTTGTTTGCTTATCCTAGCATTTTGGAGGAATGCTGGAATTCAAATTAATCCAAATGTACACATATTGTCTAAGTAGCATCATGTGTGAAGTTATTATATGCCGCTAGACCACATCAGAAAGAATATATAATAATAATAATACATATAAATATTTTATAATTGTACATATATTTAATATTTTATACACACTTTAAATTACTCTCTCCTGTGGTGAAAGATATTTAATGTAGGTTGTTTCTATTGTAGAATAATAACTTCTAGAATTTTGAGCATTTCCTTAAAGTGAGTGCTGTATGGTATTTGGGTATTAACTACTACTATTTGTCTTAGGTTAATTGTTGTAATTTGGTTGTTTGTAATGAGTTGAATGATATGTGTATGAATTGCAGAAATTTCTGAGGAATGACAAGACAATTTACGAGAGAGTTTGATGCATGTGTGGCCAGTGTAAGAATTTAATGTTTATCTCATTATTGATGCTGGACATACAATCTGCTCATGTCCAATATTGTTTTTACATATTTTATACATTTATAAGCACAGGCACATTAAATTGCATGCTTAATTTTACTGAAAAAAGAAAAATGATAAACTATATTTAATTGAAATTACATTTCAATTAAGTAATTGTATCTCTCTCTCATTATTATATATATATATATATATATATATATATATATATATATATATATATATGATTAAATTAAATGAAAAGCTTAACCGTAGTACCTTGTCTGTCATTTTTAATGATATATATATATATATATATATATATATATATATATATATATATATCAGATGTAAAAGATTTTATTTTTTGCGACATGTATTTATGAATGAAAGTAAAAATATCATTAGTCTTTCGAAATTTTAAAAGTATTTTTAAATGCTCAAAAATACTATGAAAACTAGGGTAATTAAAATTTTGAAAACCTAACAGTATTTTTACTTCTCTTCTAAATAAAAAAATAAAATCCTAACAATTGCCTTGATATAGTCCACCAATGAACAAAACACATTGGTAAAGACATGTTTTCCTTTTTTTTTTTTGTGCATGTGTGTATGAAAATATATATATATATATATACACACACACACACTGATATCTATAAATCTAGTTATCTCAGCACCAACATATAGTGGTAAGTCTTGGACACTTTATCAACATCATATAAATTAACTGGACATGCATGGTCTTCAATTGATTTGTGGTATTAAATAGGATAACAGAGTAAGGAACAACAACATATTGCAAAGTTGCAACATAAACTTTCCTTATCAAAATAAAATAGAGATGGTCAGGCCATTTGGTGGTGAGAATGAATGATATCAGGGTTCTAAAACAGCTATCCTGTGACCAACTTTGAAATAGCAAGTCTGTCCTCTCTAACATTATAGGGGTTAGCTGATGGATAATATCAAGTCCTGTAATATAAATCTTAAATTTCAGAAAACAGCAGAAACTTCTAGAATAGATGACCATTTGTTTCATAAGCTTCTTTTGAAGAAAAAAGTTAGGAGGCTCATGACAGGCTTTGGGTTAATTTTAAACAGGCACCATCTAAACCCTGTAAGAACTAACTTCATATGTCAATATGGATTTATTGCAATAATGCAGGGTTTGTCCATCATGATAAGAAGCATTCTTAACTGTTCAAAATCTTCCAAGGCACTTAACTGATTAAATGAAAAATAAACACACGCATATATATATATATATATATATCTGTGGATATAATTTTGACAATAGGGTGTCCAATGTTGATGTTCTTGCAAAAGGCATCATTGGTGGAATTGAGACTTTTCTGATGCAGTGACAACTTTGTTGGGCTGGTCATGTTGCATGGACGAGTGATGACAGAATACCATATAGCCAGCTTGACAGTGGATAAAGGACTGTTGGTTTGCCATGGCTCAGGTATAAAGACAGGCTAAACATTAGCATTTCAGCTGTGAATGTGCCTCATATTAACTTTGAATAAGTTGCCCTGGATAGAAATAACTGGCGATATTTGTGCCAGAGTGGTATCAGAAATTTCATAATCAGGCATACTGAATGGTTAAGAGACAAAAGACAATGGTGAAAAATGCCAGCAAAAATTCCTGTGGCCATGTCTCAAGAGCCTAGCTGTTGCACAATACATAGACTTGTATATGTAGGTCACTAGCGGGACTGATGTGTCATGCATCAAAATCAACAGGGATTCCATTATATATATATATATGATGGACTCCCTCTGTGTGTACATACACACATCTTTACCCTGTGCCTTCCCTAACAGATTAAAATTGGTGAGTAAATAGCCTGACAAACAATTACAAAATTCATTTTCATCAGCAAGTTGAAAGTATAAATAAATAAATGACTCCTTCAAAACTTGCTTGTTAGATATTGTGGGATTTAATTCCAAAATTAGTATTGTAATAGAAACATCAAATCTATTAAGCAAATTGTTTTTATTTCATAAAGAAAAATAAATTCATTTGTTAATCTATTAAGAGTATGAAGATATAAAATGCTAAGTCTTGAGATTCATTTTCACTGACTCTAATGTTAGTATAAAGGTTAAAAATTTTGCTCCAAGAAAGATTTTATGCTTTTTAACAGGTGTTTTTCCATAATTTTGTAATCACTTTTGTTTTTTATGGACAACTGAATGTTTCAACTCCAAGAGACTTCTTCAGATTTAAAAAAAAAAAAAAAAAAAAAAAACTTAATATGGGTGAAGAGACTGGTTTAGGGAAAAAAACAAGTCAATGAAAGGATAATAATTCTCTCTCTTTAGTCTAAAGCCATGTGATTGCAGCACAAAAGTGAACTTTGCAAGTGAAGGTTTTATTTAGGAGTTTGGAATCAGTATACCAAGAATCCCAAACTAACGTAGATAAAAGAAAAAGGTTTTTAAAAATTCCCTTTTCGTAATCTGTTTAGATGTTGTAAAATTCACAAAATTCCTGTGATGCCTACAAGTCATCTCATAAAACATTAAAACCTGTTTAAAGTTGTTAAGGAAATTAAATTCTTAAAGAATTAATTATTCATATTATATGTAAAAGAAAGTTTTCAATTTTTGGTTTAATTATTGTCTCTTTTTCTACCATATTATTTACTTTGAAGCTATCTTTTGTTGCATCTAAACAAATATGTAATTATTACTATGTTTGGACAGAAAAAAAAATTAATGATGACAATTATTAATAAACAAAAATAGTAAAATTATTTGTCAAAATTTTGATCCGTACATTTTTGGATAACATTTTGATACAATCGCAGACAACGAATATGTATATTTATATATAGACAGTTTTATGAGTGCTTATTATAATCCAGTATTATTATGTCACTGATTGATTTCATTTTTACACTTTGATTTCCCATAATCCTTTCTAAATACCAACATGCTATGATGCAACTCTTTATCTTATCCAGGCTTTCTGCTATTGGCTGTAACTGAGAAAGCTTTTCCTTTGCAGATCATTTCAGCAGGAGATTGGATACATTATTTCTTATTTCAAGATCTTTTTTGTCCCTGTTTACTTCACATGTTTGAAAGAAAATTGGCCAATAGTTAAAGCAGGCAATCTGACATGATGTTTCCTGGGACATAAGACACTGACCACATTCTTAATAGCAGCTTACTGAGGAATATTGATTGTTGCTAAAGTACTTCACCATGTAAACGCACACAATCTTTTACACCAGAACCTTTCAAATCATGAGCAAGCAAATTTAAAATGTGTGTGAAACATCTATAAGTCAACACTTGGAATTCACCTTATTCTAATAGTTTCCTCATTCTGTTCATATTGGATACATTATCTATCACCAAGATCTTCTAGATTTTTTTTTTTTAATGAAGATATTGCAATTACCTGGAGATTTTCTGCAGTGTGGAATTGGTCTGATTGTGTTTGCTCAATATATTTCAGCAGTTGACATTGTCAGACTGACATATGTAATAGGCTTATCATGAATGCTGGATTACTCATCTAATAAAAGACATACATTTTCATTTTTCAGATCATTTGCACACTTTTTATATTTCTTCTTATAGAGCACAGACTTATCAGCAGTGTACATTTGAACTGTAAGAATAATTCTTTATTTTTATGAATGAATATTGCATTAACAATTGTTCAAACAATTTTTCATAGCAATAATTGGTTCCAGATACAAATCCTACTATATAGCTTGGGGGTAGGAAAATTTTATGTTATGAAGGTTACTGGTACCATGTAACCCATCACTAACTGCCACATGGTTAGGTCATCATCAGCTGAACTGATTCCCCCACCAGGCTTTTCTGGTGAGGAAAGTGGCTAGAACTCAGCAGAAATGAAAACAAGACCCATCAAAAAATAGATAAACCTTCTTTTAGGGGTTAACAATCATGTAGCACAATGGGATAAACAGGTCTCTGCAGCTATGTATACAACCAGTGTGATGATGACCTGGTACTGCTGGTGGAGGGATTCCTAGATTAAAAACAACCAAGACAGAAGCCCCAATGAAATCAACAGCCACATCTCTGTGACCATGCCAATCCTTCAAGTTGGAGAATGTTGGAGGATATTGCCTGTACTTTGATCAGCGAAGAATGGACTCCACCACATCTATTTGCCCAAAATATGCTATGCATGAATGAATACCTTTCTGGCTTTCAACCCAGATATGTGAAGGAATGTGGTAAGGTGCTCAGTTGCACAGTAACCCTAAACCAACATCTAGTCGTGGGACTGATTATGATGATGCAATAGATCATATCTTTGTTATTCAATATATACAGATGCCATCTTACAAATATTTACAGTAACTTATTTGGTGATATGAAATTATGTAACTCGAGGGTTGTTCACCATATTGTAAAGAAATATATATTAATAGTTATTCTTATTTATTTTTTGATTTCAAACCAAGAAACACTGACATGGATTTTAAGAAAAATATAACCTCAAAAGAAAATTTGTAAAGTTATTGAATGATAGGAAGACAATGAGAGAAATTAAAAATATTTGAATAGAGATCATAGATTGATCAAAAAAGGAATTGAAGACATTGGCAAGATAGAAACAATTAAAAAAACACTGGCTTTTAAGAATACCTCAAAAGGAGATTTGAGAAGAATTTAAAGGGTAATAAGCAAGAAAAGCAGGATTGACTAGTGTTAAGAAAATCTATTTTTTATGAATGAAACTTCTCAGAGTTCTGGGTTATTTATTGTGGTGAATGGTCTTACAGTGGAGGTTTTTCTTCCAGGTATTCATATTCATTGGTTGGTGCCAAATTTAAGCAAGTTGGCCAGTAAAGTTAGTTGTTGCCAAAATCTGCTTGAGAGCAGTCCATTTACTACTATTCACTGACCTGACATGTAAACTATACAACAAAAACCAAACAACTCCAGACTGAAATTATTTTGAAGTATTTCTTACTTCTTGCCAGTAAGCTTTTATGTTTTTCCCTTTTTAGCCACTGATCAAATCAATAAAATAAAACATTTTCAGTTTACTATAAAACCTAATTGGTTTTTCTGCTGTTCAGTTTGATGTTCTTTATCTTATTTAATTTGTTGCACACATGAAACCAGCAGAAAAATATTCAAAGCCGGTTTTACAAATGTAAACAGAGAATGTTAAGAACATAAGCTAAAGACATAAAAGAAAACAAATTACTACCTTTTGGTAAACATTACAAAGAAAAACATTTAAGTTAGATAAAGAAGTAAATGAAAACTAATTTCCCAACAATAATTTTTAGAGATGAATGTAAAGCTACATTGGTTGGACCTGATGGCTAGGCTAGAGATTGAGTCCTTCAAGGAAATAGTTAACCAACAAAGAGAAGACAGAAACATCTGGGATTAGTATTACATTATATATTTTTAATTCCGCGCATATATGTTGTTTTTGATTTTATTGACTGCACAGTATACTAGGGTCAGTTGGGCACCACCTGTAAGAAAAAGAGTACTACGATGCAATTCACTTCACCAGAAATTTGGAAACAACATGCTGCACTGCTTGACATTCACACCGGAAGCTCAGATTAGAACATTTCAGAGTGTTTGGGCATCAATCTGAGAACAATGCAGTGGATTCAGAAAGCATTGGATGAGTCTAATGGTGAATACAAAAGTATAGAACCTCACAAAACTCACTCTGATCATTCTGATAAGAACTACCAAAATTAAATGGTGAGGGCCTCAAGCTCAACACAGAGGCTTACATCATGCCTTGAGGAGGTAGCGCTGCTCTGGGTCAAAAGGGTAACTGCTGGCAGATCCTATGTCTGGCAACAGGACTCTGCACCATGTCACACAAGCGGGAGAACCCAGTGATGGTTGTCAGACAATTTCTGCATCCACATCACCCCTTACATATGACCACCTAACTCCCCAGACTTGCAAACCCCTTGTTTATTATGTGTGGGGTGTAGTTGAGCAAGAGACCAACAAAACACCTTGTAATACCAAAGATGAACTGAAAGCAAGGATTATAGCAGCATTCACCAACTTAAACAAGGAGACTATCCAGAAGACTTGCAAGAGATTCCAAAGTCATCTGGAACCAATGGCGATTTTATTGAATAAATTGAATCTTTAGTATTTAAAGATATTTTTGTGCAATTTTGGTAAATATATCTCTTAAAATGAGATGTCAGTGTTATTTTCATTTTTGCATCATTTAAACAGCAATTAATCCATCGCACATTGTACAGCAAGATCCTACAAACCCCAAATTTTAGTCAAGTCATGTTCTTAAATAGCCTCATCAAATCTAGGCTCTTATATGGACATCATGCATGGCATCCAAGTTCAGAAATGCCTGAAGAATCAACTAAACAAATATTTTCTTAGATCAACAATTAAAAATGGCCATAATGGTCTTAGATCATAAAGAAGACTAACCTTTATCAGATCTCATAGACTGATGATACAGAAGCAAAGAATTTTACCAAATAAAGACTATAGCCCAGTGGATAAAAGTGTTAGCGGATCTAATGACTTGACCCAAACAGTTTAATATCTGGCTACAGCTGAGATGGAAAAAACTTGGAGAGTTGAGTTATATGGAGAACTGATACTGAGACATCTGGAAGAGGCATGGCACATGGAGTGAGAACAATCTACTCTGGTGGATGAAATAAAGAGTTCAGTCTGAAATTCCAAGCACCTGATGAAGGCCAGAGCATACAATGGCTGAAACATTGAGAATAAGGCAACAAAGATGAGGACAACAGTCCAAACAATGTAAATAGTCTAAATAATTACAATACCTCATCTCATAAATATAGACAGATAAAGACTACATGACTTGAACATTTTCGACAGCAGCAAAACCTAAAATCAATAGCACATGTAACTTGAAAAGAAAATAATGACATAACAAAGATGCTGACTTTCCCCACATTAAAGAAATGGTTAGGAAGAAAACCCCATCAATATTAGAAAGAACAATAATAATGGACTTGGGGAAACCTATTTTCCTTGAAAAACTGTTTTAAGAGAAAGATTTTATACACTTCAACTGACAGGAATGCTGTCTGGTAAATGAATGCTGAAGATTTCCTTATAATGAAACAGCTAATCTCACTATTATCATAACCATTACAGGCAACAAAGGCTCTTTCACAATTGATGATAGTATCAAGATAAATACAGAGAATTATTATAAGTTCATGGACAAGAGAGTTTTTTGATTGGTAGAAGCTTTAAGCTAAAGAGTAATATTCATGCAAGACAATTCTCTTTCACAATCTGCACAGCTATTACCTACCTTGCCAAAAAAAAGTTTCAAAGACATCAAATTAACAGAATGGCCTCAAGCCTCTCCAGATATTAATTCAATAGAAATCTTGTGGTCCCTCATTAAGAGATGTATATGAGAATAGAAAACAATATTAAAGCCAAAAAGATCTCTGGGAAGCAATGAAAACAGCTTCAAGTAATTTTAAAGTCTAAACAGTAGAAAAGTTAAGAAAATAAATCAGTCAAAGACTTATGAACGTTACAAAATGTCAAGGAGCTCATATTAATATGTAAAATAATAAAATAATTCATGACAAGTACAAACTGCTAAAATCACTGATCAAATGACTATTTATAGGAAGGAGGGGAGAACACTAACTCAAGTGATATTTAAATAGTTTACAACAATGTATATTGGATATATCGACAAAGTATATTGTGTATATATTTCAATGGGTCAATGTCGGTTACTTTCTCTTCTTCCTTTAGGCTCCATCCTTGTATCAAAAGAAAATAATGAGTCAACAAGTAACCTTTCTTTTCCTATTTTATCTTCCACCAATGAGTCTAATTTGTTGTTATTATAAATTATTTATTATATTGGTCATATATATTCTGAAAAAATTATCAAAATTGTTTACTTAATATCAATTTTATTGCAAAAATATTTACTCTGACATAGTTTAGTGCTAGATCTCAATCTTTTGGCATTGGTGGATATAAATATAACAATCCTGGATAAATAAACTGATTGTCAGTGGTTAAAAGTAATAATCATAATAATCACTGTAGAAAATGGACCAGCCCATCAGAAAAGTGTGTGTGTATATATATATATATATATATATATATATATATATATATATATATATATATAGAGAGAGAGAGAGAGAGAGAGAGAACCTTGGCATGGTGTAATGGCTAGCAAGCGTGTCTCGCTAGAACAAATTACAACTGAGTACCGAGTTCAATTCTCACTGCGTGCCACCCTATTTTCAGCTTTGTGCCACATCTAAGCTATGCTTGTAAAATCACTATCTCTCTCTCTCTCTATATATATATATATATAGACACATATACACACACACATACATACATACACGTTTTCTCTAAAACTGAAAATATAAAGTATTTTATAATGACTAGACTGATTGTAAAGAAACTACGCCTTTTCTCTTATTTAGAAATCATCATTTTCCCCAATGTCCATCTAAAATAACAAATTCCTACCACACTCTCACTTATAGGTTTACACCTATCAATCATTAATATAATGCATTCAAACGTTAGACACTTTCTCAAGAAGATATATAAGATCAGATTTCAAGAATGAGAAACTGAAAATATTTATAGATGCACATGAATGTATTCATTTGATCTCTATATCCTGATTTATTATAAGGATTTGAAAATTACAATCAGTCAACCAAAAGCTTAAATGGGTAGAAAGAAAGAGACAAGTGAATATCTGCTTCAGTTTTGAAACAATGTTTAACAGAATGATAGGCTAAAAAAAAAAATCCATGCTGCAGTTTAAATCTGGTCATTTTAGAAATATTTTGAATCAATAATACATGGAATTGGTACAGAAGAAAAACCTACACTATTGTGCTTATTTCATGTAAATATATCAAGCATTATCAAAGAAAGGCAATTCTGCAAACATAAAGCAATGTTTATCAGAGAAGGTTTATTTTTCACTCAGGAATTACTCTCAACACTATTTTATAGAGAGCTTGCTTAGTCACAAAAGTATAAATAGAGTAAATAACAGCATAAAATCCAAATTATTAGCCAGGAAAACTGATTAGTGGAAAAGTGAAAGTTTTAACTTACTGACAAAAAATCCCTAAACAAAACATTTGTCTCAAAAGCAAAAAATCTTAGAGAAATGATGGTAGTAATGTTTCCCTCCAAAGATGCTGGACCAATAATAAAGACAATTATCTGTAATTTTTTTTACCTAGGCATCATCAAGCTCCTCCACCAACAAATTTTGAAAAAATCTAATAAATAACTACAATATTTATCAATGGATTATTTAAATAACAATAAAATCTCTTCCTCCTGAGGAAATCTAACCTTTTGTTAACTTTCTCTGTTATCTAATAGAATGATTTGGGGAAAATTATTGTTTATTCACTACATCTTTAACATGTAAAAAATTCTGCCTTAGCGAGAAAACATTGCAAAAGTAAAAAAATATTTTTATCATCCTTCTAACAAGATAATTATTTTTAAATGATTTTTAGTTTAAAATCATATTTACATTAAAAATATTTTAAATTAAGTTTGGATTTGTTTCGTTATGAAATAAATATATCAGAAATAAGTGTAAAAAATATAAAGAGTGCCATTGAAAGAAAAACAAATATGATTTAAGAATATCTCAAGCCATTTTTAATAATATACATTCTCTTATGCTTTTTAATACCAAAACTATTAGTAATATTAAGAATTTTATTTTTAGAACCAAGTCTATCCTTCAAATATAAGCAAAAATTAAAAGAGAAACCCAAAGTAATATTTTTGGTCACTTGTAAATAATTCCACCTCCTCCCCAGCAAGGTGAAGTGATTGCAAGTGTTCTTTCAGTCTTTTACTTCTTTTCTCCACCTGCTGCAATTTGACTACATATCAAACTGGTTGGTTCATTGGTAGCTGTTTGATGAGGCCTCTTATGACTGTCAGAACTCAGGCAGTATATATACATCAAAACAATCAGTTGGATATTTACAATAAAGAAAAGATACAAGGTAGAAATATTTTAAGTAATTTTTGTTGTTTCTTGCAATTTCAGTGTGTGAAATGTGTTCGAGATAGTAAAAGATGTCTTCCAAAAGCTAAGCAAAGTAATAAGAAAAAGGAAAATGTCATTAGAAACAGAGTACTGAATGCAATATCAGTCTTCCTATGTAACAGTAAATGCTGGACAATCTCTTCACAGATGAAGAAGAGACTGGAAACAACAGAAATGTGGTTCTACAGAAGGATGCTGAGAATATCATGGCCTGAACATGTGAGCAATAACAACAAAGTTTTAGAGAAAATAGAAACAAAATGGACATATACTTAACATCAAGAAAAGATAGTTAAGATTTCTAGGGTAGCTAATAAGGAAAGGGAGCTTGAAAAATTTGATACACACAAGACAGATTGAAGACAAAAAAGAAGAGAGGAAAACAACCCATAATTCACTTAGTGAGTTTGAATAAATGAATGGCAGAACAAAGTTTAGGGAGATAAGAAAAAGACAATATTTATTAAGAGCTACAAAGGACAGGGAATTGTGTAGAGACATGACTGACAATGCTCTAAAGGGACATGACACATAGAAGAAGTGTGTCATAGTATAGTATTGAAGAACAATTTCTGTGTCAATGGCAAATAAAATGTGTGTCTCAATTGAGAATCAGTAATTACAGAGTGCCAATCCAACTGAAGACTAACCTGGGGCTAAACTGCCTGAATCAATTTGCGTATTAGTTAATGCAATTAATCACCATTTATACCTCCGGACATCTGGAGCCTGCTTTCTCTCAAGAATTCTGGGATCAGATAAACTGATGCATGAACTCTTTCCAATCATTAACCCTGGCCTTATCTCATTTTCCAAAACACATTGGCTCTTCCTGTGCCACAAAATTGCAAGACAGCAAGGGTAAATGGCATTATGACTTTTCTTGACTTAGTTATCATGCTTCCCTAATTCTATCTAAGAAATATTTTGCTATCTCAACAAAGCTTAAACAAACTTGGTCTAGGATGTGAAACTTTTTTTTAAGTGTGTGTACAAAATATTTATGATAAAAAAAAATTACCTGTATTACAGTACAAGGCCAAACATTTAACCTGACAGAAAAAAAAAAAAAAAAAAAAAAATAGGTGTGGTGGGGGGTACTCTTAGTCAAACCATGGTTATTTATTTAATTGTGCTTAATGTCAGTTATAATCTCCTCAAAATTCAGTTTTTAGCTATTTTGACTGCTGTCTCAAACCTATTACATTACACAATGATATGTAAAATATCTAAACATATAATATTTTATTTCTATAGCTTTGAAGAAAATGATGATTTTTCCTCAAAGCTACAAAAATAAAATAGTATGCTTTTATATTCATTTTAATAATCAACAATTTTAAATAGCTTTGAAAATTCATTTATAAAAAAGAATTTCTAACAAATGTCAAGAAAGTAAATAACACAAAAATATAAATAAATAATATAATTAAAATTATCTAATACTTTTTCTTTATTGAAAATGAAACTTTATTATGAAATTTACTGATCAACTATTTTCCAAGAAAGCTAACTGATTAGAAAAGTACTAGAAACTGATAAGTCAAATCGATGCTATAAACCAATGCAGATCACATGAAAAATGAACAAAGAAAAGATAGAAAAAAAAACAATCAAAATCTAGCTGTAGTGTTCAGAGTGGAACATTTTAAGTTTTTCAATAACTCTAAGCCAGCCTTCTTATAATATAAATAAATGTACATCTTAGCAAATGATCAAATACTTTGAATTAATCTACTAAATATGAATACATTGCAGTTGTGCTTGGATAGCAATCATACAGAATGCACTGCACAAATTAAACTTGTTCCTTCTCCTACAAATTACCAAAAAGCAAACTAATTTTTAAATGTCAAACTGACTCAGCAATGGGGGGGGGTTGAGTGTGTGTATAAAAGGAACAATATATTTGATGGCATATAAGTCCACCCACGCATTTACATGAAATCTTACAGTATTATGGAATTAGGTTAGGTACAAGTACTGATAGTCTAAGTAAACATTAGATAAATTAACTTCATAAATATAATCCAGGAGATATTTATGAGTCATTTTAGGGAGAAGAAAAGGAGGTTCTGATATGCCAATCAAATACAATTTTAAATTCTAACTTTCTCTCAGGTTTGAGTACAAAATAATGCTAATAAAGCACTGAAATCAGAATATTTTTTAATTGCTTTCATATTTAATCTGTTAAGCCAATTTTTTACTTCATTGGAGGAAGAAATATATAAATAGATAATATAAAGGAGGAAAAAAAAAGAAGAAGATCTAACTAAAAGTACAGGTCACATAGAATAAATTGCCAAGCCAAACATATCACATGATATGAAACCAGATAAAAATAAAACAGATAATGTTCAGGTAGTATAAGAGTTCTCAATGTGGAATTGGCAAGCTGAGTTCAAAATCCAACCAAGTCAGTTTACTTTTGCACAAATACCCTTGGAAAAAGTTATAAATCAATCTCTCCTTCTACCATCACACCTAGCTTTGGGTTAAATAGCAGAGTAAATTAGGCTTTCTAATTTTGGGTGGCAATTAGTCTAAAGAAGAAAAACTCTGAATTCCAAACCATGGAGAAAGGACTTTCCAAAGAAGACATGGCAGTTGACAATAAAGAAGAATTTGGAGAGCTATGATCCCCTAAAGCCTGAAAGGACATACCATTGAAGAAGAATTACCTTTCTACATTCAGGCTTATAGGTTCTGCCTATAAATATAGCTATGCTGGGTGGAGCAAAAACAATACTAAGAAATTTTTCCAATGTCAAAAAGTATGTACATTTTTCTCTTTTAATCATTTAATCCCAATCAAGGCAATAAAAACACTAGGATATAAGAGGTTACTGTGTGTCAGAGAATATGAGAAAAAAAAAAAGAACTACTATTAAGGAGAGAAAACAATAAAAAAAAAAAAGAATTAAGAAGACAGAAGATAACTATTGACATATAAATTTTCGAAAATCAAAGTTGGGAAGCAAGAAACTGAAAAAGAACTCCACAAGTCAGAAATGCAATAAAAGAAACCGTAAACATGGAACTTACAGTTACATCTAGCGGCCATTTAAACTGTAAATTGATGAGACCTTACCACCAATCTAGTACTGTGCTCAAACTCAAAGTCTACGTACCATAGAGGAAAGTCCATCAGAACAATTATCATGAAAGTATTTATAGAAAAGGCACAGAGAAGCTACATTATACAATGAAAGGAATTTTAAAGAGAACAGAAACAATGACAAAGATATCGATAGTCATTGTCAAGTGTCTCTTATAGAACTCAACATAGAATAAACGAAAAATGAACATCAGAACAAGAATGAAGCAAAAAATAAAAGAAAAATTGTCATGATGAAAAAAACTCAAATTTGCAATAGAATAATTTCTTATTTCTCCTGTGTAACAGCAGTCAATAGAAATGAAAAAAATAGCCTCAATATTAACTCTGCTGACCAATGGGTAAAGTTTTAGAAAGAGTTCTCAATTTGAATTATTCAAGTCATATGATTTACAAAAGCTTGCTTTTGTAATACAATGTAAATAGAGTAAACAAACAGACATTCAGATTAAGTAATAACTGAAGTAGTTTCAAATTGAATAATCAACTAATGAAGTCATTTTACATTACTGCCTACAGAAAAAAAGCATGTATCTTTAAATTCCTGCACAGTCATAAATATTTACATATGAACATCTACCAAAAAAGGAGACTTTATTAAAATGCAAATAAAGACAGAAGGAAGAAAAGCTACTTCTATATCTACTTTAGGAGGAGGAAGTAATAATTGGTGGTGGTGGTGGTAGTAATAATGACTGTTGTTATTATTTTATAGTAGCAGTAAAAAAGAAAGAAAAAGATACAAGACAAAAATCAGAAGCTTACAAAATCACCAGAGATAATCATGGTACACCAACAACTCTTTTAAGATTTAGATAATAACCTCTAGTTCAATCCCAGATTGAAATTACATCTCATTGTATCCTGGGTAGCCAAATCATGATCAACATCCACTCAAGAACAAGAAATGTAGATTTGGCATCGGTTGGTAGCAGTAGGAGCACAAAGTTTGAAAAGAATTTTTATTCTATTTTATGAAAGTTATTTTTTTTTAAATCTCTTAAACAAATGTCCCAATTTCTTGAATAGAATATGCAAAACAAAAGAAAAAGTAATTTCTACTGGAAATAAAAGCTCCTACCTAACTTCACTTTATATGATTCTCTTTTTGAAAGACATTATGCAAATAAAAACAGAGCAGATATTTCACTGTATCCTTATACACTGTCTCAACAATAGTTTCTTCTCATACTGCAAGATTTTTTTTTCCTTCAGACTCACCCACCATTTCCTTCTAATTGATTTTATCTCCTCAAGTTAAGGCACAGACCTTTTTGGATATAGATGAGTAATTTGATTGAGCCCAAGAAAAAAAAAAAAAAAAAAAAAAAAAAAAAAAAAAAGAACATTCAGAAAATGCAGATTATTAACTGCTCCAATAACTGTGAAAGTAAAATCGATTTTTCTTTTCATTTTCTTGTGATTTTTGGTTTACCTGTTTCAACCTCTGAAATCAAAGACAATTCTGCACTTGGGTTTGGGGGCTTATTATTTTTTTTGCCATAGAAATTTTGGCTGCAAAGAAAAACTTCTTTGTAATTTTACAGCATGGTTCAAAAAGACATAGATAATGATTTAAAGGAAGATGGAAAGAAGAACAGCAAAAAGGAAGAAGAAATAAACACATGAAGGAAAAATATAAAGAATGAAAAACTATTAAATATGAGATAAACAAAATGATGCCAAATGAATAGGTGAATGAGCAATTGAGAGAGAAAAACTAAAAACAAATGAAGGAAAGAAGACATTAAATATAGCAATGAATAAATAAAATATTGAAAGAAAAGAGGAACACTTTGAAGAAATTGAACGAATGAAGAAAAGAAAAGAAAAAGGAAAAAATCAAGGTAAAAAAGAAAATAAAGAATGAAATATTTTTAAAAATACTAATTTAGGAAGTAAAAAAAAAAAATAGGGATTAATACAGAAAGAAAAATGGGAAAAACAAAAATTACAAGACAAGAAAATCACAGTTAGAAAAAGAAAAGAAAATGCTGAATGATAGAAAATGGCAGGAAAAATTCTTAAAAATGAAGACATATGAAAGAGCAAGAAGAAAGGAATATAGCCATTCTTTTCAACAAGTCATCCTCAGTGAAAGACTACAATAATTCTATTAGTGTAATTTACACCAGCTATATTTTTCTTTTTAACTTGCATAAATTCTAAGCAAAATTGCATTACAGCAGACTCAAAGATGCAAGACAAGTCACAATTTAATAGAAAAAAAAATGCATGCAAATATTTTCAAAAAGGTCATCCCGTTATAAACAGGTTAATGAAAGACTCCTCTTATCACTTTTTTTTTTATTATTAAGAAAAAAGAAACTCTTAATGTTAAAAAAATTTCAAGAATAAAATATAAATTTGTTTTTTAGGGAAGTAACTTTTTATTAGAAGTAGTTGATTCAGAATTTGCTTGCTAGAAAAACATCCAAATAAAAATAAATACTTTAAATATGTAAAGAAATAATGTTAACTATGGAAAATATTAGGAAATAAAAACTACGTATTAGACACTGATTTATTCAAATTGGTATCTTCATCTTTGTTGTTATAGTCAGATTTTTCTCGTAGTATATTCCAACTGTCTTCAAATATCTGTCATATTCAACAGTTCTTGAGATCATTCAATGATATATTCAGTTTCAGTGGAAGAAATAAAAGTGACATTACAAGGACAAATTAATACAAAAGAACAAATACATGCAAATATTCTCTAAGAAATATTTCTCTGACAACAGAATGAAAACAATCTAAACTAGTGGATTAAATAAAGGGCTCATTTCAAAATAAGACAAGTAGCTGAAGAAGGCTGAAAAGTACAACAGCCAAAACATTATGATTATATCAACCATGAAGACAACAGTTCAAATTGTTACAATTAACATTCCCATTTTTAAATGCTTACTTCAATGAACATTATTATGCTAATCAATAAGAAAGTTAATTAGACTGAAACTCAATAATTTATATGGGAATATTTGGATTTAATCCTTTCACACTGTATTGTGATTCCTCAAAATGATACAAAGTCAGTAGATACTCAATATAAAGCAATTACCTTAACAATTTGTTTAATAATTATAATCAAACAAACAATATATAGAAATGATTGTGTATAAAAATATCATGCAACAATAAAGTGGGTTTAATTATCCAAATCAAGAAATCATATTAAAACTATTTATTTTTTTAATGCCATGCCTATCCAGGGATACTTGAAAGATTTTTCTTGGGGAAAGATAGTGGAGTGGTTTTTCCATTACCTGCTCTGTGATTTGGAATTCAGAGTTTCCCTTCTCTCAGACAAGTTTCCAGCCAAGGCTAAGGGGAAAGGCTCTGTGATATGGAATTCAGAGTTTCTCTTCTCTCAGACAAGTTTCCAGCCAAGGCTAAGGGGAAAGGCTCTGTGATTTGAAATTCAGTTTCTCTTCTCTCAGGCAAGTTTCCAGCCAAGCCTAAGGGGAAAGCCTCCGTGATTTGGAATTCAGAGTTTCCCTTCTCTCAGACAAGTTTCCAGCCAAGGCTAAGGAGAATGGCTATTTAAAATATAACTAGAAGAAGAGATTTATGGCTTTCTTAAGGGCATTTATGCAAAAGTGAATGCAACAGACTAGCCTGGAATTTGAACTTGCCAACATGATACAACTTTCTATACTGATATCAATTATACTACATGCAGATCCATAACAAAAGCATCTGTACTATTTCATAGTATCTCATACTGTGAAATAATATGAGAAACAAGAGAATCCATATCTTTTACATTTCTAACCTTGCCAATGTAATATTAACTCCATCAGTAATTTAAGTAACCTCATCTGTTTTGAAACTAACATTTAATACATTGGTATTTGAGAGAAATTTTACTTGAAGCTTGTACTGTTATTTGGATTACGTGAACATTGTTTGAAAATAATTATTTGAAAACAATTATTTGAAAAACATTTATTTGAATCATAAATTGTTTGAATGAAAATTAATCAAAAGGACAATTATACTTAATGATAATTATTTGAAATGCAAAATTCTTTATTGTAATACACATATAAAAATTAAAAGTGGAAATACACAAATGATAATTATTTGAAATACAAATATTGTTAATAAAAGAATTTAGTATGAAAAAGTCCTTATAACCTTAAATTATATATACTACATGCAAATAGTCAACTACTGAAGAGTCATCACTAATTTTTCAAGTTTTCCATTTATATTGCGGTATTTCTTGGTGCTCTTGATATTTTGGCAACCTGCTCTTACTTTTGCAATATAAATTTCTTGCAAGTCCTGTTCTCTTTTAAGAATGTCTAAGAATTTCCACATTATAGGATGATGGGATGACGCTGCAAAAAAGCCCTATACCATCTTTCAAGGGCATTATTAATTCTAGTTAAATTAGTATTGACTCTCTCAAAGCAAGGTCACATACATATTTCAAATATAGGTATTTCGAATAATTATCATTTAGTATAATTGCACTTTCAATTAATTTTCCTTCAAACAATTTACAAATTTGAATGTTTTTCGAATAATTGTTTATGAACAATTATTTTCAAATAATTTTCTCGATATGGTTACTTGAGCTTTGGCACATTTGTATTACAAGTTTTTATTAATTCTAAAGCAATTAGCCATATAATTTCAGAATGTTTAACCGAGTACAGCACTAAACATAAAAACAATTTGACAACCACAAAATGGCAACCCATTTGATGAAAGAGTCATATAAATCAAAAAATAAAACATTTGGGATTCTTAATTCATGAAACAGAATAACTGCAATATATCTACAAGATTAGCTGTAAGGATATTCAATTAAAGTCAAATATAACAGGAACAGAAAATATTGAAAAAAATATATCTTGATATACAAATAAAGCTTTGTTCTCTACAAAAGTGTTATTTTGAGAATTCATTCCAAACATCTTTATAGACAATTCCATGTAATGTTTTATGTACCTTGATGTTTTTTTCATTTATTATTTTTTTTTTAAGTAGATTTATCATTCAAGTCCAGCTGGTATAACATTTATTTTTTGCCTAGAAATAATCCAATTTTCAGAAACTCCTTATTTTGGAAACTTGTACATTGAAAAGGATACAGAGTTAATGAAATCCTTACAAGTATTTACAAGAAAGAACATACACACATTCATTCTTACATGTCAATAACACTGTCTGTTAATGCTTCAAGTACAAATTAGTGGGGCTGGGGGATATATAACAAATAAACTTTAAAAAAATGTAAATAATAATATGAAACTCATACCAGAAGTCTTCAGATAAAACATCAGTACTTACCTAAAAGAAGAAAAAAAATTAGAATTAAAATTGAAGTTGAAATTGTTCAAATATAAAACACATTATATATATATATATATATATATATATATATATATATATATCTGGTTTCATATTATATTTGAAAAAATGTATTCTCTTCATTTCTTCACAGTTTAACTTGGAACAGTACATTTTTAAAAATTAAGTCTAATTTTTATGTGCAGCATTTTAAAGGTTTACAATATTATACTATAAACTGATTTCAAACATATCTTTATTTTTTATCATTAAACAAGCTCTCTCTCTCTCTATATATATATATATATATATATATATATATATATATATATATATATATATATATGTGAATGATAGCATTTAATACTTTCACTTAATTAAGGAGGAATGTCTTTATTACAGATATTAAATAAAGGTCTTATACAATGTAACTGAAATGAATTAGCATTACAGTAATAACTTACAGGTTTTATAGTCTTAAAGAAAAGTTAGAATATTCAGAATAATATTAATAATAATATAAAGGCATCTATTATCAAAATGAGTGCATCAATGTTATTATATAGCATTTCATTGAGTCTTAAGTAAAACACAATATTTTAATCACAAATGTATAATGAAAAAATTAAATATCTGTGAAGCTTATTCTAATCAAAAGGTTATCAGATTGCAGAAATTCTAATAAATATTCCGCATGACACATGGTTAACAGATTAAATAAAACCTGATGTCAAAAGAAAAAGTTTTAAAATGAGGTATTCAAACATTAAAGTCAAAGAAAAAATGTTGTTAATAAAATTAGATGCAGCAATAAAACCATAAAATGGGATGAAAAATAAACAATATTTCTAAAGAAGAAAAAAAATGAAGAAAAAATGAAACATTCAACAAATTCTGAAGCATTTTTAATGGATTTTTTATTTTCTCTTATTGAAAACTAAAGGGTTAATCTTGAGTGCCAACAATTCATCATTTTTGGTTTCAGAAGCAGTGAACACAAGGGACTGAAGCATTTTCTTAGAAGGTTAACTTTCTTGCCCCCACACATATTTTCAAAGTGTTAACAGATTATGATGGACTCAGCCATCATCAATTTCTTATGCAATCACATACAAATAATGTTATGATATTTTTCCTTTTTAAGACAGGAATATATATTTTATACTTGTGTTAAGATGGTACTTTTTTTTTCTCTCTTTCTCTACTTCAATTCCCAAAGATGTTTTTATTGTTGTATATTGATTCATTCAGATTAATTTTTGAATTTTTGTTGTTTGATGAGGTTTCATTTTGGTGGTGGTGGTAGTGGATATGTCTTTTGGAAGAAAAAGCTGGAAACTGGGAGTGTAGCTGTTCACTGGAAGGTCACAGTTTCAATGCAATGGTCAAAGGAAAACAGTTCCTTGAATTCACAAGTAGAGGCACAACATGTGTTCACGAGTGTAATGAAATGCCCTTTCAGATCAAGATTCAATATATTCAAAATATAACACCTGAGGATAGCTAAGCCCAACCTATATCTATATTTTCTTAATCCACTTATCTATATCATCATATTTTTTTTATTATCAAGTTATAATAACCTGAATTCCTTGCATGAAGTTTTTCGTTATTAAATTTTACTTATTATTTTTTATCACAATACTCAGCTAGTTAGATTCTATGACCATTTTAATTAAGCAAAACACTTCACCTAAAAAATATGTACAGTTTTTGTTTTAAGAAATTTCTTTTTGTGTAAAAGTTGGTGAATCTCTTTCTTGCAAGAGTTTGTCTTGCATCATTTAGCATAATTGTTAAACACTCAAATCATGACAGCATTAATGACTTTCTTACAGCAAGATGAAACATATCAACATTTCACAAAAATTATTTTTTAGGAGAATGGAAGCATGAAAACTGTAAAAAAAAAAAAAAAAACATGAGCAAATAATAATTGCAAAAACTTTGTTGCCAACTTTGTTGTAATTATATCAGAAACCTTTCTATTGTATTTTTTAAATGTTTATTTTGTACATCAAAAAGCCTATTAAGTTCACTCTCTTTATTACACATTATCCTACTTGATTCTTCTCAGTCTAGAAGAAGGACCAGATAGCTAAAAAGTATTTCAACTTTGACCTGTTAAAATCACAAGTTTTGCACAACCATCTTTTCTATACTTTCTTCCATTAAATCCTCATAGATAGTGACAACATTGTTAGAGATTCCCCTAGAGAAAGTTAACAGTCATGAATTTTACTTAAGAAATTTATAATGGAAAAGAAATCATAGGACAATATAAAAAAGTGGCATTTAAAACTGCCATTTATCATAGAGTAAATATTTAAGACAAGTTATCATATGATCATGTGAAAAGTATACATATAATCATCTTAATGTAATTATGGAATACTTTGTATGCCATAATCTTTGCATAGGCATCTCTTTCTCTCTCTCTCTCTCTCATATAAATAGAAGAGAAACAATACATATGAACAAGTGTGAATTTAGAATAACTTTTATCTTAACACATTGACAAGGAAAAAGTAACCATGAGGAAAAATATTGACAATGAGAATCTGAGATTTTTTGTTGATTAATTTGAATGCAACTGACTCATGTTGGAAGCTTTACTTTTATAAGATGACAAAAGACTACAACAAAAACTAATTAGCTCAAAACAGATTTTGCCCTATAAACATATCAGGAGCCTCTTGATCATTTAAGTCATATTTAACTATTAACATAAAATTTCATCACTATATTAACTTTGTAGTAATTTACTTAGGTGATATAAAGAATAACAGTATTTTCAATATTTCTTTTAGGGTAGTAACACTGAATTTCCATGGAATATGAAATAAGCTTTGAGTTTTTTAAAAAAATGGATAGGAATGTTGTACCACACAGAATATCTGTATCCACGTTTAGTTAATACAGTGGTTCCCAAACAGTATGGTGTGCCTTATAGGTGAGGCAGAATGATTGAAAAATTATCAAAGATTTAGAAACAGTTTCAAAAAATTCATATGCCAAAAATAAATATGATTTCAAAATTTAAAATATTATTATGGATTACTTGTAATTGCATGCATGAGTCCCAATATAAATAGTTATACATAATTACTGTCCGATTTTATCACTGTGATATTTTGGCATTATATCAAGTATTAAGAATATAGTAACTAGGGTCCACAAATTTGAGTAAAGAATTATCAATGGAAATGTTCCAACTTCAAATTTGAGGTTATATCCCTTTAACCCTATCTCTTGTTTTATTTTTTAAATGTATTTTTTATCACATAAAATTTGGTGAGGCATGAGCAAATTTTCATTTCGAAAATATAGCCCAGAGAAAAATGTTTGGGGACCACTCAATACATTTCAGAAAATCTGGAAAATGAAGAAAGCTATAATTTTTTTTATTCTGTATGTAAGCCTTTATCTTTTTTCACCATTTTTCAGTTTTAGAGTCAGAATAGAAAGAATGATTATAAAAAGAAAGAAAGAAAAAAACCCAACAAAATGACAGTATAAAATGATTCAATGCAATTATTTGGAATTTATTTTCATGAACAAACCTCAGAAAGAGGATTTCATTTCATTCAACTAACACTGTAAAATTTTAAAGGAATTATTCTTTTCTCACACTTCTTGCTTATGAAATTCCCATGCTTTCTAACCAACTTTAATCTGCAAAAATTTATCATCCTGATAACTCTTGTTCTTGCCCTTTACCAATGCTTCTGTTTCTAACTCTTCCATACCCAGTAACCCTTTGTGCCTCAGTGGCTTTACTGCCTTGCTTGAGATGAGCTCAATTAAAAAAACAAAAACTCTGGCTTAACTGAACACTTTCATCATTTTCAGCAATGATATAAAAAGAAAAAGAATATTTCCAATGCACAGCAAAAATTGTTACACTTGGAACAAAATTAAAGAAATTTCCAGTAAATTATACTTTCTGTGTGTAAAAATAGCTCTCCACTAATGCCATTAAATTAATTACCAAGTTCATTAAATCTATGATCTCCTGGCTGCTTTAGCTACAAGTTCAAAATAACATTGCAAGCAGAGCAACTTGGTGAGGTTTGTACTGTGAGACTTTTTTTTTAAAAAGGTTAATGAGTTTTCAGAAAATATTTCAAAGCTAATCACTTCAAAGTGAAATATATATTCATAAGCATCAACATATTGACTGCAACTCTAATAAATTCTGGGATTAAAAATCTACAGGTAGAAAGGTCACAAAGGCACTTAATGATTTTGTATGTGTGTCTAGTTTATGGCAATCTGACAATTTATGGATTATGTTAGCAAAATAAAAAGAATGGAGTGCTTTAGCATTTACAAAGGAAAACTCTTACAGAAAATGAGAGATTAATGAAAATAAGTTTTACAGCATGTAAGGTTGTATACTAACTATAATTCCAATAAATGGTACTTTTGTATCAAATTTCTCCAGCCCTTATAGAAAACTATTCTACTCATCTAGTAATCAGTATGTTGATATGCTTATAAAATCTGTTATAATCAAGCAAAAACAAGGGGAATATCTCATTATTTATTATTTAGGGACAAGGAAATAGATTCATAGAAAGAAAGATAATAATTTTTGGAATGTGACTGGTTCTGGAGGTTTAGAATTCAACATGTAAGATTTCAGAATGAGAGAAGTTATTTTTTGGTTTTTAATACAGCAACTGAAAAATACCTAAAAATGAATAGTCCTGGTGTAAAAATAAAAATGTTAAATGAAAAAGAAAAAAACACATGATAAACAACAGTAAAGCAAACAAAGTATACCAACTTAGAACAGATATTGACAGGTTTATTTGCCTTATATAAAAGATAATACCATGGAATGTATAGGAAAGAATAAGTATTAATGCATTTTTACTGTAATATCTATTGATTTGTTTTACTATATGCATTTTTCTAGGATCTAAAACAGAATGGGTTGTAAAAAAAAAAGTTTTACAATAACTTCAAATAGTTCTTAAGTTTTATTTTGTATTGCAATTAGAAAGAAAATAAGTGTTTTTTTTTTGTTTTTGTTTTTAATGGAAACTGTGATTTGAAATCATGCATCAAAAGTCAATATTTATACATTGTTGAGCAATATAAGTTTTGTTTGTTTTTATAAAACTTTGTGATTTACATGAAAAAAAAAAATTCTTAATTAAAAAGCTTACAAAAATGAAATACCCTGTGTTGGCAAGAGAGAGACAGTTCTATAAAAAAAATTAGTCAACATTACTGAATTGAAAAATATTACATCAAACAAGCTAATAGTAACAGTAATATAAACTTCTACAGTTGAGATTTCCAAAACGACAATTATCTTCTTGAACTTTATGTGTGTGTGTGTGTGTGTGTGGCTAAGTGGTTAGAATGTTTACCATCTGGCCATGAGACCTGGGTCTGAATCTCACCATGGTGGATTTGTAATCAGCCTGGGGAGGTGATCCCAGAATGTGGCACCTTTGAACAGTGCCTGAAAACTAGACCACATATTGACCCAAGCCTTGTAAGTGAAATTGGATAGGCAGAACTGTTTGGAAGCTGCCAATGTCTGTGCTAGACATTGTGACTTGGGGTCTGAGCATGCTGGCCTTGTTCCATAAATTGATCACAACAGATTAGGCACTCACTCCCAGAAACTGTAACTAAGGTTTACTCAGCATAGTTGCTATATAAACCACAGATGGAATCTGTTTGATTAAATGGGCATCTTTAATTGGTATTTGCTAGCTGCCCTAGCAGATGAGTGTGCTTGAAAATAAGTAGCCAGCCATTATATTATACATGGGATATATATATATATATATATATATATATATATATATATATATATATATATATATATATATATATATATATATCACACATTGAGTGTTGGTCTCATTTCAACACCTGAAGATGGCATTGTGCATGAAACTCCATCTCATGCTACTGGTGAGGAAAAACTATATATATATATATATAATATATATATATATATATATATATATATATATATATATATATTGTAAGAATAACAGTGCTATTTAATATATTAAAATATGCATAATAACTTACATTTATTGCACAACTTAGAGTTTCATGCCTTCTGTATTTGTCAGGTGCAAAGCTTGGGGGTTAACACTACTTTTTTAATATTTTTGGTAATTGCAAGATATTTTGTTGTTGGGGGGGATTATTATTGTTGTTAAAATATTTAAATGAATTGTAGTTTAATTTAGGATTTGAATTTAGGCCCAGATTAACATTTAAGATTGAAAATAAGGTGAGAATTAAGAAATATAAATTCTAATTTGAAGAGACACTGTTGTTATCAAAAGGAACAAATAAGAAAAAAATGAAATGTTTGGAAATGGGGGCTGGGGAGCGGCTAGTTTTTTTCCATGAAAATCAGTAAAGTAGTTAATAATATTATTAATAAACTAAATAAAAGTAGGGATATGAATAATAATAAAATATGCTGTGAAAAATAAAATTAAAGTACTAATAAAAATAATACATATCAAAAATAAGATAAAATAAAAGCCTTACAAATAGGAACATATAATTAAGTAAATAAATAAATAATAATAAATGCAAATAAAAATAAATAAGTAAATAAATAAATAAGCACATTACTAATAGTAAGAATAAAGGTAAGAAAAAAAAACAAAAAACAAAACAATAATAATGGTTATATATAAGAAATGGTAATGATAATATAGATAATGGATTAGCAAAAAAGTTAAATATATTACAGTCTAATATTGACAATAGTTGCATAGTAAAGCTAGCAAAAAGCAAGAATATTAATAAAAATAAATAATATCAGTACTAGTATATGTGGTCCCCGGGTCCAGCGAGACTATATTAATCTGGGTCAACATGTTTGAACAGAAATTTGGATCTAAGTAGGCAGGGGCTCATTAACTCACTTCTTTTATTTAAAAGATTAGGATTGTTTATATTTTTCAGGATTATTAATTTCTCAGAAAGACATAAGTTACATCTTTTGCCTTTCCTGCTGAAGTGTTTAGCTTTTCTTACCGATTCCCAGGTGATAATTGGGTTTTTATACTTGTTTTTCAGTTTCCAGAAAAATTTAGAGAAGGCAGTGTTGTTACTATATTTAATATTGCCTAATGTCATTTGGTGGTAATAGAAGCACAATTTCCAATGGTTTTCTGCAGAACCCACATAAAATTTAACACTATCCTCATATCTGATTTCAGCTAACTTTTCAGCTAAACTAACGATTTAGACATACATTTGCCATCTAATGGGCAGAATGTGTTTTTTCTGCAGCTGCGATTATTAGTTGTGGGTATTGTTGTTTTGAAGGTTGTTGAAAAGTCTGTTTAGAATGAAACAGTTGTGCTGTACTATATACTGGTCAATGCTTTTAGCACAACTGTAGCTAACTTTGACAAGTTATGCAATAAATGTAAGGTATTATGTATATTTCTTAAAATATATATATATATATATAACAATATATAATTTTATATATCAACAGTATTTAGAAAAATAGTATGATTTTTTCCAATTTGTCTGACTATATATATAATTAATACAAGAAAATTTTAACTCATTTTCAAATATCCAGTTAAAACTTTGAAATTTTCAATAAAAGATTATTCTTATAAATATTTTTACATAATATAATTTAGCAAATAAAACTGAAAACAATATTGTACTTTATGCTGCAGATTTTAAATTTCCAATTTAAAAAGATAAAAACAAAACTATTTCTGATTGATTATTGCAAACTGTATAAATAGAATTTATTATTCCTTGATATTTTCTTTAAAATATTTAAAACTTTATTCAAGTAGAGAAAGTTTGAATGAGATTAAATAATTATTGGAATTTCTTCAATTTATTTTACCTTTTTTTAATGTGGATGCAGTAACCAATTAATTATGGCAGAAATTCGAAGTTGAACTGCAATGACAGAAATTCTGGTCATTCATAGTTAATAGGTTAAACATTAAAATGTTCACTACTTTCATTGCAACATCTGATAAAAACAGAACTGCTTTTTCAAATACTAATACGTCCCGTTATATATAATATACAAATAATTTTATAGAATTTTCTCAAATCTTTCTTCTGACAGTAAAGATTTCATAAAAATCAAAATTAGCTTTTATATATAATATAAAGATTTTGGTTTTTTGTTTGGCATGGTATTGTCTCACAAGTTAATGATTGAAAATATCAACAATTTATCTTTCAATCAAGCTGTTAGTCTGTTTCCTATCAGTCTACTTAAGTACAAGTCTGCACAGAGACCATGTGTAAGTAGTTATTAGTCAAATAAAAAGTAAAAAGTTAAAAGATGATTTTCTATGCATACAAACAAAATCTACTGAGATGATAACAAAATACTATTTTCCAGTCCTTTTTAGTCAGTACATTTGTATTCTTATAAATTCAGTCATAGTAAGAATTTAATAATAAAGACTGAATTTATATCTATGTAAGGTACTATGATTACTAGGAAAACTTATATATGTGTGTGTGTTTGTGTGTCATATATGTACACACAGACCCCCATCCAAATATTTATATTTCAATATATGCTTCTAAAAGTATACTATATTATACTGTACATGCTAGTATATAGTCAAAACCAGGTTGAAATAAGTATTTTGTTTATACAAAATTATTCAAATAAAGAACTTGCCTATGCAAATGTCTTTTTTTCTCTTTGAATCATATAAATTGAATATAAACAAGTTTCTGAGAAATCCCCAAAAAGCAAAATAAAACAAGATGTTCAATTTCTACAATGAGGAATTATCATTTATTCAAACTGGTATTTTCATTTTGGTTGTTATAGTCACAAATAGTTTTAGGCATTGTACCTTCTGGCCTTCTTCAGATGTCTGGCATATTTAGAATTATTAACTAAATCATTTGTTCAATAAACAGAATAGAATATTCTTATTCTGTCCATGCTAGTTAATTCTTTATTAATTTGTCCTTCTGCTCATTCCTCTAAAGCACAATATATATGACCCCATGAGTGAACAAGGTAAACTATATCATCTATGTTGGGCACTTTGGAACAGTGTAATGGTTAGCAAACTTGTCTTGGTAGATCAATTATGACTTAATAGTGAGTTAAATTCTCACTGGATGCCTCATACATTTGGCCTTGGGTCACATCATTTAAGCTCTGTCTAGAAAATCACCATAACATCATCTATGCCTCCTATAACATTATTAATTATAATTGATTATACTTGCATAATAAAACTAAAAATGGTCATCATGTCCATTTCTAGTCATATATAGATTCACCTTCTCAGTTGTAATTAGATCATCACCTTCCTCAATTCTGCCAAAATCAAATTATATTTCACTTTATAAAAACTAAATAGGCTAATCTTTACACGTCTAAACTAGTTTATTTTCATATTATTGACCATAATTAATACAGACCTTCATATAGTTGATATCTTTTTCCTTTTTTACTTTAAATTGAACAAATTTACTTAATAACTGACAATCTTAAATGGTTCTATATGATATAAATTGGCTTCAAATTCTCTACCAGAGGTTTTTGGGGTCATTTTTCCATCGTTGCCATCAAATCTTAATATCCAATTGATCGTTTTGCTCCACATTTCTTCTGATTTTCAAAAAAGAAATCTTCACTTGCAAACTGTTTCAACTAAACTCTTACTATTTTTTGTTTCGCTTTATTCTTCAATATCTTCCTTGAATGTATAATTTATATTTTTCACTGCTTTCACTCCACTTTGCACAAGCTTTAATATATACAAGTAAAAAACATTAAAATGAATTAAAAGATAGCTTTAAAAAAAAAAAAAAAAAAAAAAAAACATTGTAAAAATAACAAAACAAATATTTTCTATACATTGATAGGTTATAAACTGTCACTATATATCAGGCCAAATGGAAAATGTATTCTTTATACAGAAAACCTTAAATCTCTATTAATATAAGATGTAGAAAAACCTGGTATGGCAGATGGACATCTCATGAGAAAAGGAAACACATTATCCTCTCTAGGATAAGCTCCAGATAACTGGTACTGAAGTAAAAACTGAAAGAAACCGTATACATTAACTTGTCTGTTGTTCAAGTTAGGCCACGATAGATTTCAGACACTGTATTGTCTTGCTTGGCAGGGAAGGGGTTGAAGAGAATTAGCTTGTAAATTATAATCACTCAAGTTACATAGGTGGCAGTCAATGGTTTAATTCATTTATCTCATATTGCTGGAATGAACCAATCCTTTTGGTATACAGGATGTGAAGGGTAAATTGTCACCATTTTATATTTTTAGTTTTATGCATGTACATTGTTTTTTATTTTGTCAACTGCACAGTATAGTAGAGTCAGTTTGGCGTAGTCTTTGAGAAAAAGAGCACCACGATTCAATTCACTATGCTAAAAATTTGGAAACCGCATACTGTACTGCTTGGCATTCATGCCAGAAGCTCCAATACAAATGTTTCCACTGTCCTCAGATTGACACCCAAAGAATTCAAAAAGAGTTTGAAGTGATCACTAGTGACAGTGATGTCATGCCTCCATTCATCTTCCCACAGGGCCTCTGACTCAATATGGAGGCCAACGTAAATTGTCTGGAGAAGATAGTGCTGCCCTGGTTCAAGAGAGTGGCTGTTGGAAGGCCGTATGTCTGGCAACAGGACTCTGCACCATGCCACACAAGCAGGAGAACCCAGTCATGGCTGTCAATTTCTGTGACCATATCACCCCTTACATCTGGCCACCTAACTCCCCAGAATGCAACCCCTTTGATTATTATGCATGGGGTGCAGTTGAGCAAGAGACCAACAAAACTCAGAGTAAAACCAAAGATGAACTGAAGGCAAGGATTATGGCAGCATTCACCAACTTAAACAAGGAGACCATCCAGAAGAGTTGCAGGAGATTCTGAAGTCATCTGGTGGGCATGGTTGAAACCAATGGCAATTTTATTGAATAAATCAAATCTTTAGCATTTCAAGTTATTTTTGTGTAATTTTCGTAAATGTATCTGTTAAAATAAGATGTCAGTGTTATTTTCATTTTTGCATAATTTATACAATTTATCCATTGCACATTGTATATTTGTGACCATTTTCTTGTTGCTATCTTATTAGTGTTGGTATTAACAGACCTTCCTCTTTTCCTAAAAATTTAGACACCTAAAGAAGGTTGAAACAACAACAAAAATGAGTTCAACTGCCCAATCCAAATTTAGAATTAAATTAGTTTTCTTCTAAATCCTTAACAATATATTATTTAAAAAGAAAATTATCAATTGAAAATGTTATTTTCAGAACAGGCCAATGAGATATTGTACAAACTAATATATCATAAATATAAATAACAAATCAAAAAAAAAAAAAAAAAAAAACCCAAAAAACACTGAACTATGTTAGAAAAACAAAGCTATTTTAATGCATTAAAATTTGTATATGCAGAATCATTACATAAGATTACTACTGTCTGCAAGAATCATTGATGCCCAAAACTAGAACCATCTGTAAGTGATCAACACCATCCTAAAAAGATTGAAGAACTCTTCAGCTGGAACTTGGTAACAGAAAATATGAGAATACTAGTCTCATAGAATAAGGACAATAATTAATTTTGGTAATCAGATTACAAATCCTATAGATAAATCTCTATGACAGATTGTAATGCTAACATTATGATAATGATGATGATCATCATCATCCTCCTCCTAATTAGAGATGGACTGTGTCATGTTTATTACTATTATCAACAGCCAAACTTCAAAGAAAAATTATTGACTTGCCTTACTGTCACTATCAAATATGCCTTTATAGTAACACTTTTCTCCAATCCATATTGTTTTTTGTCTTAATTGCAAGCAACTTTTCCTTAAAATTATAGATTTTGTGACTATTTATTTGTAAAATTGGACAAAAGTTCATGCAAACTTTTATCACTGGCTTTTTGAATTATTCATATCAAGGCTTTTTCATTTGTTCAAAATAGATTAATAATTTAATCAATAAAATAAAAATCTATCTTAAACATAAACAAATTACGGTTGCATAATTTCTAGTATAATTAATATAGCTGATTAATTTTTTCTTAATTATTTCCTTGGACCATGTTCTTTAAGAAAACCTGGAGTTTATTGAGTCCAAGATATGTTTAAAATTTATTATATGCTTTATGAGACAAGGATTAATTTTTATGTCTATACTTAATACATTGGTTAATTATGAATTATTATGAATTATTTTCTTTGACAGCTCAGTCAGGTAGCAAATTAATAAACAGAGAGAAAAAGAAGACTTCATAAAACAACATTATCATAACATTGATGGAATAATCCATTAAAGATGTACGAGAAATATTATTCACAATCCTGAATAATATATTGTTTCTTATAGAATTTTAAAATCTTCAACACAATACAGCAAAAGAATTCCCAAAGAGAAATCTGCATGATTAAAGAAATCAAATGCATACATCATTTTGTCTCGGTTTTTAGTTTGATTTTTAATTTCATTTTCTTTCATTAATTTTGTGATTTCCAAATGAGATGGTCACTGGAGAGATTAAAGAATAAATTAAAGCCCCCTTCTAATGAATAATGATAAAAAGACATCAGGAAAAAAAACTTTAGAATGGTATCTATGCATCAGAAAACAAATGCACCCTCTATTAAGCTTAAAACTTTATCGCATATCAATAATCTGGGAAAAAGATTTTCATATGCCTATAAAGAATAAAAAAAAAAGAGATAATGAATTAGAAAAAAAGATTTGATGACTAAATATTCACTAACCCATAAAAATATAATAATACTGACAATTGGTCAGTTCTTTCTTGTTATAAAGAATGATGATAGTTGTTACTAGAACTATAATCAGTACAACATAAGTCTAATATTTTCATTAAGGTTAAATCACTTTATCAAATGTCTTTCAAAACTGAAAACAGGTAGACAGGAAGATTGTAGTAAAATTTAAATTAAAAACATTAATAATGTCAAAAATGCAATATAAAACTAGTTTTATTAAGAGATTCATCTTATAAAATAATTGAAAACAAAATACAATTTAATCAAATTTTTAGAATCTTCCAAGTTTTGGATTGCTGTAACTGTTACATTATAAGCAGTGTATGTTTTGTCAAAAAGTGACTTAGCACATTCAACTTGGTGATCTTTAATTTATTCATAAAATCATCCATTTTTTTCTTTCTTTTTTTTTTAAAAAATCAGTATCACCCCATGTAAGGCAGTAATGCCACTAAGACACATGGTGGAAGAATTAGAAATAGCAACATTAATAATGATCAGAAAGTGAAAAGAGTAATCAGGAAGACAGTAGATAGTGATTAAAATTGCATTTAAATTTTTGCAGATTAAAATTGGCTGGAAAGAAATTTCACAAGCGAGAAGTGCAAGTAAAGAAAATTTTAGCATAGAATTTATGGTTACATAAATTTGTTGTCTTTTATAAAAGTGCCAAAATAGATTGGAGCAGTTAAAGGATTTCATCTTAGAATTGCAGCAATTACATATCACTTCAAAGTAAGCAAGGCTTATATTAAAAACCCTGAGGACCTTCATTGCTAAATGACAAAAGTAAAAAGAACAGATGTTCTTGGGAAACCTAAGAAACAGCCAATGATGTAAATAAAGACAATTACAAGAGCCAAATAATGATGGCCAAGACATTTCCCTATTGTATTAGGGCAGTTATTTTAGCACATTACATAAAAAGGATAAAAAGTCCCATCAAAAGTTTTGTACTTTTAAATATCGATTTGTATATGGAGTGGATATCGGTCTCTTGAACAAATGTGATTTTAGTGATTATTGGTGGGAATGGTAATTGCTGAACCTCAACCATCTTGCAATTTTTTCAAAAGCCATATCAATGTGTACAACAGTACAAAGAAATGTATGAACAGTCAGGGATAATAACATAGATTTTGGCCAAGGCGGTATTATAAACAGGCTCTGTAATCTTGCATGACAAGGAAATGTCAAATATTATATTTGGCAGTGCTGCATTTTATTCAGCGTGTAATCAGTGTTACATTTATTCAGCAAAGAAGCTGTTCATTGTACAGTTGTTAGTCTTCCAGATAATCATAGATGACAGGAAAAGGTTAACTGCTATGTTAGTGAACATGAAGGAAAGGAAAGAAATGACCAAAGAGATTAGCAGGAGGAGAAAAGCAGGGGCAGTAACATGAGAGAATGCAAGAAAGATATAGAAAATGGCAAAAACGATGGAAGAAAGAATGTTTAAAAATTGAAAAAAAAGAAATCAGAGAGGGAGAGAGACAATAGGAATGAAAAACAAAAAATACAAAATAAGAAATAAAAAGAAATAGAAAGAATGAGAAATTGGAAATAAATAAAAGAAAATGGAACAAAGATGGAGAAAGGCAGAAAAATGGAGAAAGGCAGGAATGAAAAAAAATAGACAGAAACAGTGAAGTAAAGACAGAAAGACACAAGAAAGAAAAGCAGAAGTTAAAAAAAAATAAAAGAAGAAAAGAAAATAGAGAAATCAAATGGAAAAAAATGAAATTAGAAAATAAAAGGAGAGAAAAATGATTAAAATCAAAGTTAAATGCAAAGAAAGGAGATGAAACATAAAAGAAAATTAATGACTGAACAATAAAAATAACTGAGAGAAAAAAAAAAAAGAGAAAATAAATTGTACCTTTTGCATGCATGAATAAATATGCATAAAATATATATATATATATATATACACACTTACATATGTGCATAGAATGAGATATGGAGAAGCAAGAAAGAAGGCAAAACAAAATGAAAGATGAATGAAAGAAAAAAAATGTAAAAAAAAAAAAAAAAAAATGTAAGATTCTTACAAAAGAGAAGTATGGGGAAGGGAAATAAAGAAAGCATTAAGAAATGAAGTAAAATGAAAATAAAGAACAGGAAATGGCAGACCCTAATTATCCTATCCTTTATCCCCGCCCAGCTGGCTTTGTGCCACACTAAACTAAGCTTAAATTAAGTTGAAAAGAACATATGGAAACTTGGAAGGAATTGAAGTAGGCTGAACTCTTCCCAGTAAAAAAGAGAATAAATGTCAAATAGTTCAATGCCTCTATACAAAAAGTGTAGATATGTATTAAAGTGTCATAGCTATCTGAAACGAAGTGGTCATGGTACCCTGACAATAATGCTAGAAGAAAGGACAGGATGAAAGAATCAATTAAATATATCCATTTAATTGATTCTTATTTGACATAAGACATACTGGAGATGAAAGAAATGGGATTGCACAGGTGTATAAAATCTGGTAAACTGAGTGGAAGGAAATTAATACATATCTAGAACAAAAAAATTGGTAGGAAAAATAATACAACTGAGCCTTTGATTATCTCCTTATCAAAATGAGAAAGGTGATGTAAATTCTGATAACAGCACCAAATGAAATGGAATGACCCAGAGTCATTCATGCTATTCAACATATTCACCACACAGTTCAAGACACTTGGCACATTGCTTTAAAATTTCTTTAACCCTTACAAAAATAAAATAAATTAAAAATTCAAATGTTTGATCATTGAAATACTGATTTTGAGAAGTGGGCCAGGCTGAAATCTTTTCAGTACCCTTCATAGGTTTTAAATCACCTGTTACATACTCCATGTATGTAATTCTTAATTTAAAGAAAATCAATCATTGACAAATGTTGCTGAGAAAGTTTCAACATGAAAAAATATTTTAGAGTTATATTTACAGAGTTGTAAGAGAAAACATGCGTTCCAAATAAGGTAGAAAGAAAATTATGGTACAGTAGAGATGAGATAACAGCTTATTAAAAAATGACTTTACTCACAAATAACAAATTCAAAACTTTCAAATAAATTTCTAGTTAGCATTCTATTCCAATTAACACAGATTAAAATAACAATAGTTTCAAAAGTAATTACAGAGCCACTCTCTCTCTCTCATATATGAAGGAGTGCTGAAATGTTTTCAGCCAAAGCCACTTGCCAACATCTGACCAAATATCAATGTTTTTTAAGTGCTTCTTGGTCAGACAAAAACTTTTCCAGCTCACCCTCATATATACCTGTACACACAAACAAAATATATAATGTACATTTATTAATATATACTATATATGTATAACAAAGTGGAAAAGTTTTCTTGTGAAGTATTTTGTCCTTTGTTATGTTGATGCAACTCCATATGCACATGAAAGAGGGATGCTGGGAATTTTTAATTTCAATTTTTTTCTTTTTTAATCTAACTGATTTCATTTAGATTCTTTTTCTTTCCATCACTTTCTTTCTTTCTAAATGAAATCAGATGAATTAAAAAAAAAAATTTAAATTTAAAATTCCCAGCATCCCCCATTTGTGTGCATGTGTAGCTGAACCAACATAAAAAATTTAGTCCGATGAAGTCCTAAAGGACAAAACATCTCACAAGAAAACTTTTCCACTTTGTCATATATTTTTCCCAATATTGTTCTTGATTTATTTATATATAAGTTATTTATTTAAAACAGACATTTAAATAGTTAAGTAAAAGCATCTATGCTGAGCTGTCAAAATTGTCTAGAAGTACTTTTTTTTTTCTGTATGTATAAACATACATCAAACATACATTTTATTTGTACAACTGTCATATATTAATTCTTTTAATATATAACTTAAACTTGCCTATGTAGGGTTTCTCTTTCATTTTCCTGTAGCTTACTCTTCTGAGTGGGTGTGATATGTGCACAAGATCATAAATTAGTAAATTGTTGTTATATATATATATATATATATATATATAGGCTTTTAATCTGATTCTTTGCATATTATCTGCTGCCAATCTATATGGAATATTAAGTGGGATATAAAATCTATGTCTCCTAAATTGATTCTATTGCAATTTATATAAGTTACAAGCAGCTACTTTATATCATTAATTACATTCATACACTAAGACTGATTACATGATCTGCCTTTGATGACAATTTAAAGATTGTAAAGTCAGCTTTTCTGGCTTTCTAGTTCAAGAGAGAATTTATATTGATAACATCATGGAAAGGAGGAAGAGGAGGTGTTATTTTGATTTATTTTTACAGGAGAAGAAAAAATATTTAATCCTCTTGCTTGGATTTTGCAAAGAATGTTTTCATAATAGGCCGTCATGGAATCAGTCATAAACTAAATAAAATCTGATAACATTAAGAAAAAAAAGAATAATAAGTAGAGAAAAAAATGAGAATAAGAGAGAATGAGGGGAGGAATAAAAGTGGGAGGAGAGAGAGAGAGAGAGAGAGAGATTAACAGGAAAAAGAAAGTAAATGTGAAAAGATGCAGGTGTCAAGACAGGAAAAAGGAAAGGTGGAAGAGAAAATATTTTAAAAAAAAAAAGTGATGTGGAAAAGTTGGTGAAAACTGTGTAAGAAAAGGTAAGGAAAGAAGGAAAGAGCTAGGAAAAAAAATTAAAAGATGATGATAAAAGGAAAATGGTAAAAAGGAAAATACAAAAGAAGTAAAGTAAAAGCTCTGAAATAAAGGAAATGAATGAATGAAAAGTAGAAACAGAGAAAAGAAAGATTTAGAGTAAAGTAAAAGAGAGAAAGCATAAAAATAAGGATGAGAAAGAGAAAATAATGTTGGTAGTGAAGGAAAGACACACAAAAGAAAGATAAAAAGGAAGAGAATGAAAATAGAAGATTAAAAGAGAAAAATAAAAAGAATGAAAGATAAGAAAATAATCAAGAAAGATATGAGAAAAGGAAAAATAAAAGAAATAGGAAGAATTATTGAATGAGATGCAATAAAAAACATAGTGAAAAAGGAAAATTGAGAGGATAAAGGCAATAAATAGGAAAGCTCAAAAGAGAGAAACAAGGAAAGAGAGAAACGAGGAAAGCAAAAAAGAATTCTACAAGAAGAGAAAAAGAATGGTGTGAAGAGCAATATGCAGAAAAAAATAGAATAAAAAATTTGAGAAATTGTGTTTGATCAATGTGGTAATTATTTTGAAAATTGAAGCCATGTGAACCAAAGAGAAAGCTTTTGTATTCAGCTAATAAATTTTTCTGTCTCTAACTTCTGCTACTTTTAATGATATTAGAACATTTTTATGAAAAGGACAAACATAAGTAATGGGAAAATCTTCAACAACAAAAGGAGAAAGGTGAAGAGGTTAAAGAGAAGGAAAGGAAATCGATAAAATGTTAGAAAAAGAGAAGAAATATAAATGTAGAAAAGGAAGTATTTAGAAAAGAATAGGGGGAGGAAGGGTTGAGAGGGGAGGAAAACTTTAGAAAGCAGGGGAAAAGGAAGAGTTTGAAAAAGGAGGGGAAAAGGAAGAGTTTAGAGAAGGAGAGGAAAAGGAAGAGTTTAGAGAAGGAGAGGTTAAAAGGAAGAGTTTAGAGAAGGAGAGGTTAAAAGGAAGAGTTTAGAGAAGGAGAGGTTAAAAGGAAGAGTTTAGAGAGAGAGAAAAAGAAAGTAAAACCTGATTAGAGTGAAAAGTGAAAAATAAAGCATAAAAAAAAACGAAAAGCTGCACAAATTGTAAGAAAGGGGGAAAATATGGCAGAAAATAAAAAGAAGTGAACATGTAACAAAAAAGGCATCAAAGCATAATGTTAGTTTTGAGCCAAAAAGATTATGTGAATTTTAATTGCTTTTAAAAAATATCAAATATGCAAATGGAATTTAAGTTAAATGGAAAATCATAATAAAAGAAAAAAAAAGTTAAAAAAAATCTTCACTTAAACTTCCAGTAATAAATGAACAAAAATAAAATTTGATTTTATATCCAAGGACTGTAAGCCAATGTCTAATTTCTAGTAAAATCATCTCTCAAGTTTCACTAACCACTTCAGTTAAAAAAATAACATATACATACAGCAAACATACATGTTCAGAATAATGGGCCAATAAAAAAAAGGACTGTCATTTGATTGTAGGGTACTTGAAGGAAAAAGGTTGACTTGTCAAGAACTAAAGCTTCTGATCACTCAAAATTTAGATGACGATTACAGATTTGTTCAGGAGTCAAGGGAAACAGATGAGAAAGAAAGAAAAAATATTTTCTGTCTATATGAAAGGGGAGGAAAAATAATGAGAGCACAAACTGAAAGAAAATAAGTACATTATAAAAAAATATAGTTTAAATAAAAGACTACCTTTAAAAGTAAAGATAAAATGACAAAATGCCACTGAATCCAATTATAAATAAGAACTGTAGTAATAAGGCTTAGCCAATTTACAAGACAGAGCCAAGAGAGAGTTCAGCTCACTAGACAAATAGTTAGAAGCTCTAGTCAATTATGTATAACCCTAAGAGAATTACTGAGAGAAAGAAAAAATCAATCAATATAGAATAATTAATTATAAATCTGTTATTAATAAGTGTCATAAGACCAATATAAGAAACTTTTAATGCAGTCATTACATCTAATATATAAAAATCAAATTTCAGGTGTGTCTCCAAAATATTATGTCAAAACTAATATTAAATGAAGGTGGATTTATTTATATATATATATACACACACACACACACACACCATTATATGTTTCATATCTTGCACCACTCCCCTCCATCTCACAATAGTGGCTCATGGTGGCATTCAAGGCAGAATGGCTTGCTGGTTCCTTTTGCACTGGGGATATCCCCATTACTTTGTCCCTCCTCTCAGAAATTAAATAGGCAATACCTACGAGGCAGCAGGTGGTTTGAATTCAGAGTTTTCCTTGTCCTAGATTGATAATGGTATATAGAGACTGTGCACTGCCAAGTCTACATACCCCACAGCCATACTGACCAGATCCAAAGGAATAAAGAGCATTACCTTTGGGGATAACTTGGCTGCAAGAGTTGTCATGAAAATTGTTAGTGTTGACAGCCAATTGCCTGTGGGGTTTCATTCCATGTTTTCTGTCTGGATTTACTCCCATAGCTTTTTCCATGTTTTGGAATTAACCACAAGGCAACAGAGGTTTAAAAATCAAGGTTTTCTTTCCCCTAGATGGACTGCCTTCCTAGGTAGTCAAGCTCCACATTTACCTGAAGCAGCTGGTTGGTTATGAGGTAACATTTTTCTGTCATTATTTAACATACAATAAAATAATTTATACTACCTTTTTGACAGTACTAACACCTAAACCATCAATTGATAAAAATGAATGAGAGTAGAAAAGGCAAAGTTGATAAACAGATTTAGGTAAGCAAAAACAGAAAGTGAAAATAAGACAAATGATTGTCAGGTTATTTGAACAAAAACAAATACTAATACAGAAAAAATAATAAACAATACATATATAACTTCAAATAAATATAATATTCATAATATATATATAATAAATAAAATAATAATTGCAAATTATTATAATTCTTACAAAAAAAAAAAAAAAAGAAGCAATATTTACATTTTTCAGTTAAACTTAAAATCTGTTAATTTTTTTACAGCTTTGACATCTTGCTTTAAGTTAAATCTTCCCTTGAGTTCAGAATGCCTACATTGCTTCTTGCTTAATGTATATTTATTTTTTAAAAATCAGTTTAAAAAAAAAAAACAAAAAAAACTTTTATTATTCCTTTTCAATCTGGTCTTTTGTGATCTTTATAAATAAGCTATTATTTTACTGATGGATTTTTATAACAAAATTGCTTAGTTATTCAATTAAAGTCATTTTTTGGCCCTGTAATTGGTAACAATCTGAGCATTCAGATCACAACTTGAGAGTAAAAGGAAATAAGAGATGTATAAAAGAAAGTGAGCAATGTTAACATTTTCTAATAGTATATTTTGAAAATCTAGCAATCATTAGAAATTACAAATATTATAAATGTTGATTATGAAATAAAAGATTACAAAAAGATTTAAATTTGTTGAACTACATTAATTATGATAATTTTGCTAATACCATTTTGCAGTATATGCAGGTATCTCAAAAAATTTAAAAGATAAATAATTAAAAAGATTGCATAGTTCAGCAAAGGACTGTGATTTGGCCTCTATACTGCCAGTGTCATTTTAAGTTTCATTATAAATGCCTATTCATAGCTGAACTAACAGATAACGTTTGTCTCGAGTCATTTAACAAAACTAATCAATTTTTATTATGCTCAGTTACTTTTTGTTTTTGAAACAGATCTTAGCCTCAATTACCTGTTCTGCTTTAGACACCTATTTACGTTTAACAAATCTATCAAAGTGCAATCAAATCTGCTTTTTGAGTCCCATTGATAATCTAGATTTTTAGTCTTGTAAATGATTAACAGCAGCATCGAATTGTAAATTGAATTTTCAGTATTGATTATGATAGCTAGTCAAAGTCAGTAGAGCTTTGTATTCATCTCCCTTGCAACAGATTTTATCCAAATTCAGACCACAATCACGTTGACCCTTTGAGGATCAAAATCACAAGCAATGATTGCAAGACTGGCTTGCTGACCAATATGTCAATAACCAAACAGTCTAAGTCAGTGATTCTTAACTGCTGTGCCATGGCACAATCCTCTTAAGTGTGCTGCTAAATAACATTGAAAATAAGAAGCAAGAAAGACTAAGTTCAACTGAAGAAGAAGTGAGAGTGTTTATTGCACACTCGACAAAACATTGAAGAAATCACCAAAAATACGCCAGCCACAGGTTTCACACTAAAAAGCTGCACAAATAGTTGAATAGAAACATTAAAATAAAGTAAGTTCATATTTGTTTAGGTATTTTTTTTTTATTCTATGGTTTTATTTCATAAAACTTAAATGTATATCCTTTAATAATGTTGTTAAGTGTGCCATAATATTTTCATTTGCTCCTAGGTCTGCCTTTACCTAAAACGGTTGAGAAACACTGCTCTAAATGCTGACTAAAGACTGTCTTTGTGCCAACATTGATAAATATATTAAACATATTGACAAGAAATTATTACTGTATTGATCAAAGAAATAAAGCAACTTCAAACAGTCGAGGCAAAAATTGTTATAAAAAGAGATCTGCATTTACTTTTGATCAATTAAATAAAAGATAAAGGCACACACTTTATCAATAAAACACAATTATGCCAGTGGCTATCTAAATTATCTAATAGAAATTTTGGTTATTAATTTGCAGAATCACCCTAAGGTGGATGAGATGATGTAGCACTACAAAGACCTGTACACTTCTTGGGAAGATGTTCAAACAAATTACCCAACTTTACAAGGTTTAAATCAACCAATTGTTGTGAGTTTTACAGTCTTGGTTTCAACCTTATTTCCTTGGTTCAAAAGCTGGACTAATGACAGAAGATTTTTATAGCTTGTAACTTTGCCCATCAGACTACATAAAAACAAAGTATAAAAGTCACCTTGGAAAACATACTTATAGATAATCAATATTTGATTAACCAACAAAAAAATGTGATTTTGTTAATATTTCACTGTCTGTTCATAGTATACTCTGTATATTATGATAAAGAGCGACTTCCATCACTTATTTATAAAATGTACATATTCTTTAACTTTCTGTCTATATTTCTGAGATGAGGTATCATAATTATTTGCATTGTTCAGAATGGTGTCCTCATCTTTGTTGCTATATTCACAATGTTTTGGTTGTTGTACACTTCAGGTGATTTCAGTTCAAAATTCCAATCACCTGAAGAAGACTGGAGCATACAATGGCCAAAATGTGGTTAATATGGCAACAAAGATGAGGACAACAGTCTGAACAATGTAAATAGTGTAAATTCTTTAAATCTGTTTTAAGAAGCCATTTTTGGCTTAAATAATAATGGTATAGCAATTCACCACAAAGATGTCTGCTTAAATCCTAGTTTGTTTCTTCTTCCTCTTCAAAATAATAATATGGTTGCAGATAAAATAATAACTTTCTATAATAAGCAAGTATCAATTTCTATTGTTGCTTTCTCACACATATAAAAAGTAACTATAGTTAAAATTAAGTCACAAATTCAAAAGAAAAATGACGACTTGAATTTTTTATTCAATTCTTATTTCCTTAATTGAAGATGATGGCAATAATATAGACCAATTGATTCTTTGTGGTGAAGGATAATGGTCATTACCTGTTGGTTGCAGTCAGCTTTCATATTTATGAGACACTAAATATTTGAAATTTAGTCACTTTAATAGCAAGGGTGTTGTAGAGTAGTTTTCACAGTGGAAGCTTGTATTTCACCAAGTCGGTCCTAAAAGGGTTCGACGTACAAAACGTTAAGAACTTTAAATAATAGTTAATGACGCAGCAATCTAGTTGTGGTGGTTGATACTTTAATCTCCAACATCGACTGACACACCAACTCCACTGAGCCACCTGGCGACTGCCACTACTACTACTTATCTATGGGAGAGTCTATTAACAATAGAATAGGTATGTTCCAGTATAACAAAGGGTCAAAAATAAAAGAAACCTATATATTTTGTATTTGTTAAGACAAATGAAAAACAGCTTAAACCTGACATGTTTTAATGTGAAAAATATAACCAAATACTGGCAACTGAATTTTTAAATTCAATAAACAAGACAAATATGTATAACAGAGTACAGGTTTTTTGAATCATGTGACAAGGAAGAAGGATTGCATTTTGTGAATCGGGTCTCTTGGCTGTAACCAATGACAGTGTTCAATATAGAATGCATTGTTCTAGAAATTAGAATAACAATTTGGCTTCCAGCATTCAGAAGGCTAAAGGAAAGCAATGAGGTCACATTTGTTTCTAATGTCAAACTGTCAATTCAGCAGAAGAAACATCAGTATATGTAGTCTTGCCATATTTGATTCAAGAAGTTGAATAAAGAAGACAGCTTCTGCAAGAAGAAACAGATTTGATGAACCTTCAGAATGACATTAAGCAGCCGTCACCATATGCACATATCTCAGCAGACAGAATTCAGCAGATTCACTGATTTTCTGACAATCTTCATCTGTAACAAGTTGCAATCACAATGTTTTCAGAGGATATCTTTGGTAATGCCCACAACTGACTCATGACACTTAGCACAATGAGACTAGGCCAAAATAGTTTTACTTCATTAGTAGCCTTATTTTTTATAGACAGCTATATAAAAAAAAAACCTTTAGCAACAGGTGTATAAATAAAACTGAATTATCTTTTTACTGTTTATATTTTTATCTGGATATATATTTGTGTAAATTATATCTATAAATTGGTAAAAAACAGAAATGTGAAACTTAAAAAAAAAAATTAATGTATATCTCTTTTTTAATGTTAAAATGCCTGTGTATTGATAATCTTAAAGAATTATCATGCATCAGCTAGGATATTATTTTTTTTTTATTAGTTCTTGTCTGAATTTATTTTAGACAAGTGTTTTAAACATTGTACTTTGGCTAATTTAGACCAATTTTCTCATCTTTTTTTTAAAAAACTACAACTCATTTTGGCTACTTTACCCATCCAGCCTCCAACCAAGGTCTATTGTATTTTGAAATGACAAACCTTTCTCTGAGTGGCATGGCCTACTCTCTCATACAGAACATATCAGATACATGTACTTATGTTTAAGGGATGGTCTCCTTTTGACCTGTGCACTGGACCCCCCCATGCTCTTCCAATGAACTAAATGAATCTCACCAACTGCCATGTTTGATGTCATATTTTTAGAACCCAAAATTCATCATGTTTTCTGATTAATGCCTGCATTCTGCCAACTGATGGAATGATTTTAGCATAGTACATGCCCTGCTTCTTTCAATCTTATTATTCTCAAATTCTATTCCCTGTCATATTTTGCTTTCACTGATGCATTGAAAGAGACAAGGATTTATAGAAAAATCACAGATTCAGTGTATATTAGAAAAGGACTAACCAACAACATACACACACAGACGTAAGATGTGACATGTGAAAGAAATTAATACTTGTTCAGAGCAAAATTCTACATTAATATATAACAAACACCCAAGGAAAGCAGGGAATGAAATATTATGAAGAAAAAAACAATTACAAATAGACAAAGAAATTCATTTTAGCTAATCAAAATACAATTGTTTTGTTAAAAAACAAATCTTTCTTATACAATAATCTTTGGGTCTAAATATTAAATCTGAGTATTTCACTGCAAGACAGGTAATTATGTCTAATATATTATCAACAGGCAAAGGAAAATTTAAAATTAAACCTAGAAATGGTATCATCCCTGGGTGGTCAATCTTGTACTCCTATCCAGCACAGAAAAAAAAAATCTATCAAATTATAAGGCAGTGTTAGTTCCTCACTACTGAAAAAAAAGATGATTTTAATTTCTAGCAATCTCCTTGCAAAATAAAACTCAAGTCCATCTGCCATATTCCCCAAAATAGCTTTTTCTGCACAAGCAGGAGTTTCATCAAGGCAGGCATTCAATCAGCAGACATGATTTGAAATTATTTTCAAATAACTTGAAAAAAATAAATAAATAAAGGTAAGACAATCAGTGGCAAGTTGTTAATACCATTAAAAATGTCTTGGATTGAAAAGAGAGAGAAAGAGAGAGAGATAGAGGCAGCTTACAAGCTTATATCTCTATGTTACACTCTCAAAAGATATAATTAGTCAATGGAAAATACTTGATGTAACTATACAACTGCCTGTTTATTAATAGATAATTTTCATAATATGAATTAGATATTTATAAGTTATAGATATATTAAAAGGAAGTAGAAATATGAATAGACAAAGTAGTTTTGATATATAGAAATAAAGTCATCAAAAAGCCAGTATATGTCAACTATGCTCTTCTATATCAAGGATTTGAAGCAGTTACAGAAAGCCCACACAAAACAAAATCAGGTTGTTTTAATCATGGTATACGGTTTTCTTTGGATTAATTTCATTGTTTCTGTTGTTTGTGTTTTTCAAGGACACAAAAATTGGATTCAAAATGCATGTAGAGAAATGTGCACACTCCCTAAAAATAGAATTCCAGAAAACATATCTGAGGAAGCTTTTTTCACACAAAACATTGTGAGGAAAGAATGAACACACACAAAGAGGAAGTTAGTCCTATGAAAACCACATGCTATGTAAAACATTTATTTCACATTTTATGACTTATACAGAAACCACTAACAGAACTTTGAATATATATAATTTTGGTTTTGGTTGCTTTTGCTTAGCGGCATATGAACCTCTCAATTATTTAATGCCAAAATCTAAAAAATTTTCTGTGCACAATTTTATTTTATTTTTGGAGATAATAATGCTTTAGTGGTACAAGTCTTACTAATTAACCCATAGCTAGAGGGAGACAAGTTGGATTCATAGCTTTCCCAAGAGTATATGTGCATAAATGAATATAATGAACCCAACTGGAATTGAAACTGTGCTCTCTGATTAATAATTCAGAGTCATTATCCATTACACCACTCACACATCCAAGCTTACAACATCTAGTATTCCCAAGTGGTCACCCATCTAGGTACTGACCAGGCTCAATGTTGCTTAACTTTGGTGATCATACAGGAACCAGTGTTTCAATGTAATGTGGCAATAAGGATATAATTTTGGTTTTGTAAGCCACTAAGTAACCAATCCCCAACAAGTAATTCAAGAATAAGTATAACACTCACAATTACTTTCACTCTGTGTATCAATCAATGTAATTATTTACAAATTGTTTTATCTGATGATGAACATTTCTTTAAGTTTAATGAAGGCCTATACTGAAAACATGACATTCTTATTGGTAAGGGAGCTACCTCAAGAAAAAAAATATATATACTATTAGCATTTATCCTGGTAAAATATATGTTTCTTCTCTTCTGATTATTTGTCAGTTCATTTTCTGCCCAAAATAACTTAGCTTAAAAATGGATTAACAAAAAAGAAAAATAAGCAAAGCTAGATAACCTTGTTTCTTATTCATAAAATCAACAAGAATTACTGAAAAAAAAAAAAAAAAAAAAAAAAAAAAAAAACTTTTATTTTTTCCAAATCTGTACATTCATACAAGTTTTTTTTTTAAATTTTGATTTTCAGCTGTGAGAGATGATATATCAGTTGATTTGATTTATCAGTAAACAAGCAAAGAAGGAAAACTATAAAATAGAGACAGTGACAGAGAAAAAGAATAAATAAGATGAAAAGTAAGATTGAAAAAAAAAAAAAAAAGAAAAAGAAGGGTAGTAAAAATATGAGACTAAAAGATAAAACAGAAAGGAAAAAAGAAAATTAGAAAGGAAAAAAGAAAATGACAAAAAATGAATAAGAATGACAAACTAATTGATGGAAAAGAAAGAAAAATTAGAACAAAAAAGAACAACAAATAAAGAATAAAAAGAGATGAAAAAAATATTTTCTTTCACTTCCTTTCATTTTGAATAAAACTAGAAGAAATAAAAAAAACAAATGAAAAAGTTTTTGAAAAGAACAAAAGAAAATAAAAAAAAATATTGAAAATTTAAAAAAAAAGATTAAGATTTCCAAGAAATCTGGTGACAGCCTGAAAAATCTGATTCATAATAAAGCATCAAAGCTTGCATCTTATAACAATTTTTCCATATATAAGGTGTCCCAAAAGTCACCTCGGTATTTAAAAATGTCATGACATGTCAGATTTTTCATACTTTTTTTTTTTTTTCCAGAACTAAGATTAACACAGGGAAATTAACCGCGGAAAAATTCACAACAGAACAAAGAACCAAAATCATGGAATTTTATTTTGGATTTGATAAGTTCATCATTTTGCACCCTAAGAGAATACTATCGGCAATTCCATGCTAGAAAACCGCCATTGGATTTCATCATTCATTGATAGATTCAACATTTTAGCCAATATGGCTCCATTGGTGACTTGCCACAATATGGAAAATCATATACAGACTGTTTGCAAATGAATAGTGAACATATGCAAAACTCTAATAAACAAGAATCAGGAACATCAATTCTGAAACACTCGGATGTCCTTACATTGCATACTAAGAGAAAATTTGCACATGTACTCATAAAAAGTGCAATTTGTACAGAAGTTACAGCTGACATTAACAATGCTTAAATTACTCAGTCCAATTTCAAAGACTGGCTAATGAAGATATTGAATATGTTCACAAAGCTCATTTCCATTTCAATGGATTTTGGTTCTGCTGAGTTATGAATTTTTCCCTGGATAATTTCTCTATATTACTTCAAGTTCTGAAAAAGAAAAAAAGAAAGAAAGAAATAAAAAGTATGAAAAATCTGATATGTTATGACATTTTTAAATACCCTGGTGACTTATGCGCCACCTTGTATATGAAGTTGTCATTTCTCTTCAACAGAGAACAGATTATTATTATTGTTTTTTTATACATCTATAAAACATCAACATATAAAATTCTTCTATGAAAGTACATCTATTTCATTCTATCCATATCAATTTATCTTGTTATATATCAAAACTTCACATTTCTAGTTTCTTTTAATATTATAACTTGTAAAATAATATCTAATCCATATGAAATTTATCTATTAATAAATTTATCTTCCATCTGCTAATACAAGTTACCTTCTATAAAGCTGACCAATTCATCATGAAGAAAACCATGTATTAATATATTATTCACATCTATTTCACTGTCTCTTTATATATATATTTATATATATATATATATATATATATATATATATATATATATATATATGACACATATACACAATATATGTGTAGGTGTATGCAGCAAGTATTTGAGAACACACCTTTAGCAAGTAATAAATGAAGACAATATAATACTGTAAGTGCCAAATTTTAACATTTTCATTCCTCTTTCTGATATACTAAGTGCAGTAATATTGCTGCTTTCAGGCAGATACAAGAAATGAAAAGGCACACTGTGTTTGTGTCACTACATACTATCTCAGATATAACATGGTTCTTAGAAAGTGGACAAGAGAAATGACAGGTGACTTTATACAGTATCCACCTTGATATACACAAAGTTTGTGTATCATCTGTTATGATCCTGGGGTTGAGGGCAACAAAAACATTTTCATCCTGCTCTACTTCTTCCCACAGGTCCTCAAGGTTAATGCCACTGCTAACATTGAGGTGCTAGACAAATGATCAAACCCTGGATTAAGAGATGGTCAGAAAAAGAAAAATGTACATGTTCCAGGAGGACTGTGTGCTCTCTTCCAAATTGTCCTAGTAGTGGCTGGCTGAGAATTTTCATGATCCTGTCACCACAAATATGACTTCCTAGCTCTCTGGAGTGTCATCAAGTGGGAGATCAGCCAGAGGCCTCACAATATAAAAAAAATGTCGTCATAAACATGATGGTCAATATGAATAAGAAACTCTTATTCTAGGCAAGTAGTCAGTTTCAAGGCTGCATATAGAATGTCCTTGAGGACGAGAGAGATTTTTTTATTGATTCATTTTTTTTTTTTTTTGTACAAGATGTTTTTTTAAAAATATACAGATTTCTTTATATTGAATACCTTTGTTTTTCTTTTATCCTGGAGCATATACTCTATGTCTCTTTATATCTATCTCAGCCTATTTAACTACAATTTCTAGACAATTTTGAAAGAGTTGTCCAAACTTTTTAAATATACACTATGTATTCTATCAAATAAAATATAAACAATTTTACTCAAACGCCACCTGCATAAATGTCAGTTTTTTGGAATCATATTCATTAGTGAGTAAACATTTCTTCTTTGTCGCTTACCTAGTGGTCATCAATATTTAAGTAATTAAACAGAAGAGAAAGCCTTTTATACAGACATTTCCCAAGAGGCATGCCAATATAAGACACTGATCTCAATCAAAAACTAAAACTCATTTAATTTTAAAATTGTAACCATGGAAGTAACGGTGAGTCTGTAATGGCAAAAGCATCTATTTATAATCGTTTAATCTTAAAAATCTTACATAGAAAGTATAAATATAGTAATCTATAAGAATTCTCTTCACTTTTTCTTTTAAAGAATTCTCTTAACTTGTGCCACAAAAACATTGAGCTAAAGAAGTTTGCAACTTTATCTTGAGTTATAATGCAGATAAAGTTTTTTTAAAAAACTAGCAAGGTGAATGAAAACATCTGCCCAATGAAGAAAGCATTCAGTCTTGTATTTAAGAATGTTATTAGTGTGTGAATAGAGATTGACAGACCAAAAGTGCTTGAGGCTCATATAACAAGTACTTAATTAGTAAGGACCACAATGGTGATAGAATAATGTTAAAATGAAGCCAAAAACATTTTACTAAAATGCATTCTTTGAGCCAATATAGAAGAGGTTATAAAGTTTTATTCTAAATGCAGGATTAGTAAGAAAAGAACTAATCGACAGAAAGTAAAACAGATTTCTAAAATGGTGCCTTTTCTCCAAGCATTCATCTTAATTATAACAAGTGTAATAAGGTAATGGTATAAATAGTTAACCTATTAACAGGTGAATGAACATTTTGGTTTGGTTCAAGTGGTAGTGGGTAAAGTGAAGAGGGCTGTACATTACAGTTTAAGAAGCAATATAAAAAATTAAAATAAATGTAAAGATTTTGAATATTAAACTATTATAATTATTGCTACCCAAACAGTTATTTGAAAAGGGTATACAAACTGAATATTGCACAGATTTACTGCTACTTTTTATGAGCCAGGATGCAAATAGCAAGTAAACTAAGTGACCACCATCTTAGTTGAGAAGTACTTTAGTAAGGGTGTAATTTAGTGGTTCTGCAGTTTTCTTTTTCTTTCTGAAATAGCAGATTTTAAAGTGCAAAGAATTGGTATCATTTTTTATTAAAAGAAAAGAAACTACTGCAGAGACAAAACCGAGTGATTAAAAGTTCAGTGATAAAGTTATGAATCTGAGTAAAACATTTTTGTTATTCAAATGCTTTAAGTATAGACAAAAATCCACCAGAAACAAACATTCTGGACAAGTATCAAAGGAATAAGGATTAGGCAGGAGACCAGAAAATATTGCAAAAGTACATCAAAATATCTGTGTTGATCCAAAGTAAACTACAGGACTGTCATAAGGAACTCTTCAATGTATCTATTTTTTTTCTATGAGAGTTGCACTGCAAATGTGTTTATGCCTTGACTATTAAGCAATGGCCAGGAATATTACACTGCTGTATTATGCAAGAAACTCAAACTATGAAGGATTGTTCTTATAAACTTTTGTTTGCCAATAGAAAGTTTTATATATATATATATATATATATATATATATATATATATAAAATTCTGATACTTCTGTTAGTCCATCCATCATACCTCCTAAAATAGCCATACTTTGACCAATCAAAAAATATTGTTTACAATCCTGTAGAATTAAATTAAAGAAATTATTAAACCACAAAGTAGGGGTTTTGTCAAAGTATTTTTCCAAACAAATCAGCTTATTCAAATTTCATCAATTGGTTTACAAAATTGAACGAAACGTAGAGTTTGTAAATCTTGACAAAAAGTTTTAGTGATAATTTCAACAATAGTAAATAATGTGAGGATTTCAACATGGATATTTGGGTTGCAAAAACAATTCTCATACATACATATATATATATATATATATATATATATATATATATATATATATATATATATATCTGTTTATACATTTTTTTTTATGGATACACTTATTTGAGTAAATGCTCTTTTTTAATTTAAAATCAGTAATTCAAGCTTTGCTAAATTTGTAAACTAGTATTTTACTAATTTCCTAGTAAACTAAGTAGAAAGAAATGATACCGGATTCTACAGAGACGACGGTCTCATAATCTTAAGAAACTATAACAGACAAAACTAGAAAAGCAATAATAAAGATTTTTAAAAATATGAGATTCAACAGATATAAAAACTAACCTAAACAAAGCAGATTTTCTAGATGTCACAAAAATTCCAGAGAAAATTAGGTCAAATATTTTTTTTTTAAATTTCTACAGAATATTTGTTAATATCAGAGTGGATTAACTTGTTTGAATATTGTTCATTATAGCATATCAAGTAATTAATTAAAAATATGTTGCAAAAGCAAAATAATTATTAATGATAATTATAACCGAAATATAAGTTTCATTATAATTCAAAATGTTGAAATTATTTATCCATTTTATTCACATTTCTCTGTTGTCTATTTAAAACATCTGAATTACATGCTTTTTATCTTCAAGTTTCCCATGCTCCTTGAAAATCCAGTAGTTTCAAAGTCTAGCATACTAAGATTATTCAAGAGATTATTAAACAGAAAATTACAACAAATTCAATGAACTAGCTGTCCTGTTAAAACATGGTGAAAAGTTTTCAAAAAATATTAAATTTAGATTTTGTTCTGAAGTTCAGTATAACAATAACATTTGAAAAAAAATCTAATTCAGATAATTATAAACCTTAAAAACAAACTAAAAAAAAAATGTTGATTGAGTATTTCCAAGTTCATTTCACTTTCTATTCAACCAGCAGGATGGTGCTATAATGGGTGCATTATTTGTCAATCTCCAGGATAAACATTCAAATGACAGCAGGATTCCTTTAATTTTATATATCTGTTTGCTTATGTGTTACCACTGATAAAAAACACACACAAAGACAAATAAAGTCACATAAGCTTTTATATAATACAATTATATAAAAAAGAAATAACTAATTTATAATGAAAAATTCTAAATGGGAATAACCTATTTACCTACAGTGATTTCAACTATCTACATTTACACTTTTGTTTTGAGATTGTCTTCCATGTTATATATATATATATATATATATATATATGTTGGCAGATAAGGATACTCTGACATATTTAGTAGATATTTCCTTGGAAGCATTCCTCACATGGTGAACATACTAACATTTAAGTCACCATTTTTTTCCTGCTATTATAAGCCATAGATGACCCCTTTATTTAGGCTTACCCTACATCCTAGGTCTGGCCAGGAATGTACAGTCTGAGAAGTCTGTTCCAGTATCTCCCCAGAAATATAGGCTTTCAAGAATCATTTTTGTGCATCAGACCTGAAGTTTGAGGACTGTTGAATCATATAAAAACTTTATTTGACAAAGATTAAACCTTATAAAGTTGTCAGTTTAACACTTAGTTTAAGGAAATTATGAAATTTACACTATATATGTGTTTAAAAACAAATCAAACTTTAGATATTGTCCAATAATATCACCTTATGGTATACAAATGTATTGAAGTCATGCTTTTTACGAAATACCCAGACGTTCAGGAAGGTCTATTCATTACTATATTTTTCTCTACACTGAAAGCCATTTAGAATTAATAAAGCTCAATCATTCTGGTGTGACTAAAAAATGAAACAGCTAGATATGGCCTTATATATCCCACTCTAAAGGGATATACATTGTTGGTATAAAGAATGTTAACATTTTCATTCCATTGTCTACCAGGATACTGGTATCTTCCTCCAGGTATGTATAGTTTCAAGCTACAGCTGGAACTTTGGTGAACAGGCTCACAACATTAACACTTACTGGTTGTGCATAATGAACATATGTTTCTTTGTTTCTACAACATAAGCTGAGTTCTTTATATAATAGAGACAGATGAAAATAAAGCATCCAGAATCTATCAATAAGTCTACTATTCGTCCATACTTAGAATATTGCTGACACATGATCCGGTGCCCCTGCTATTTACCTTAATAAGATCCAAAGAAGAATCAGCTGTATTATTGGTCCTGATCTGGCTACTCGGCTTCAGTCACTTACCCACTGCCATAAGGTTGCCTCTCTGTGTCTTTTCTATAAATACTTTCATGGTAATTGTTTGGATGAGATCTTCACTATGGTACCTAGACTTTATGAATTTAAGTGCAATAATAGGCTGGTGTTAAGATCTCATCAACTGACAGTTTTTTTTCTCAAACTTCTCACTTGTGGAATTCCCTTCTGGCTTCATGCTTTCTAGCCAACTTTAATCTGCAAAAATTTAAACGCAATGACAATCGCTATACTCTCTTCTCTTTCAATTCCTTATTAATGTTTCCACTGCTAATTCCCCCATACCATGTAATCCCTTGCATTTTAGTGGTTTTACTCCCTTGCATGGGGTGATACCGATTGAAAAAAAAAAAAAAAATACCTACCAAGAAATTATTTGAGGTGTGGTATACAGTTAATAATTAGCATTAGTAAAACATTGAAAAAATTAAATTTTATTGTCTATCTATTAATAACCTGATGATATGAATGCCACTTGAGAGAATTTTGATAATCTCTTTTGTGATGTTCACTTTGATTAGTTTGATTTCTTTAGTACTTGTCTCAAGAGTAGAGCAGCTAAAATAGCATAATGAAAACCACAAAGATAACAAAAAAATGATAATCTGATAAAAATATTTTTTTGCACTATTTAAGCTTACTGTAAAAATATAGTTAAAGGAATAATTATTTTAAAAATGTATCTACCCCAGTGTAACTTTTAATATATCAGTAAATTTGTTTGTCATATGTTATCCAATGAATGTACCTAAGTTGATTTATCACTTTGGATTTATAAATATGTCTTCTGAAATATTTTATGGAAAAAAAAAAAAAAAAAAAACAGAAAAAATAATTATCTAAGGATAATAATAAACTGATAATAATTATAAAATTTTAAACAGTTAAAATAATTGTACATGTAACCAATTGTTTGATTATCATCTTTTCTTTGTTGTCAAAGATCTCCATGAGCCAAACCAAGATGTAAATGATATTTGCAAGTCAAAGTCCAAGAGGAATATTTTACTCAACAGTAAGAATGCTATAGTGTTCAAACATAACCAATTTCAAAAGACTGAATTATAAGCAAATTAGAATCAAGACTCGACTAGATAAATTATGTTGTACAAAATAGCCACAATCATGAAGATTATTATTATTCAAAACATCCGACATTAACAATAAATCATCAAAATTTTTAACAATATTCAAAATACACAATAAAATTGAAAAGTATTTTCTTTTTTCCTTGTGTTACATGAAAGACATTGAGCTATTACATTAATATAATAAAAATATCCAAGATTTTATTTACATATTAAAATGCAATGTCAATTATTATCTACTATCTTCTTGATTACTCTTCTGTTTTCTAATTCTTTCACATCCAGTAACCAATTGTGTTTTAGAGGCTTTACTGTCTTGCATGGGATTGAATTCAATTAAAAAAAAAAAACTTAAAAACTTAAACCTTGATCAAGTTTGAAAAGCATGAGCATTTTTAATAATGCATCCAAAGTAAGGTAAAACTAAAGCATCTACTTTTATCTCCTAAGACTAGATTAGGCCATTTTTATTTCTTCATAAAGTTAGGGACTAATCTTTGAGAAATAAATCTAAAATAATGCAAATTAGGTCATCTAAGCTCATTAAATATTCAACTTAATCACATGACTGCTTGAAAGCCAAAATTTCCAAATTTGGAAAATAATCTTTTTATGCAACACAAATGAATTTCCCTTAATAACAGATATTCTTAACCACAAAAGAGAAGAAAAATTTTGATTTTTAAAAATATTCAAATCGAATTAAACAAAGTGAAATTAGTTCACAATCCCTCTCCCATGTACACTGCAGAGTGTATCTGTTGTTAGGAGATTAACTGCCTACATATGCAAAATCAATTTACTTTGTAATTTTAATAATAGTCAAACAAAATTGGTAAACTATCTTGTGAAAATAGCTTTTCAGTCTGAAGATAATTTAGCAAAAATCTTAGTTGCCATATTTAGAGATAATTCTAGAATAAATTTTATAAGATTAAGAGATTGGATGAAGTGACATCTATTTCACAATATATTTCAACAGAAATTCCAAGTTTTCATGTGTGCAATTTTTTTTTCTTTCAGGATAGCTACAAGTAAAATAGAACAAAGGACTAGAAATCAAAAGTCAAAATAAAATTATCGTATTCTTAATATATCTTAGGTCCAAACCCAACACACCTCCTGTGCCTTGCTGCATCTAAACAACTACAAATCCAAGTCTTTGAAATAAAGCAAAATAAATATTGTCCCCTTTGAGAAGCATTATTAAGAAAATCTTACATTATAAAAAGAGAGGGAGAGTTTAAGACATCTCTCATACAGAAAGCAAACAGCTAATTTATAAGCAACAGGGAAATATAGTCTGTAAAATAGAGACAAGTAGAAAATAAGCCCAAAAATGAGAGCAACAAATAGACAAAAATACATTCAAGGCATTTTTAAGAATTTATATTTCAACAATTCTTATTTGTGATTTGTTTTTTGATATAATAATTGTAAAAAGGAGAAATTAATGACAAAATAATTGATACTTTTTAAAACACTCATAAAACCCATGTAAGCATTTTCAAACAGTGAAAACTTTAGATAATATATACAATAGTACTTGTGTCATATGCACTATGTAAGATTTTATTATGCAAGTCAGTGTTTCCAAAATGAAATTGGTATTAACCAACTGATGTTGATCAAATTTTCAGGATATATTTATATAAGCCACATATCCTGTAGATTTCAATTTACATTTATCCTTATTAAAAATATTGATAATTTCTTTTGTGGGTGTCAGGTTTTATTATACAAAGTGTCACATAATTTTTTTAATTTATAAATAAATCTAAAAGTTAAGGACTATAGAAAGATATTTAACATATGCCATATATTTGAGTAAATTATTTGATTATTTTACATATTATTATGGGCTTCTTGACATTCAATAACCTCCATCCGTCTTTCTTTCTTACTGTTTTGATTTTAACATTACTTACAGCAGGTTTTATTGCCTTCCAGAGATAGTCTTTACTTGTTTATTGTTTTCCATTCTCATACACCTGATGGGTTTTCTATTGGATTTAATATCTGAAGAGGCTGGAGGCCATTCCATTAATTTAGTGTCTTTGAAAGCATTCTTGACAAGGTGAGGGGATGTAATACTCAGCTTCGTAGAATGCAGGAATATACTCTTTAGATTAAAGCTTGATTGTGACCTGTACCACTTAGAAGAAAAAAAAGTCTTGTCCAAGAATTCACAACAAAGTACATTTGCCTTGATATCATCAACTTTTCAGGGACCTATAATTTTACTACCTAGAATATTAGTCCTGCACATTACTCTACCTCCCTACTTGTCATGCTGGTTGACTATTTCCATTAAAGAGAATCTCTAGCCCGGTCACATCCTATGTACCACTTATCTTCCCCACTAAAAGCTACTGTTGAGAAATCAGTTTTCATGTACTTCTTTACACAAATTACATATTTTGTTTACTGACTCAAAAAGGTACTAGTCTGGCTAAAGACGTGAGAGCAATCAGTGTTCTTAACATTGTGAATTTTTTCATTTCCCTTTGCAACACATATTCCTTCAAATATTTTCATTTTTATTGTTTATTATGCTTTTTCTCAAATCTTTTTCTTGTTCTTGCCAATATTTTCAATTTTCTTCTTTGTCATCTGATCTCTCTTCAGCCTTTTCAAACATTTTAATTCTCATCACTAACTCAAAAAGATCTTGTTTCTCCAACATCTGTCTATATTTCTGAGATGAGGCATTGTGTAACTATTTACTGTTGCCCTCATCTTTATTGTCATATTCACAATGATTCAGCCATTGTATACTCCGTCCTTCTTCAGGTGATATATTTAGTTCAAAATTCCAATGTATATCACATGAAGAAGACCAGAGCATACAATGGTCAAAAAGTCATGACAATAACGATTAAAACAACAGTCCAAACAATGTAAATAGTGTAAATCTTATTTCTCTTTTGAAGTTATAGCTTTCTTACAACCCATGGCTAGCTTTAGATAAGTAAAATTTAAAAAATAAAGGCAAATAGTTATATATGTGTGTGTGTGTGTGTGTGTGTGTGTGTGTGTGTGTGTGTGTGTGTGCTTATAATATGATGTAAAAACCTTCAAATTGCCTAATCTCACACCAACAACCAAGTTATTGTAAATATTTCTAATAAAAACAAGATACTATGAGCTGAAATCCATATGGTATATTTATCCTATAAGTATATCCTGAAAATTTACCAGCATCAGTTGGTCAATAGTAGTTTTATTGTGAAAACACTGACTTGAATAATAAAAAATGACATGTTTATTCATCTGGTAAGTTTGTAATATTAATCTTTTTTAAGTGATCTTTTCTGTTAATTCACCTCAAAATAAAAAGAATTTATATTTACTAAAATTCACACCAAATTCTCCCAGAACATAGCCCTCACTTTAGTTGAGTTGACCTTTGTAATCACCCCAAATGTGGACGACTTGGGTAAGGTATTTCTAAGTGTGGGGTCTACATTCACACTCACCTAAATAAGCAAGCCAACTTGTAAAAATTTCCTTGTAAGTACCCTGAAGATCATCTGCACTCACAAAATAGTGAATAACTCCCTAATTTTTGGTAATTTTTCATTCTGAGGGTTGGAGTTGCAAGCTAAGTGCAGTTTCAATATTTTTTTTTTTCTTATAATACTTTGTGGGTTCATGCCTTGTCTTGAGTATAGGTGTAAAATAATATTACTAATAACATTTAGTAAACCAAATTAAGATTATCATGTTAGTATCGTACTAATGTCCTATCCAATAATACACAATTTTAGATATTTTTGTCAAATTTTTTTTGGTAGAGGATTGTCCATGTCTTCGAATGAAGATTAAAAATGTTGTATTAAATTTAATAGACTTGCTAAAAGAATAGTCAAATAAGAATAGGTACTGTAAATTTGATTACAGGTACAATTCCTGCTAAAAGACAATAAGAAAAAAAAAACAAGATAAAATCATAGTTTACAACAACTAACAGACTTTAAATTATTTATTATTAAATTTTTACATATCACAAATAGTTTTAACACCTGGCACAAGATAATATTATTTTAAACATCAGTTTAAAAAATAAATGAATAAATATAAAATCACAAGTAAATGTAACATTTGTTCACAGCTGGAATCCATTATAGGTTAATTTGTAAGAGGTCATGAAAATAGGATTTTTCTATTAAACTATTGGACTTTCCATCAAATTATACCATGTGCCAGATGTGTATGTAAAATTCAATATTTTTAATTTAAAGTAGGTCATATTAAATTAATTTAAATTAATTAATTTAAAGTAGGTCATATTAGCTACCCAAGAAAACAAATAAAACTTTCTGGTCAATTTCCTTTTATATATTGGTCTATTAACTCTTTACAATTTCATTAATAGAAAAATTGTAAAGTTCAAAATAGTAAAGAAAAATGGTCAACTTGTTTGTGTGTTGTAAATATACAGAGAAAATTTACAATAAAACTGTTAGTCTTCTGCCAATCAATCCTTTTTAGAATACTGCAAGGTTTTCCCACTAATAGGCTCATTTCAATTTGCTGTCCCATGAATGAAATGTATCTTACTGTTTGCGGTGGGATTTCAAAGCAATATAATTCTAAAAAATGATGTTTAAGATCATTTCACACACATTTTTTTTTAAAAACCAGTAACTTCATGTGTGTGTGTGTGTGTGTGTTATTTTTAGCAAAACCCTTTTTATAGCCTGTGTTTTTTTTTTTAGTTTTCCTCAGGTTGTATTTTGCATCTAGTGATTTTTAGAATTTAATTACCTTTTTTGTTATTTCAGCACCACAATTTAAGGTGATGCAACCAAATTGAAAAAGCAGCTTCAAATTATCAGGTACAATTCAAGGTAAGGCTGAAGAATATATCAACCAAAATAACCTAAAAGAACTGTGGAATAATTGAAATATTGAATTTTGGAACTTCAGAAAACTTTGGTTGGAGATTTTTTAAAATTATTACATTTTGGTCAACTTAATAATTTTGAATTTTTGGGATAAGGAATTATTATTTACATTTGGGCTAATGTCCTCATCTTTGTTGTTATTATCATAATGTTTCTTCCTTCTCTATGTGTATGGTTTGGATTTATTATTATGCACACAAATATTTAAAGCAACTTTTATTGCAGAATTCAGATTATAATGCAAAAACGTTAGGATTTCTTTATTTTTTTTAAAACTTTATTGAACAGAAATTTCTACACAGATAATAAATAACAAACAAATGTAATGAACATAAATATATCTATTTTTCTCAATTTCTTTTTATTGTTCTTGGAAAAAAATTTCTTTCGTTTTTATTTTGTGTTGTGTATTCATTATTTTAAGCTTTCAGTCTGGGTTTGTCTTGTTAAGAGATGCAATAATCTTTTTTTAAAATACTGATGATGTCTTGTCTGGATATAAAATCTTCTTTTTAATAAATCTGACAAAAAAAAAAAAATGAAGAATGAGAATTTATATTCCTAATTGTGTTCAATTTGCTGTAGATGACTAAACTAAATTACTTTTGACATTTTTTTTTTTATAACAAAATTGCATCAAAAAATAATGCTAATAATTAAATTAGTAAAGTCAAAAAAAAGTTCTGGTAACTTTCCAAGTAAAATATTCTAAAAATAGAACAAATTCAAACACTAATTTCGAAATAAAGTAATGCAAAAACGTTACTTAATTCCCAATTAAAAGAAACAGAAATTCATTAAAATACACATGTTGGTTTGTGTAAAATATTATATCCGAAAGATTTTCTATAATTACAAAATATTAAACAAATTTACTCAACATTACAGAAAAGCTACTTTTTAGAAATCATATTTTCTGTTCAAACCAATATATACATTTTACAGAAAGTTTCTTAGTGACTTTTTTCTTTTTCTTCATAAAAAAGTTCCTGGCACATGTTATTTTTCATTTTCTATTTGTTAACATTGTTTCAGGATACTGTGTTTACAAGATTACCTTTTATTTCTGTTATGTATACCTAAGTTAATATAATCTAGAAAAAGTAAATAAATAATCATCTATTAAAAGATTTGAAAATTATGATTATTGTCTTCAAAAGTATAACTAATTAGAAAAATTGTTTGAATCAAAAATTTTCATATTTTTTGTTTTTAATGGAATACTTTCATATTATTTTTAGTTCTTTAAAGTTCATCCAATTTATTTAATTAACTTAAATTTTCATTTTTATTGTCATGCAAAAAGAAAAAGAAAAGAAAAAAAGATGCAAAACAAACAGATTTAGTCAAAAATATGCAGAAAATATGTTTATATTAATCCCAAAAAATTAATTCCTGTAAGACTGGGTTTTTCCTAATCATTTTTATTGAGAACTTCACCAAAATTCAAGGAATTCATTTTTTTTTCTTTTAATTCCTGGCATGATGATGAAGGAAGCACCATTCAAAACAACATTCCAAATTAAGGAACATTCTTAAAGTTTAATAACTTGAAAAGAAATTCAAACTTTAATAAAAACTCAATAAGCTTTGTTTGTGCAATAATATCAAGTTAAAAAGCAGTGCTATTCTATTAACTTTACTAAGGTAATTTCTCTTTGGCTATCAAAGAATATTGTCTCTTGATGTTTACATGAAGAGTTACATTGTAATTCAAGCATATGCAGCTATAATACCTATTTATCAATTTAAAATAAAATATATAAAAAAATATATTGTAAAAAGCGGATGTAAACAGCCACGTTTAAGAAGGTGCAATCCACAAAAGCGCTCAATACAAAATCAGGAAAATTTGGATTGTAGAGCAAAATGTAATTAAGGACACAAAAATTCAAGCTACCATGCTACCCAGGTTTCGACTGTTAGGTCTCCTCGGGCAGGCAGGTAGTATCGTACCTGTGTAAGGAGACCTAACAGTCGAAACCTGGGTAGCATGGTAGCTTGAATTTTGGGGTCCCTAATTATTGCCTATCGTATTCAATGAAATGTGCATGAAAAAAGGATTGCTGCCTAAATACACACACACACATAAAGAGAGAGGAGAGAGTGACTGATTTTATTTTTTAATTGACAATTGATTGAGTTAAAAAATGAAAGTAATTCTAAATTTTAATTTAAACCACCATTCTGGAGAAATTTAAAAATCTAGTGATAAACTTTATTATTGCAATCAAAATTTGATTTTTTTTTTTTAATATTTGCATTGAATAATTCATTTTTTTTATTGAATTAATTAATTAATATCAAAAGAATTTAAAAGTGTACAAAATCATAATTTGTTATGAAAAACGGAAAAAAGTAACATGTTCATCTGCTTGTAGTACTTAACTTACTCACTTCAACATAAATGATTTTGAAAATTCTTTTACTTTACGTGACTGATTAAAAAGCACCTATCACAATAAGTATATTGCTCATCCCTACCTTCTGGAATATTCTTAAAAAGTAAAATTTAAAAGTAAGTATATTTCTACTAAAAGAAAAAAAAATATCAAAGAGTTCTGCAAGAAATTTAAAGGAAAATAAAATAAAATTTAAAAATTGAATTATTATTACTATCCAAAATTTTGAGGCTATCGTTTTTTTAACAAATCGAGTTGATTAACTGGATTTAATTTTTTTCCAAATTTATAAAAACTGCAATATGCAAGGTAAAATAAAGTGAATGTTTAAACCAAAGAGCGTAAAAAAAATTTTAGAAAGAAAAAATTTCGTTAGACTAAAAAAGGGACTGTGGGTCACAAATTATGCGGATTCAATTGTCAAGGCAGTCATAAACTGACACTTCTTCAAAGAAATTTCTCTTTTTAATTACCTCAAAAACTTATCAAGTCAGTTTACTTGCTATGCACAGTTTTTTGGGTGTTTTTTTTTAGCATTATTTAAAAATAAAATATAAACGAATTAAAAATAGGTCATAGGCTAAATACTAAAAAAGCAATAAATAAGTAGTAATCAGTAGTGTTCTTGAAGCAATATTTGGAAATGTTCTACTAACAAAAATAATTCCAACTGATCATCCCCCACCCCCAAAGTAAAGCACTGCTTTCTGTTTTAATAATCGTTCGATTTTTTTTTTTTTGTTTAAGTATTATTATATTACCAGACCTGGAGTTTTCATAACAAGTTTGTTTTTTTGGTTTGTGTGTTTTTGTTTTTTAACTAGACTGTATTTGTAGTTTTAGTTTTCATTTATCATCAACATCTTATTTTTAAATTACAACACGCGTGTTTCAAATCGTACAGCCGACATTATTTACAATTGAATTGTATTATTATGTAATAAATTTTAAAATGGGGCCGCAGAGAGGGAAATATTCCCCAAAAGCAAAAATCAAAATATTGCCCTAAAGCTTTAAAAAAAAGTTAAAGTATGACTTTTTGACTGCACGGTATTTTCTTTCCGCTGGTTGATTCTTTTCCTTCCTTAAAAAATACTTACGTATTATTACGAGCGGAGTATCGAATTTGTAAAAATAAATAAATAAATAAATAAGTAAATAATAATATTTCAAAGAAGCGATTATAAACATGCATATTGCATAGTAAGCGTACATAGAAAAAAACATTCAAAATGAGTTTGCGGATTTCAATGTTTAAAAAGTAGCTGTGAAATGAAAGTTTATTAAATTTGAAACCCTTTTTCAGTTTTTACTTGACGTTATTGTTCCTTCTCGATTTTATAAAAAAATATGGAGAAAAATGCTAAATCGTATTTGCATCTTATTTGTAAAAAGTAGCAGAAACAAGTCCAATAAAAAAGGTAAGGTTAAAAAAGAAATTAAAAAGGAAAAAAGGATGATGGGAAAATATTAAAAAAATAGTAAAGAAATGAAAGAAAGAAAGGAAAGTTAAAGGAATAAAAGAAGAGATAAAAGAAGATGGAAAGAAAAGGAAAGGGAGGAAAAGTGAAAGTAAAGATAGGAAAAGAAGAGTTGAAAGAAGATAGAAAATGTTCATTACTTACTGATATGGAGATAAGACAACCGAGGGAGCTTCATTCTCTCCCATCTTCGATTTGTACTCTCATGTAATGTCGTAATTATCCGTACTTTTCAGGTAAGCCTAAATAAATTCCGCATCGTTTGTGCGAAAAAGTTTTCATTTTATCCTTTACTTTCATCCTCATCATCTTTTTGTTGCAAACATTTTTGAGAGATTTGCATCATATGCCACGGACATCCGGTTCAAGAAGAGCACACACGACGAATGCAAAACCCATTCTCCTCTTCTTCAGTCTCTAGAAGATACAGTAGTGGTCAGTGGCATGGGTAAATGAGCAGATATAATAACCAAAGAGAGAGAGAGAGAGAGAGGTGGATTAAATAAAACTAAAAGAGATTATTTGTGGCAATTCTGTGTGCGTGTCCTTATGCAAATATGTCAATTAAAAAAAAAAAAAAGAAAGACGGTAAAGAAAGATGAGACGTGTTTGAACAAGCCTAACACGGAAACAACAAAAGTTCGTCAACCCTGTGGGTATTGTTACGTGTTACTGTTTTGCAAAAAAAAAAAAAAAAAATGAATTGTTGCTAGGCTCGTCTCAAATTCATTCGACCATGACTATAACAAGGAAACACTTATTTTTTAGAATACCATGATGAAATATTAATTATAAAATAATACACTTCTTTTTAGGGAAAAATCCTACATTCACAAGCAGATATTTTAAATTTATTTTTTAAGTTTTCTGTGTTTGGTATAAAAAGTTAAGGTAAAAAATTTAAGGCAGGAAATAAATTTAGTTTTTTTTTTTTTTTAAATCAAAATTGAAATGAACATTTAGCAAACAAAAAGGAATGCAAAATAAAACGGTAATAAAAAAAAAAAGACTAACGTAAAATTTTAATAGCAAACAACGATTTAAAAAAAAAAAATGAAATTAAAAACTTATCAGTCCCTCTACACTACAGCACGTTTTTCTTTGTCACACTCAGGAAAAGGATATTCAATTTGAAAAAAAAAAATTCAATTTATTTTATTTCATACTTTTGTTTCGATATTTTTTCTTGTTTAAAAATGTTTCCACTAATGTGTTTGTGAATTCTTTTACCACCTGTTGTTGGTTACTTGAGTTGGCAAGAGATGTTTAAATACTCATTATTTTCTAAATCAAAAGTCGTACAGTAAAAAATAAAATTCACCGAAAATAAGATATCAACAATTGAATAAAGTAATCATTGTGAAGTAAAAAATGACACTCCAAAAAAGCAGGCTTAAACGAAAAATATGGATATTTGTTTTGCGTGCTCAAATATTTATTACAAAGACACCCACCCAGCAGGGCAACAGCTGAGATATTTCACTCAACAAAGGATACATAAAGAAAGGCAGGTGTCGATGAGTAAAGCAAAGTAGTTGGACAGGTAAGCAGAGTCGGGGCCCCAAATAAGCACTGCAGCAGGTGTTTGTTTGTTTGTTTCGTTTTTTTTTTTTTTTTTTTTTCGCGCTTCAATGAATTAGGATCCTACTTCAAAAAGCAATATTTAAAAATATATATACCCTATCTTACGTTTTAAAATTCGAGAGAAAAAAAATTACAAATATGTGCCGGATAAAAATTTTCAGAGATATCGAATAATAATAACAACAACGTTATTATTAGTCAAAAGAGAAAGTTAACAACTAATGAAATCCATTTTCTTTAATTACTTATTTTATTTCGTGTTTTTATATCCATTTTTAAATAAAAATCCAAGAAGAAAAAATCTGCAATAGTAGTAACCAGTTTGTTAGAAAATTGCTTCAAAGGAAGAAAAATCCCCTCACGATTTTTCTTTATTCCATTTGTGTTCCGAACCCATATTTTTTTCTCGACTAAGTAAGTTCCAGTACCTCAAGAAAAAAAAAATTGATATTATTATCGTTCGCTGATGTAAGGGTCCCTCCTCATGTCCAGTCAATTGTCAAGAAAAAAAAAAGAAAGAGTCCGCGTAGTTGACGTGGCTGAGACATGTCGTTAAATAATATTAACGATTTGACAACAAGTGATGTATATTGCGAGGTCCAGTTGCTGAAAATGAAGAGGACGAATTAGTTTTTGATATCCCATCAATGAATGAGAAGGTGTCAGAGGTGGAGGTAGAGCTTGAAAAAAAAAAGGAGAGAGAAAGAGTAGAGAATAAGCAGAGGAGTGAGGACGTATCTCGAGTGGCCAACCCGAAGTCGAGTTTAACGCTAACCCTAACTGTAACAGATACGTAAAAACGGGACGGCGACCATAACAACGTTAGATTTCTAATCGAAGAAGTCAAGGCTGTTGAGAAGACAGAATATGATGAATGAGGGAAATATAACAAAGAAATATGGATGCATGATAAGGAAGGAGATATGTCCGGTTATGGCACGTCATCTGTGTCGTGCACAACACGTTCTTCTTCATCATCATCAACTTCTTCAGTGTACTTGCTGCTTTTTTTTTTGGGATATGCTGTGAATGGCGATGATGTTGTGTAGAGGTAGAACTACGACTTTGCGTGTGTTGTGTGATTGTGAGGATACGGAATCAATTCTTTTATTATCTCTGACGATATTTTTTTCCGGGTCCTAAACTGCGTACACACGCAACACTCCCCTAAGTGTACTGTACACAGACTGATCAATACGCAATAATAGTAATACACACCCACGTTTTACACTCCCTAAAATGCAGACTAAGTGAAGATACGAACTGGAACCAGGAGACATGAAGTTAGGGAAGCGGCTTATAAATTTACACTACACAATGAAAGGAAGAGAAACAGAAAAAAAAAGTGACACAAAAAAAAAAAAAAAAAGATTAATAAGATCAATACAGCTTCTGCTTCATACTAGAGAACTAAGTAAAGAAGATTATTAAGCTTGGCTTAGTCCGGCACTGGGCCAAGTTGTGATGAGGCGAGGGGTAGGAAAATAGTGTTGCAGCCTACCTCCTTCATGTGAAAATCAACATTTAAAATTCGCTGTTGTTGACTTTTCGCTGGTGAATGATACGCAACTACCTCAGCCACCACGTATGCAACAACGGAATTAATGTACAAATTATACATATTGTGCAATAAATCGATAAGGATTGAGAGATGATAATAATCGAATGTGAATTAAATTAGAGATAATCTTAAACAGAACTTAACATATGCGATAGATTGAAAAGTGGAATTGTAAAATAAAGAAAGAAAGCGAAACTGAAAATAACGCACAACACGAAAACAAAAACAAAGACAGCTTTTCTTTTAACATTTTAACATTTAAAAATGAACAGGGGAACTAAAAAGGAGAAGAAACACTACAACATTAAAAACACTACTACACTTGCTTGACTAACCATTGAAAATAATACATTGGCAACAACCACACTACTACCATTTCCTTAGCATGTTTGGAGGGTAAAATTTTGGAAAAAAATATCAAGATAGGATGAAGTAAAAAAAAAAAGAAAGAAGCACTGCTGCTCTTGTCAAATGATGTGTTCAATAATCCGTACAGACACACGTTCTAGATTTTTTTTTTTAGCCCTACTTGTGGATTTCTTTCTTTTTTTTTCTTTTTTTTTGGGGGGGGGTACACTTGCACATTTCCCACCGGCGCCTGTGGTCAGTGTTCGAGTGTCAAGGTAAAAAAAAAAAAGAAAAAAAAAAGTATTTCGAATACTTCAAAATGGGCACAATTCAACTTCAACACATTTTTTTTCATCACTGGCTTTTATAACGAAATATCCATGTGTGTGTGTACGTACACATAGTTATTTTGCCATCACATAAACTGCCTAGATATTATTAATTAATATCACATTGATAAGTGAATCCATGACAGTACGTAGTAAAATTTCATAGTAGTACAATTAGTTAAGCTAAGTAGTTAAATGCATTCGTTGGTCATTCGTTCGTTTTATTCATCGTTCGTTCATTCATTCATTCATTTATCCTTGGCTCGAATCGCCATAGTAAATAATCCATGTGACAATTAACGAAACTTTTAAATGAAACTAAGATTTTTGTTTTTTTCATTAATAAACATTCAAAGTAAACAGAGAGGAATGGTAAAACTAAAAATGAAAGTAATACACACGCACACTGTCGTTGTTGTTGTACCCCACCCGAAAATCGCCCCATACGTCGTTTCTCTCCCATCTGTTCTCTGCTTCAGTTCTTTCTTTCTTACCCTGTCAATGAAAGTTTTTTTTTTAACAAGCTCATCTCGCAAGCCACTTTTACTCATTGAAAACTACTAGTACATAAAATCAGTAAACTAAGTTTAGCTCACATCCATCCCTTTCTTTGACTTTCGAAATGCTTTTCAGTTTTCACCGACTTTCACCCTGTTGACCAATGTATTTTTTTTTGTTTTTTTTCATTGTTTTTCCTCCTTTTGTTCTTATAAACTAAACATTATTTCTATTTACACATACACATTTCTTTTTTTCTTTTCTTTTTTTTGTTTCCTTTTCTTTTTCCTTCCTTTTTGTTCTGGACCTCATTCCCATACATTTTTCTTAATTTTTGATTTTCATCTCTAATAACCTATTTTTTAACCTCCTTCTCTGCAACTTTCTAATTCTCTATTTCTTTCTCAGATTTTACTTCAGCCTTTCTACTCGAATCTTTCTTTTTTAGTTATTTATCACTCATTTTTAATCTCTCTCTCTCTTTGTGTTTATCTTTCTATTTATACTCTTCATCATTTTCCAGGCTCAAGGTAGACTACTACCAAGTTTCTGTATGTGTGAATAAAGAAGCCACAATCACTCAGGAAGAGTTAGTTCGATTTAAAAAAATAAAAAGGATGTCCACAAGCAACATAAAATAATTCCCGGGGTAAAATGAAAATGAGATTAGTGACTACAATCATAAAGAGAATGTAGACTCTTTGCTAAAAATAAAATAATACTTAAGTGTTCAGTTCAAAATTTCCAGAAGATAACAGACTACAACAGACACCTGAGGAAGGCCGGAGGGTAAAACAGTCGAAATGTTGTGAGTTTAACATCCAAGATGTGAAAAATAGCTCAAATGTAAAGGCAGAGAAAAATGTTACTTTACAGAATTAGTGAATTGTATAGAATTTGGAATAAATAAGTAGCTCTAAATTCTATTGCTTCAATTATCCTATAAACACTGTATTATATGCGATTTACTAAATCATCTATTAAAATGGTTAAAAGAGAACTTTCAAATAAACTATACAACCTCCTTCCCATTTTATCTAACTCCTAATATGAGAACACAATGCTTAGTTACTCTCCTGAGGCTTAACACATGAGCAATTTATTTGATGAATTATACTAAAAATAAAATAAAATTTTGAACTCAAATTCAAAATAAAATAATAATACCTCACTATAAAAAAATAGTGGCCTTACGCATAAGCATCAAATTGACTTTCTTAATCCATTCTGAGGTGTGCTGTCACCTTTATTAAACAGCTACAAAAGAAATTGGTAATTCATGTGCATCTTTATTTTGACAGCCTGTTCAATTCAGAAAAAAAAAACCCTGAATCTATAGAATATAGCTGAATAAATCTATATAATACTAAAACTCTAATTTTGTATATATGTATGTATATGAGTGTTCCCAAGATACAGCTTAAACAATACATAATACACCAACCAATTTAGGAGTACATTGTACCTTTAACCCCTGCAGAATACAGTGCCAAATTTCATTAAAATTAGGCAAGAGGTTCATGAGCTAAGGCCGTTTTTCTGACATTTTTAATAAAAAAATTCAGTATTTGGTTTTTGATTCAAATTGTCATATCAATCCACATATATAAACAAACACTTGTATATTTTGTGTGTGAAAAATAATAAACATGCATAATACATTACAACAAAATTATTAAATAAATCTAAATATACATAATACAACATATTTTTATACAATTCACATTACTATATTAGAACTTTTTTTTATAAACAACTACTTAAAAGGTGAAGAGGCTGTGTCACATGACTTAATGGTAAATAAATAAATAGATGCACGCTGATTTGCTGCCATTACATATTTTGAAAGAAATGTGAGGAAAAAACAAGTATGAATAATAAAATATGTACTTCTTATTTTGACAAAAAACTAAACCTGTTTTAAGCTATTAATCCAAATCTTCATGCAATATGTTAACTATAAAGCCCAGTGGAGCAATAAACCTTCTTTTTCTGCTTTTAAATACAAATTAAAATGTGTAATTAATAATAAAATTGATATTATTATTACTTTATCATTTTGTATGATGAACTGTTTTTAAAAGAAACCCAACCTAGTAATTTCCAAATCATTGAATCACAAGTATTTGGATAGCTCTGAGAAATCTATTATATTCCTAATATTGCATTACTAGATATAATGTTTTTCTAAGTGTAGCTTAGATGTGGCACAAGGCCAAAAGTATGGGATACTCAGTTGTAAACTGTTCTAGTGAGACAAGCTTACTAACAATTACACCACATTAAAGTGTCCTAGATATGAGACCTTGTGAAATAAAATCTTTACTGAGAAACCAACATGAAAGCATGGCAAATAAAATCAAGATCATTATTTTTAATATTTTTATCCACTTCATTCTTTGTGCTCCCTCAATCTGGTGAGAAGTTTTAAACAGACAAAATCCATGCATGACTATAACTTACTTCAGAATTTAAGACAACCTTTACTGCTGCTGTATTTTTTTTTATCTTGCTTTCATAAGCAATAACAATGTTTTCATTTATTTCATTATAATTTAAGAATCTGTTTTCATTCATTTTTTTCTTGAAAGATGATTTTTGGATTCAATTCTAACTCCTCAGTGAAATACAATTGATATCTCCAGAGATGTTGTATACATTATGACCTTCAAGTAAAAACAAGTCATTTTTTATCAACTAAAGACATTCACCAATAATTTTCAATATTGCTTGTGGCCATCTTATTTATTTTTAGCAATTCTAACCAATAAGCTGATTTTTTATTTAAAAGAAAATTTTATCTAAAAATTACTGCATCCTAATAATCTATAGATAGATGTTAAGGTTATATAGTAAAATATTAAATTTAATCTATTTACATCGGAGATTTTCAAACAGACCATTTTTAACTGCAAATTTAAATTCAATTTGATCATTAAGAAAGTCAAACAGCACCTGGTCATTCCACAATCTTATAATTAACATTTGATAAAATAAATAAGAACAGTTAAACTATCATGTAATTCTCATGCATAAAAAATTAAAAGAAAATTTTAAAAACATTTTTGCTAACCAATATTTGATTAACAAAACAAGAAAATGTGGTTAATTTTAAAAGACAAATATGAATTGAATTATCTTTGACAACTGGCGGCCTTGAAAACTTTGAACAGATATTTCTCCTTACTGAATGGAAAAAAATATATTTTCGTTTCTTCTCAAATTTTCTCTCTATTATTGAGTAAAACAACAAATTTTCTTTAATTCAATCCTAAGCAGTCATTCACGTATGAGAAAAGAAAGTAATACTTTTCCACAATACAACAGGTGTTACTTTAATAATGACTATCAAGCAATTAGCTATTGACTATGGTTGACAGCTGGTTGTGTTCAAATTAGTAGTCATTGAAACAAATGACTAGTTCAAGAAAGAAAATTTCTGGCTTTTTAATCAATAAAAATTCATAATATGTATATAAAGGTTCCTTGTCTCATTAATGGTCTATACGAGAGAGTGCTGGAAGGTTCTCAGCCTAACCAAGAAGGTATTTTTTTAAAATTATGTTTGGTTACATGGTCAGTACTGAGAACATTTTAGCACACAGTCTCTCATATATATATAAGCCAAAAAAACATTTCAAGGCTGTCGTTAAATGTAACCTAAAGACTCTTGATGTTAATGTTGAAAACTGGGAAACTGTTGCTTGAGAAAGATCTGACTGGAGAAGGTTGATTTGGGAACACTGCAACAATTTTGGGCAGAAGAGAATTAAGCCTTCCAACAAAAAGCACGCCATTAAGAAGGGAGAGAAAAAAAAAAAAGAATTTGTCAAAGAACTATTAAGACACCAACATGCTTGCAGTATTTGTGGAAAAGTCACCCTTTTGGTGCTTGGTTTAGAAAGTCACGTGAGATGACACCAGTGAGGTCAGGTGCAAACTCCTGTGAATGCAACCCTATCAGAAAGAACTGCAAGTTCCTTGTACGATTTTTGTGACAAACTTTATAAGTCTGTTGTGGGACTTAAACATCACATGATTGTACACAGGGACAAGTAAGTTTCAAACATAGGTAACACAGACAAACTTTATGTTTGCAATGTGTGTAACAGGGCATTATCTCAAGTTTAAATGATAGAAATAATAATATTCTGAATGAAAAACACACACAAAAAGCTACCAAATGCAAAGATGGTCTTTTTCTGCAAAGAAGTGACAATCATCATGGAGGACAAATATTTTTTGACAAGATTTCTTGAATATTTCTTGAATATTCAAACCAGTAAATGTAGTTTGGATTATGTAAGTTCCCTAATATCATTATTTAATCATCATCAGAATATTTTCACTGACTTTCTATGGCCTTACAACACCTTTTTCTGGTGCATTATGTATTCCATCATAAAAGTATGGTCCTAATTTTGATTTACTGAATTCTTCAAAGAATTTTTCAATATCTTGAATTTGTTGGAATCTTTGATCAGATATGGTGTATTGCATGGAGTGAAAAATACAGAGAATGGATTCATTAAGGAATTTTTTGCTTATTTTTTTACTTTATTTTGTAACATTTTCCTGGCTTCTGTTGAAAGTCTAAATATGAATTGTTCAGTGTTTCAGTAATTTTAATAAAACATCATCAAAGAGATTTTGTTTTTGTGCTATGTTTCATCATTTTTCAAATATGTCTTTATACATTGTACTGGTTATATATATATATATATATATATATATATATATATATGTGTGTGTTTCATTAAAGACTACAGATAAGAAACTGCAATTAAGCTTTTCATTCAATTTTTCTTGTTTTCTTTTCTGGACAGAAAGCATATAAAAACTGTCTGAATGTTCTATATATCTAAGTGCTTTCAGTTATTCTATTGTTTTTTTTATTTTTAACTGAATGTGTACATTTTTTTATATATGTATCTAGAGTGATGTAATGTTTTTTTTTTCTAAACATGGTCAGCACACAGTGGCTGTGTTCATAGTTGATGTTATTGAATATTGGCTTTTTTTTCCCCATTAATGTTTCTATCATATTTAACCTTTTGTGGATGTGGCTATTATAGTTGTACTTTCTACAAGTATGTTGCAGATGGAGTTTCATAGGTTTCCATATGTTTAAATGACCCCTAATTGAGCTATGGTTATCATTCTATTATCTTACAATTAGCCTATAAATAAAGAAGTGTTAGATTGGCAATTTTAATTTGTGCCTGACGATTGCTATATGCTTCGAGTAGCATTGAGTAGTAAGGAACAAATGTATAATTATTCTTAATATAAACTTTAGCTCTGTTATTTTATACCAAATACTGTTTTATCATTATTACCAGCACTCACTCTATGCTATTATATATATATATATATATATATATATATATATATATATATATATAAGTTTAGCTTAATCTGAAACAAAATTCTCAAGAGCAAAGTACTAGTAACATTTGAATTAACTAACCTAGTATTAGTCTGGGAGACAAAATAGCATCAGTATAACAAGTGCCCTACATATGTACTGATATATTGTGTGTGCGTGTGTGTGTGGTCACAGAATAGTAAGTTTATTAAGTTTTTTCACATTCCTGCTCCACTTCAACTACGTACCCCCATTACATGAAAAATAAAATAAAATATGTTATGGTGATTTTCTAAGCATAGCCTAGATGTGGCACAAGGCTGAAAGTGTGGAGCACCTAGTGAGGATCACACTATTCAGTCGTAATTGATCTAGTGAGACAAGCTTCCTAATCATTACAGCATTACACCCATTATGATATATATATATATATATATATATATATATATATATAGCCAGTGAGGATCAAACTCACTATTTTAGTTGATCTAGCGAAACAAGCTTGCTAACCATTATACCACATCAAAGTGACCCAGAAAATATGTTATAACTCTTCTTTGCATATTATTAAGATTTAAATTCATTTTACCACACATTCTTTACAAGTCGATTAAAGACTTGATAAAATCAAAGCACCTTGTATTACGTACATAAGTACATTATGTATATTACATCTACCTTTCAAGATGGCAGTAATCATCTGCTTTCTTTACAAGTCTTGTCAGTCAATCTCCTCATTCAGAATACTGTCTGCAGGCCAGTGGTTCAGAGAAACCAATTTATTTCACTAAGAAGCACTTTCCTACCTCAAGGAAACAAGGGATGCAATTCCAACACACAAGCAAACTGAATGCCTTAACAAACTTATTTGGTTTCTATTTCATTGCTACTCTTATACATAGCAATTGCCAAGAAAGAAAATGCTGTCCTATCATTTAGGATTTCAAGTATTATTTAATATTTAATAAATGATACAAATAATATAAGCAATTAGCTTTAAGAATTGATAAAATAGTAAACTGATCACCCAGTTTGTATTCTATAACATTACAAATGTACAAACAGGTAACTGAGAAGAAAAATAATCTTTTATCATAATATTATTATATAATAATATTAATATACTTTGATTTTGTCTTTTTGCCCAATGTTTTGGTTGATTCTCTTCTGGTTTTGCTCAGAGTAAAATCTTATTCTGTTCATATAATCAAGTCTGTGAATGATATTCCATTTTCATGATACTTTTTATAGGCTTATGACATCATCATAATACATTTTATGAGCTTCCAATAAGTGTGGTCAATTTATTTATTTACATTTTTACAAGGATTTTGTATGCAAATGTGTGTCTAAGTTGATTTTCTGCAGATGTATCTTCATATAGTAAACATGATTATTACTTGAAATGTTTGTAGGAATAGACATGTCTGATATAAAGAAAGCACATATATTTATTAAAAGTCATTACTAACAGTTTACAGGGAAAAAAAGAAGCAGAAGTAAGAATGACTTAGAGAAGCTGGCACATAGTTTCAGTTGCCAATCTATCTTTTGATCTCTAGCCACTTCCATTTCAGGTAAAACGAGTAGATTGGTATAGACAAGTTTGCATTTTTGAATTGACTTAAATAACAATGACCTGTTGCAAAGTCTCATTTATCTGTATTCAGGAGATACAAACCAACAGTGATTGGTTAAATATTCACTTGTTATACCTCATGACCTCTTTTTCTAATACATACGTAAATTTTTAATCTTGTTTTAGGTTTTATCTTTGGTGGCTTTTTTTCCTGGAGATAATATATATTTGAGATATATGCAGAATCTGCAAAAAAAACATGTATTCACAATTCAGGAAAGGAAAAACTTGTTTGTAGTTTTATCAAATTGTGTTAACATTGTTTACTGTGGGGGGGATCCTAAAGGATGTTGTGTATCGCAGAAAATTAACTACATTGACAGCCCTTGGACAAGAAATTGAAAATGCATGTGCAGCAATCCCACTGGACACTCTGACCAACGTTACCCAAGCAGTAGTTTGCTGTACTAATAAATATCTGGACGCTAAAGGCCACCATTTTGAGCATCTCTTGTGATTGTTGAGTCCAACTGTAACTTGTATTACTCTCATGATGTCTGAATAAATTTAGTAATACAATATCTATACAAGTTTTTCCTTTCCTGAAGTGTGTACACATTTTTTGGCAGACTGTGTAAACATACATACATACATCTATAAAACTTTCAGCATATAAGTAGTTTTGATAGTAATATACATACCTAAAGTATCAGGGTACCTTTAGGTGGTGTAATGGTTCGCAAGCTGGTCTCGCTCAGAACTATTGCGACTGAGTAGTGAGTTTGATCCTCACTGGGTACCCCATAATTTCGGCCTTGTGCCACATCTGAGCTACGCTTGGAAAATCACTACATACCTAAAGTATCAAATCTCAGCAGAAACACTATAAAAAAAAAAGAAGCTCCAAAACCAAATTGGTCCTAGTCAAGAATTATTCCTATTGTATATTAAGGAATGCATGGAGAGGGAAAATGTTACCAAAAAATCTAAACAAAGACATTTCACCTGCTTTGATGTGGCTAGTTATTATTAGTTATAATAAATAAAAATATGTTGCATTTTGAACACTATCCATCATTTTGCAAAACTTCCAAGTTATAAGTACTCGCCTCACAAGTGTTAAATTATTTTTTAACTTTATTTTTAAGGGAGGTAATTCAGGATTTAGAGTGAAAACTGTTTTGTTCTTTAAGTGACACTACCAGAATGATTCCATGAAATAAAGAAAAAAAATGAAATGAAATGTCCCATTTTTTTTTAGGGGATAGAATAAAAATCTGAAATAGGGCAAGAAAGTTGAATGGATTTCTTTTTGTTTTTGCTATTGAAAGTATATTAAAGATGTTCAGCTGTAACATCTTGGTATTGTTGGTATTCAGAAACCAATTCATTCATGTTGAACTCTGCTGCTTCTGTGAATTTCATTTCATCTATACCTTCTCCCATGTACCAATACAAAAATGCAAGAAAACACATACACACATGTGTGTGTGTGTGTGTGTAAGGTGTAACAGCAAAATTGTCCAATTGTTAGATTAAGTTCTGAACCACTGTATCTTAGAAATGATTCAATATATATTACTGGAATTCTCTGAGGTTTTTATAACAACAATGGACTCTACTTTGAGCAATAAGAATGTATAATTATTCTGTAATCTTAACAAAAGTACTGTGATGAAATTGATCATAAACAGAAATGACATGTTCATTAATTAATCATAGCTAAGGATTGGAAGCTCATGAAGTATTCAAATAAAGTTCAAAATATATATATATATATATATATATATATATATATTATACCAGGATCATTTTCCAATTTATTCAAGATGATCCTCATCTTCTCTAACCTTTCTGTTCTGGAGTAACACAGTGCCTTACATGTTTCACATACAATTTCATTTTCAAGTCTTTTTTTTTATAACTGCTCTTTGGACTGTCATAACTGAAATTTCTCTCTCACATGCCAAACGTTTTATGGATTGAGTTGAATCTTTTCTCATTGATCTCTTTAGCGCTAAGTTAAAATGATGATCCCTCTTCCAGTTGTGACCCCCTGATCTAGTTTTCCTCTCTACTGTTCCCACTTTTTAAAACTTATCCACTGTTCTTGAATGGACTTTGAAGATGGAAGCCAGAGTATGAATGTTGGGACCATTACTGAAGGCCTGAATGATCTTTTTCCTCTCACCATTGATCAGTTGGGAAGACAGTGGGTCTGACACAAAACAGTTTTAACTGGCTCTCTTTTTAGCTGAATAACTCAAAGGAATTTTCAGTGATTCTTATGAAAAATGGTGTCAAGATGGTTAAACATCTTATCTGAAAACCTGGAAAAAAAAGAAATTCAATAATTTTAGTGTTTTTTTGTTTTTTTTAAATATTAAACCTTTTGTGGAATGGATAATTATGCTATAGCCTGATTTGGACAATTTTGCTGTTACACATGGTATATATATATTTCAGAAATGTAACAAATGGAAAATGTTTCATTGAAACTAGATTTGTTTACGTGTTTCATCTTTCTATGCTTTATCAGATCCAAAAACAAAAGAAAGAAATGTGTGTATGTGTATATGCTTAAATCAAGAATCATAGCACAATTTCCCTAAGCTAACATGTCTTGTGATTAAAAACGAAAGAAAATTAGTAACTTTAAAAAAAGTTGTTAATATTTATTCTGTACCTTTATAATTCTTTGCTCATGTCGAAAGTTGTTAATATATTTTTCCCAGCTTTTTTGTATCAAATTAAAGGTAAATTCTATCTTGTTTTTCAAAATGGCTCAAGAGCAAGAAATTTATATAGCCTTTTCTGAATTGAACCCAAGGCAAATCCTCATTCAATCCTTCAGAATGGGTTGAAAGCAAAAGATTTGTAGGTTTTAGGTCTATCCATGTGTTTTTGATGTTGACAATATGTGTTTCCAGCTTTCAAACCATTCTGAAAATGAGATGAGGATTTACATTTAATTTGATACAAAAAAAAAACTGGGAGAAAATATATTAAGAACTTTGTGCAAGAACTAAGAATTATAAAGAAAAGATACAAAATAAACATTTACTTCTTTCTCTAATCATGAGAAACGCCAGCTTAGGGAAAAAGTACAATGATTCATTATTTAAGAATACACACAAATACACACATGCACATTTCTTTCTTTTGTTTTGCGATCTGATGAAGCTTTAAATAGTGAAATGCATAATCAAATCTAGTTTCAATGAAACATTTTCCATTTGTCAAATTTCTTTGTAAAGATTCTATATCCTATTTTAGACACACAAAAACACACACACACACACACATATATATATATATATATGAAAGAGAAAGAGACAGACAGATAGACAGTGTAAAAAGTTTTTGTGTGATGCATTTGTTCCCTTAGGATATCATCAGACTAGTCCAATGAAGTCCTAAGGTATGAAATGCATCATACAAAAACTTTTTACACTTATTATATATATATATATATATATAATACGTATGTAGGTATGTAATGTATATATGCATGTATGTTGTTTGTTGATTCTCTTTTAGAGTGACATTTTAACATGCCTCTGAAATCTTTACATGCTAATTATTTTAATTATTCAATTTTGAATATTATTACACATTCATTTGGTTCTATCATGGTTAGCTTTAATGTGGTGCTACCATTGTTGTAGTATTACCAACCCCAATAGACATCTCAGAATCTCACATAAAAACCTATTAATCCAATTGTTTTCAGTTATCTAACAACATACCTGAATATTGAGAATGTGACATTTCTGACAATGGCAAAAAAAGATAATTTTATCTCACAGGTTGTTCTAGATTCCAACAGATCACATAAATTCTTCCATTGGTAAGTAAAAACAATTATATTTTTTGATTATGTCATTTAAGAAAAAAATTTTAAAATTGAATATATTTGCCTGTGCAAAACCATGAAATGATTATTTTTGTATTTAGGTGTCTTGTGTGTCTCTCCATCAACCATTTATTTTAATTTATTGAACTACACGAATAGATTCATTCATCTAGCCTATAAAATGCATTTAAATAACTAGTTATATTCAAATATTAAACTGTTCAATGCATTAGTATTATGAATAGGTCAATTATCCAAGCATCAACTCCATAATTAGGAAGCAGCAAATAATTATTAGTAGTAAAAATCTTAAAAAAATATATATTAGTTTGTGAAATAAATGTATTTCTGTAGATAATCAATTTATACTCCATATTACTAAACTTACAAATAGATATGAAGGGAAGGATTTTCAGAATGAATTCATGGTCTAAATTTGCCAGATTGTGCTATTGAAAACCTGATGATTGAAATAGTTAAATCCTTGGAATAGCGAATAAGAAGTATTTCATGGAATTAAGATTTTACTTGACAACTGGACAAGAAAAATTGTTAATCCCACAAGGATTTTAGAATCACAGATGCTGAAAAATTGGTATATATTTAGAAAAATAGAAAAATCAAGCTTTATGTAAACTTGAACTCCCACTCCTTTAAGAATTTGCATTGTATGTACAACATTAATCGTTATCTGTCTGTATTTCCGAGATGAGGTATTGTAACTATTTACAGTGTTTGAATTGTTATTCTCATCTTCATTGTCATATTCACAACATTTCAACCGTTGTCCATTCCAGCCTTCTTCAGATAATATACATTGGAATTTCAAACCAAACCCTTTATTTTGTTCACTGGCGTTAGATTGTTCTAGTTTCTAAATATCTCCGTTGCACTTAATTCCCCAAATACACATGGCCCAGTGAATAAAAGCATTGATTGAAGTAATTGAGTGACTTGGCCACAGTAGAGGTGAACACAAACTTGGAGTTGAGTTACTAAAGTGAAATAACAAAAACTGAGATTATCTAGAAAAGGCATGTGGACGAAATAAAGGGTTTGATTCAAAATTCCAATGTATATCACCTGAAGAAGGCCAGCGTTCACAATAGCTGAAATGTTGTGAATATGATAATGAAGATATGACAGTCTTAAAAATGTAAATAGTGTAAATAACAATCATTATCTTTTGTCTTATTAATTGTTCTTCTTTTATTGTCCTCTCTCCTTAATAATGCATTTCTTTTTCTCATATTCTTTCACACACAGTAACCCCTTAGAAGCTTTATTGCCTTGCTTGGGGTGAAATTATTAAAAAATCCAGTTAAATTATTAACAGATAGAAACAAAATGAGATAAATAAATAAACAAGAACCAATCTATTTAGGCAATCTATTTCCAATAACATTTTTCTTCTTTAAAAGAACCCATCCCCCATTAATCAAAAACTAAATATCAAAATCCTTATTCATAAACAATGAAACAAAGTTTTCTCATAGGATCCCATCCTAAGAATTCACTTAGACAAAGGCATAAAAATGCATGTAATAACTTCTACTCAGGACAACTTCCTGTCCTTTGTAGCTCTTAACTTTGTCTTTCTGTTATTTCTCCTAAGCCCTGTTTCCACCATCCATTTACTTAGGTTCATTAAGTATGTTATGCACTGTTTTCCTCTATCTGTCCTATGAGTATCAGATTTTCCAAGCCCTTCTTCCACATTATATGTCCCAGAAACCTCAACTGTCTCTTCCTGGTGTTCAGTATTAGTTTTCCTTTAGTTTCCATTTTTTCAAAAATTTTATCATTACTCCCATTTTCAGTCCATGGTATCCATATGGAGAACCCCTTTTCTGTTGCTTCAAGTTTCTTCTTCATCTTTGAGGAGATCATCCATATACTCATTGCTATACATATTGCATAGCAGTTTAGTTCTCTTTTCCTTGTTTCTATCAAAATTTTTCTATTTTTTCGTACTCTGCTTAGCTTTTGAAATGCCTCCTTGGCTATCCCAATGCACCTTTGGATCTCAGTGTCGCTCTTTCCATCCTTTGTTAAAACACTTCCCAGATATTTACATTTCTGCACTTGTTTGATTTTGGTACCTCTGATTTGTACTTTGGGATCATCCTTTTGCTAACAATATCACACAAAATAGAATTTGATTAACAAAAACAAATGAAACTAAATTTAAAGCTTAATCAGAAAAAAGAAAGATTAAAAGCAAAAATGCCAAATTCAAGAAATTGACAAAAAAGAAAATGTAACTGAAGAAAGAAAAGAAAAATGAAATCACTTTTAACATTTAAAGAAGGAATGATTAAAATAAAATGAAGAGAGAAGTAAACCAACAAAAATGTTCTGCTGGAAATTATGTTGAGAAAATATTTTTTATTTGCTTTTATGCTTTCTTTTGATTTTTATGAAGAAACCAAATTTTAAAAACATTATCTCATTTAAGAAGGCCACTGGGGCAGTGATGGGTAAGGATTTAAGGATTTAGATTATATTTTTTTTGTTTCTTTTTTTTTTCAGAAGGATTCAAGCAGAAGATTAGGATGAAGAATGCGCGCACACACACACACACACACACACACACGCATACATACATACACTAAGCTTAGTGGGTCACAATAGTGGGGCACCCTGTAAAGATTGAACTTAACAGACAAGTATTGGTCTGCAAGATTAGCTTGTTAACCACTGTTCTAGAGCAGCCGGTATCTTTTCACTCCCACACATATTGTCATACGCACATATACATTTATATGCTACAGGTAAGAAGACAAAAATAACTGCAACATTTTAGGAAAAAAATACATATGAATTTTAAAATATTTTTTAAAAACTTTTTTTTAGATTTTTGACAAATATTTATATACATGTGCTACTATTAAATTGTTGAAATAAATGTAACATGTAAAAATCATAAAATAAAAAGAAAGAAATATTTTGGGGTTAATTTCTTTCAAATCAGTAATGATTACTTAATCATTCTGGTGAGTTTTAAAATAATTTCAATTCATGGATTATGTTTATTAAAATAATTTCAATCCACAGATTATGTTTAAAATCAAAGTTAAAAAATTCATTTTTTTTTTTTGTATATATTGTAAATCCAAGAAAATCCAAAAATAATTTTTAAAGTGATATCTTAACTTTATTTTTTCAACAGACATTTATAAATGTTTATTTTATGTTCCTGTGAATAGGGCAAGAACAGAAAATGAAATAATTTCTGAAAATATATTTGGATTGTAAAAATATTTTTTGGGACAATAATGACTTATAGCTGGAGAGAGAAGAGGTGAGTTTATATCTTTCCTGAGGGTATTGAAACTCAGCTCTTCAATTTCCAATTCTGATCCATTATTTAATACACCACCCACACACCCCTGGTATTTCCAAGTGCCTTTAGCCCCATCTAGGTACTGACCAAGCTCCACAGTGTCAAAGTAGTGATCATACAAAAACTGTTTTTTCTACATGATATGGCTGTAAGCCAATTATTTTTTTACTGCATATTCATACTTTTTCTTACAGAATTTCAACGCTGTATAGTTTGGTAATAATTAATACCTAATAATATTCATTTCATTGTATAATGGTCAACCAGAACTAATAAAATTCCGTTATGTCTGGTTTTAAAGAAATTAACTTTTTATAAACATATTGGTAGGAGGAGAATTTATTTATATGTATGTATGTATATGTATGTATGTATGTTGGTCCTCTTTTAGAGTAATGTTTTGACATGCCTCTGAAATCTTTACATGCTAATTATTTTAATTATTCAATTTTGAATATTATTACACATTCATTTGGTTCTATCATGGTTAGCTTTAATGTGGTGCTACCATTGTTGTAGTATTACCAACCCCAATAGACATCTCAGAATCTCACATAAAAACCTATTAATCCAATTGTTTTCAGTTACTTAACAACATACCTGAATATTGAGAATGTGACATTTCTGACAATGGCAAAAAAAGATAATTTTATCTCACAGGTTGTTCTAGATTCCAACAGATCACATAAATTCTTCCATTGGTAAGTAAAAACAATTATATTTTTTGATTATGTCATTTAAGAAAAAAATTTTAAAATTGAAAAATATATTTGTGTGCACAGGTGTGTGTGTGTGTGTGTATATATATATATATATATATATATATATAGAGAGAGAGAGATAGATACTGACTTTTATATTAGTGGATTGTTGTTTCATTTTACAAATACATCTGCTTTCTTTTTTTATGAAAATTGGAATTACAGCAAGTAGTTCTGCAAGATCAAATCCGCTCTCAATGATTCTGATATTGGATTTGCACAATAAAATTAAGCAAGTGTTTTTATGCAAAATCTTTCAAATATACTGAACAATTTACCAGAAATAATTTTCTTTTCAATTTTAATATTTCAGAATGATTATGCAAGAAAAATCATTAAAATGCAATTTTTAAATTAGTTGCATGTAGAGAAACGTAAAAACTTAAAAAATACCCAAACCTATGATTGGCTTTTTGTTAAATGAGAATAAAAACATAAATCTGGTTCTAAATAATGTGGGATTATATAGTTATTCTTTTAAAATATTATGTCTCTCCACTCTCTAAAATATTATGTCTCTCCACTCTCTAAAATAAAACAGAGAATCCAAGGGAATTTAGAATTTTAAAAGTACAGAACATTAGGCTGGAGTTTTAAATATACATAGTTATATGTCCACAATAATGAAAAGGAAACTTACATACATATACATTTAAATAGACATTGAGAAAGGCACAAACTTCTGCAGTTAACTTTCCTGGTGAGAAATCAAAGTAATAATCATTGATGAAAATCCTTTCTGAAATAAAATTTTCCTATTTTGCAAGTAGAATGATTACTAAATACAAATAATTAAAAACAATGAAACCCTCATGGGAAAATACGAACTAAACAATGGGCAATTTTCTTTATAATATCTTAGAAGTTTCAACAATAAATATCAATAATCCATATCTCTGTATAAAGACAACTCTAGAATCTGCAACAAGACAATAATATTAGAATCATCTTATATTTATTGATCACTTTAACTAATGCAAGCTGTACCAGTTTAGAATAAATCATAAACAAGTTGAGATTAATACATATTGTACTTTATGTCAACCACTGCAGAGCCAAGCAAATGCAATATCATGTAACAGTTTTAGCAATTCTCTTTAATTTTCAAAGTCTGTCTAACAACCTGAATGGCAATTATTCAGAAATATTAAGAATATTTCTGAGTGCCATTCTTATAATATTGTTGGGTGCAGAGCATTGATTTCAGAAAAGAATAGCATACATTCCATTTCCTGTATGGATAGAGGGCTTGGATCAATGGAGACAGGTAACTTAATTGACCAATAGCAGATATTCTCTTGGCTATGCAGGAAAAGAAATTTCCTGGAAATTATCACAATGACATATTAATTATAAGTTGAAGACCACAAAAGAAGAATAAAAGCTTTATACATATATAATGGCTGGCTAACTGCTTGTTTCCAAATACAACCTTCTGTTAAGATGGCTAGCTAATCCCAGTTGCAGATAGCCACATCTTGCACATTTACAAATCTACCATTCAGCTGTGCATTGAATACTGTTGCCATATCTGGTCTGGTGTACCTACTATTCATCTTGAGATGCTTGATAAAATCCAAAGAAGGATCTATAATGTAATCAATCCTGACCAGGCATCTTGACGTTAGTCAATTTCACACTGATGTGACATGGCGCCCCTCTGTCTTTTCTACAAATATTATCATGGCAACTGCTCTGACAAGCTTTTTCCCCATTGTGCCCCACATACATGAATTTAAGCATTCTACTAGATTGGCAACTAGATCCCACCATTTTACTGTTGATATTGCTAAATGCAACCACCACTTCAACTCCAACAGTTTCTTTCCTTGCACTTCCCACCTGTGAAACTCCCTTCTGTTTACTTGCTTCCTTGATAACTAAAATCTTCAAAAATGCAATGTCAATTGCCATGTTGTCTTCTTGAATCCCATTCATTTTTTGTCCTTTCCGTAATCCTCCCTATACTCAGTCTTCTCATTCACTTTCACTCCCTGTAACCCCCTGCTCACTAGTGGCATTCCTACCTTGTTTAGGGTGAAATGATTAAAAAAAATTGTGCTTATTCAAATCCACAGAGCCAATCTGTGTTTTATACTACAACTATGCTGGGAGAGCACACATAATCTGGCACAATCAGTAGATGAACAAGACTCATACAACCAAACAATTGCTTACAATGACTTTTGACTTGGTAGCACAACCATCAACAACTTCCAAACAGTTTTGTTTACTCAGTGTTTTTCAGTTAATTCCTAATTGTGCTGGGATCATCTCCCTCAGGTCAATATTATCAAGAAGTCATCTCCCTGACAAATTAACCCCAATGTGAGATCTGAACACTGATCTTATGGTCAGATGACCCAAGTGCCCATACATACATGGAGATATATTGTTATTTACTAAACTCAGTTTTATCAAACACAGAGTGAAATGAAGAGATATGGAAGTAATAATTAATTGAGTTATTTGTTTATTTACAGCTTATCTACCCATTGTGGGTTATTTGAAAACAAAACATTTCAGATTGTAGATTGTTGCTTATAGTACCAGGTGTTTCCAAGATGCCCCCCCATCTAAGTACTGACTGGACCTGATGCTGCTTAACTTCAGTCATTGAAAAAGAACTGATATTTTCAGCATGATTTGATGTAGACAATAAGACAACATCATACAAATATTCTAAGTCAGGATTTCCTATATAGGATTGGGATTCCAGTTCCTTCTAAAATCTGATTCCTAAAGCTTGTTCTTTCCTACACTAATATAAGTCCACACAGTAAACCTATATATTATCCTTCTCCTAGACTGGTTGCCCAACCAAGGTAAGAGATCCTAGTATACACTGCTATTTATTCCATAGCTGGAGGAAGATGGATTCCTGCCTTTTCCAAGGGCATTAGTGCAAAGTGAATGAAACAATCTTGTTTAGAATTTGAATTGATTCTACATTGGTAATCATTATGCTCCCTGCACATCTACACATACATATTTATATGCACCATATCTGACATTTTTTTAAAGTATCTATATGCAATATTCATCAAAAGATGGCTAGTCAGTTGGAATAATAAAAATAATCAGATGTCTAAAGCAATATTAGATCCTGTACAAAGGAATGAAAAAATAGTTAGCAAACAGAAGACAAGGGAATTAAACTACCATTTATACTGGTTTCAAAGAATAAAATATTATCTGTCTATATTTCTGAGATGAGGTATTGTAACTATTTACATTGTTCAGACTGTTGTCCTTATTTTTATTGTCCTATTCACAATATTCTGGCCTTCTTCAGGTAATATATGTTGGAATTTTGAACCAAACCTCCTATTTCATCCACCAGGGAAGATTGTTCTAGTTTAGAGGTGGACAAACTATGGCCTGCAGACCACATCTGGCCCATTGGTCTTTTTTAATCTGGTCCGCCAAAGATTGACAGAATTATGACTGCATTCATTTGACCTTGTCCTGTAATGCCTGGCATCCCACTAGGTGATACATTCACCTTATTTCCAAGTGCCATGGAACAACTGTGCCATGGTCACTGGAACTAAAATCTAGTTCCACATGCCATATCCACATCCTTGGGATCACTTGGCCCAGTGAATAAAAATGTTTGTTAAAGTAATCCAGTGACTTGACCCAAAGAGTTGTGAGTTCAATAGCTGGCCATATCAGAAGTGAACAAAAACTTGGATAGTTTTTGAGTTACTAAAAGGAAATAACTGAAACTGAGATATTCAGAAAAGGCATGGCATGTGGAACTAGAACAAACTATCCTGGTGAACAAAATAAAGTTTGAAATTCTACCGCATATAACCTGAAGAAGGCTGGAGTGTACAACAGCTGAAACATTGTAAATATGACAATTAAAGATGAGGACAACTGTCTGAACAATTTAAATAGTGTAAATAATAAAATATTAATATAAAAAATGCTATATAAGTTGATTTTGTCTTCAGGAGTGAAAATCTAAAGTGCTATTTCTTTTCTGATGCAAACTTACTGATGGCTGGTGAGGCCAATAAGTGCTGCAGGAAAATGTTTGAGAACTATTACTTCTTACTGGAACTTTGAGTTTCACATTCTTATCTCCTTTTCCCAATATAATATATGAATGCAATATATAGGAGGGTGATCAGTGGAACAGGTTTATAAAGTTTTGTCTTTACTAAGGCTTTTATTTATCCAAACATGTTTACAAAAGTTGCCAAAAGCTCTGTTTGCCTTTGTCTTTTATTTATCTGACTATTTTGGTCTCAGAAGATATAACACACTCCAAAACTTCTGGGTTGTTTTCAGTTCTGTCTGATAGAGATAGGTGTGGATGATATTCCTATCAGGGTGAAGTCTAATGGAAGAATACAATATTTATTACAAAGCTGACAACACACTACAAGGCTGATTTCATAGTAACAATATGGCTACATCAACAACAAACAGAAACTCACTGACAAGCAGTTCTATAATCATTGTATTAAACAGAAGACATCACAGATTAAACAGAGCTACATATTGTCTTCATCTAGGAGTTTTTTTGTCAATTTCCACATCACTCTGAAAAATATAGAGGGGAGGATTCAGCCCTACTTCACACCATTCTTTACTAGATCTGACTTTGCTCAAATTGTGCTTCTTAGAATCAGATGAACATAGGTAGACAACCAAACTTGCCAAGAATTTTCCAAACTTCAACCTGCTCTCAATCTTTAGCAACAGAGGTAAGATACAATCCTTTGGTCTGCTTGTGGCAACATTTTTTGTAATGTCTGCCTCAATACAAAAAAGCAGGTGTTATAACATGATTACCTCTAAAACAATAACAGTTCTTAGGAATGTGATCTTAGGCAACATTAACAAATTTTTTTCCAGCAATTTGAAACTAGGTGATTCCATAGTAATTGATGCATTCTGATTTACCTCCCTTTGTTTTAGCAAAAGGATAGGTGGACTTCATTTTTGAAAAGTTTGCCCTGTTCCTAGCAGTTGGCTGATGAAACTGTACAAACTAGAACCGTCATTTTTCCACATCTCCAGTACCATGACATCAATATCTGAGTTTTTGCCAGTCCTCAATTGATTAATTGCTTTTAAACTCATTTGTGGTATTCATACTACATTCAGTTCCAATTTCATTGGTTGTTTTTTGATGCAGTCAACTGTGGCTATGTAATTGGTGTTGAAAAAGTGTGGGAGATCTCAGGCTAACAGTTCAAGATGTTGTTCTTTTCAGCATGCAGTTTTATCTATAGGCTCAGCAGCTGGTAGGCAAAGCCATAAACGACTTCTTTAGTTACTGACATCAGCACAAAGTTTAAATATTTTCAAAGGATTTGTTCACCATTCATTTTAGATGTTGAAAAGTTTATGCTAAAAAATATTGCATATCTGACAGACGATTTTCTTTCTATAAAGGCAAAATGGTTGCACAAGGCATGGTGCTTGGTTTGTTAACCTTTTTATGTTAGTAATCCCTGAAATTCCAAGTAATTTTCATCAAACTAATCAAGAACTCTTAATGTTTTCAGGATAGAAAACTTTATAAGCCAATGGAAAAATTTAGAAGGGTTTGTTGGACAACTGAAGTCTTCTGGTTTGTATCACATGCTTTTTTTGAAATTTTGTTCATTCACTTATTTTGGAGACACTTAACAATGATCATTTTTGTGGGTTTGTTTTAATTAAACTTTGGCTGAAAATGAAAATGGAGATTGTGACAGAGAAAGTGGTGATCATTCAGTACTGAGAATCACTCTGTTTAATGTTTTATACCCCACCCCCTTTCATAAAAATGTAGTCTATGAAGTGCCAGTCTTTTTAGCAGATGAGTAGTATTGTAGTTTTACAGCTATTTCTGCTGGAATAAAGTGTTAGTAATGAAGAGAACTCAATGCATTTATTGTCATTGCAGTTTCCGAGTCCATACTTCCAATCATGAAATTCTCAGCCTAAAGATGACAACTTCATCTGCTGAGATATTTAACACAAGTCTGCATCAATCAGCATAAAACCTGCTTATTTGAGTGCTGGAGAATTGAGACATGTACAACAGAGAAAACATGATGCTTCTTTTTGTGAAACAGATTATACATGGGCAATGATATAAGTGGCCTTTTGGCAGGTAATAAAAGGGATGGATTCTAGATGCACACCTGTGAGAACACTCACAGCTTTTTGCATTTCTGGCCAGTTTAGAGTACAACACACTATGCGTATATAAGTAGCCTAATGGTTAATAGCATGGAGAATAAAATCAGCAAAGTTCAAACTCCAACTGTGGCAATTTTTGATCACTTCACACTAATAGCCTTGTGAAAGTTGTTTGAGACTCTGTAAGACAGTCCAACTTGGGTGTCAGGTTAGAAAACAGGAGCCCATAAAAATTAATTTGCTACTGAACAGAATAATTCCACAAAAATAAATAACAAAAACATATTGATTATTCTGTCAGTCCAACAAAATGCAAACAATGAGTTTATTTCATTGAAATGAAAGGATGCTTTTACTTGTATATATATATATATATATATATATATATATATATATATATATATATATATTGATAATATTAGTGGAAAATATACATACATATACAAAATATATAAATACCCATACATGTATATTTTCAGAAAAAAATTCCAAGAGGAAGAATCCAGGTAGAACTCAATGTCTAGGACAGAGTAAGGATGTGTGTATGGATGTATATATGTGTGCATGCACGCATATACGTGCATATGTATGTGAAAAGTGTGTGTATATGGATATAGATGAATAGGTGTATGTGTGGATATGTGAATATATTTTTATATATGTGTGTACACGTATGTATGTGTGTGTGTGTGTGTACACGCCTATGTGTATGTATATACATGTATATGTTATTGTGTGTATTCACATGTGTTTTTGAACATAGAAATATAAGTCCTTGCTGGATTAGACAATCGTTATATTTATCTTCATATATTTATATTTGATTTGTAACCTGTAATCGATATTAAATTTGTCAAATTTTCTCAATTACAAAGCGGCCCTTTAAGTAAACGCAATTTTACTTTCCTTCATCCCATCTCTCTCCCCCACCTCCTCTTTCCTTCCTCCCTCTTATTCTAGCATTAAATTGTCTATGGTGTGTGTATGTCACCACGAAATGTATCTTTATGCATTAGACATCCGTCAACATTCATTCTCTTCTCTTATTTAAAACCCTTCGCCCCACATCTCCTAAAATTCTCTCTGTTAAGGTTCAATCTCCCTCCTCCTCATATTTACACTTTCTCTAAATTCTGTTTTCACTTCCGGAGTGGGTTTTTCTGTTTTCATTTTGAATTTGTAGGTCTGATGAATTGGATTGTATTTATGATTCCAATGGAATAAATTATGACCATGGAATATTAGTGTTTAAGCCTTTTTTATATATATATTTTATATATATATATATATATATATATATATATATAACCCTTATGTAAAATCTATGCATTCAGGCAGATTCGAACAAGTTTTTGAAGGATTTGAAATGGTAGAATATATATATATATATATATATATATATATATATGTATATCTTTAAGAATAAAAGTTTTGAAATATTAAGATATTAAACAACAAAAAAGAAAAATGCAACAACAATTATAAATATTTATGTGTATCTTGTTTGTATTTAATGGATCTCCCCATAGAGGGGAGAAGAAGGAAATGAGTGCACTCATACCTTTGATTGACAGTGGGAGTTTGTTTCAATCTTGGGAGGAATGACTGCAAAAACTTGCTTCTTCTCAAATTTATAGACAAATCATATAGATGCATGCTGGGACTTCTTCCTAGCCAATAAGATAGACCAATTCTCAGTCATATCCACCATATTTTTGTTCTTTCTTGTCTTGAAGTCAAAATGCTGTGATCACTTGTCTGTATCACTTTTGTGTTTTAACATCATTCTTAGTTTGTGAACTTTTTGCCTGATTTTGTCTTACATATATTGTTTGCTTAGTATTATTTTTGCCCTTGTAATATAGCAACAACTCTAAGTAGAAGCTTATGAAACTTTATTTCACTAATTCAGCCTTAGCACTGAAAATATTTATTTTATTATAGTGGAAGGTTATAAGCAAGAGGGGAGATGGGATGTGCTTATTTTATTACCACAGCTGTGTTCCTTTCTTTCTTTTGTTATTGCTTATTGCAAAATTTGTCAATCCTGTCAATTACATTTAACCATGACCAATTACTGTACAGAGAGAGATTATTTTTAAACAAAATGTCTTATTATGTATACACAGTACATGTACAAAATTCCTTCCACCTAAATGAAATTATATTCTTTGCTAGCATCGATAGGTTATTAGAAGTGAACACAATAATATTTTACGTTAAAAGAGATTTTGCTGTTTGCTGGTGTATTGAGATGGCACCAAGGAAAGTGTTATTGCTACTCTTTCTTTTGAAGTGAATTTAAAATATAATAAATCTGACATATGTTAATATCCTGCACCAATATGTATATGACATGACAATAAACATTATTCAGCAGAAGATGATAAGAAAAAGTAAATTAGTGAAAAGATAATGGAATTTAATAACAGAAAAGTTACAAATTCATTTTGGTGTTAGTTTTAATCATGTAGTAAAAATATGTATTCCAGGGCTATGGACAAGAGGACTGTATGGAAGCCACACACATATACACACACATATATTTATTTCTTCTGTGTGCTGTGTTCCTTCAGGATTTGGGGCATCATAGCTCTCTACAACTTTCTATCTTTTGTACTTCTAAGTAATGTTTGTCCATTCATAATCTATAGCAGTCCCTCTTCTGCCACCCATTTTCACAAGCTCATTTGGTCTGATTACTTGCTGTTTCCACTTTAGCCCTCTTGCTTTCAATATGCCCTTTGTGTATTTGTATATATATTTTGTTAAAGACAACTGACAAGGTACTACAATTAAGCTTTTTATTTAATTTTTCATGTGTTTATTCAAGTAATTTTTTTCTGAACACAGAGTATAAAAATTGTCCAAAAGTTCTGCATATCTGGGTATTTTTTTACCCATTATCAAGGATGATTTTTATTTTTAACTGAATGTGTGAGCTTTTTTATGTATGCACCTGAAGTTATAAGAATGTTTTATTTTCCAGACATGGTCAGCACATTGGGGCCATGTTCATAGTTAATGTTATTGTGTGTTGGCTTTTCATTTTTTTATTATTAGTGCTTCTATTATTTTTAATCTTTTTTTTATGTATGGATGAAGCTATTATACTTGTATTTTCTACTAGTATGCTGTAGATGGAGTTTGGTAGGTTTCTGTGCATGTTTAAATGTATCCTAATTGAGCTATAGTCAGATAGGTGTAATGTGGTCATCTAGATAGGCATGTAGTGATATGACCAATATAATTATTTATGAGTTTGGTTTGACCAGGAACGCAGTTCTTTAAGGGGCATTTGAACTCATAAATAATATTGGTTCTCTGTAATTTTGATTTTGTAGTTGTTGCTATTGTTTATATAACAGGCCATTGAAATAACCAAAAATAATAATATTGATAATAAGTCCAATAATATTTATTGTATATTAGTAGGCCTTTTGACCAAATACAAGCACGATGAGAAAAGACCCCCCCCTGCATGTGTTATATTTCCAAAGAGATCTGATAGTTTTGTACTTGTTGTTAGCCATGATTAGGGTTGTAGAGGGTTTATAGAAGGCTTTTTGTGGAAACTATATTCTTTAAGTCTGCCTAAATTCCAGTTTAAACCTGTGAGTGTGTGAATTTATTTTAAAAATGTATTTTAATTTGGACTTTCAGCATTCTTGCTGGAATTTAAATGAAGATGCTATAAAGAATGCATCTGATGTTATCAGTAGTATGGGCCGGTTTGTTGAAATGTGCAGCTGCAGTGAAATTGATGTATTTCACACATATTCCTATTCTCGTTTTTTTAAATGTTTTTATTGACTTCTATGAATTTAGAAAAAAAATTTATATTAAAAAATATGAGGAAAGAGCAAAATAAGTTAATCTCAAAACTTCTAACAAGTAAAATTTCATCATCCTTTGTTATGTTGAAAGAAAAGGATTAGTCTTGATTATACTCTAAGACTTGTCTTACTAGCATGCATTTTTTTTTTTTAGAATTTACCAAAACTATCAGTCTATATTTATGAGATGAGGTATTGTAAATATTTATACTATTTACATTGTTCAGATTGTTGTCCTCTTTATTGTCATATTCACAACATTTCGACCATTGTACGTTTCAGCCTTCTTCAGGTGATATACATTGGAATTTCAAACCAAACCCTTTATTTTGTCCACCAGGGTAGGTTTTTCTAGTTCTACATGCCATGCTTCTTCTGGCTATCTCACTTTCAGTTATTTCCCTTTAGTAACTTAACTCTTCAAGTTTTTGTTCACCTCTGCTATGGCCATGTATTGAACTCACAACTCTTTGGTCAAGTCATTGGATTACCTCAACCAATGCTTTTATCCACTGGGCCATGTGTCCTCAAAGACATGGATAAGGCACTTGGAACTAGAACAATCTACCTCAGTGGACAAAATAAAGTGTTCGGTTCAAAATGCCATCACCTGAAGGCTGGAGTCTACAATGAGGACAACAGTCCAAACAATGTAAATAATGTAAATTGTCAAAACTAGTATATTTTTGTTTATTGATTTTAACATTGAAAATTGAAGAAAATAAGTAACATTTTCAACACACATTTTTTTCTTTTGGTTCAAAGAAAGTGGTCTGAAAAGTTTTCTTGCTGGACAATGCTCTACATTCAGGTAGATAGTCCAGTTGAGATTGTGAGCAATCAAATGAAAACATTACTTAAGAATGAGTAACATTATACAATGCAGATAAAAGCTAACATACTCCAAACATCCAACACAAACAGTGAAAATCATTTGCCTCAGCATGATTATGTTGTGTTGATATATATGTGACTATATTTGCAGGTGTCATTTTCTATTTAAATGCAACAATGAAAACATTCCATTTTTGAACAAATTATGATGAGAAATGAAAAGTGAATAATTTACAGCAATACAAAATGCAAGAGATTATTGGGAAAGTGAAATGAACCAGCACATATAGCAAAGGCCTGGCTTTATCCAAAGAAGGTGATGGAGGATATATGGTGTGATTGAAAGAATGCTTGCATTTTTCAAAAAGTATCAAATGATTGATTCAAACAAGTACTACTCTTAATTAGACAAACTGAGGGTAACAATCTATAAAACACATTTGGAATGAGTTATCATGAGACCACATGTTTCTTTGATGATCAAGCAAAAATTGCTATAGCTTGGTTAAAAAAAAAAGTTTTCATTCATTTAACATATATAGCAGATATTACACTTTTTGATGAGCATTTATTCTAATCTTTGATCTCTCTTAATGATAAAAGAAAGTGCTAGAAAACAATGGAATGAAGCAGTAAACAGGTTGCTTAATGAATTTAATGTAAAAAAAAAAAAACAAACAATAGTGTGTTTATTTTTTCTTAATAAACCAAACAAACATTTTGGCTAACTGAATACTACATTGATGAAAATAGAAATGCAATGTCAATCCCTATCTACTGTCAACCTGATTACTCTTTCCTCTTCCTGCTCATTATTAATGTTTCTGTTCCTAATTTTTCCACACCCTGTAATGCCTTGTTTCTTAGTGGCTTTACTGCCTTGTATGGTGTGAAACCAATTAAAAAAATAAAAATAACAAGGCACTTTAATTATACCTTTTAAATTTCAAACATTGGTCAAAGAATACAATTGCTTTTGTTAAATATGAAAGAATGAGAGGAGAATTTAATTTTAAAATCAGACATTTGTTCCCCCAATCTAGAAGAGATCTATTACTGTTGACCACCGAGACATTAGAGCTGTTCCATGTAGGATAAAGCCACTCATTCTACCAACTTACAATGAGACGACTTGGAATGTCTCCCATGGGTAAAACAATATCTATTGTCCATGTAACAGAATTGTTATAAATACTGAAATTCAACGTATGTCCAAAAGATAAGGTTCAATACTCATTCTGAAGATGTACTTCAACACGTAAGAATTTGGTGAAGAATATTAAATCTCAGAAGTCCAGAGGATATATATTGAATAAATATATTTCTGCTAAAGTTCTTCCTTTCTGAGGTTTCTTTATTCTCCATTGCAGATGTTGGATTCAATAAAATGTGATGAGAGATCTGATTATACACATTTGAACACGACAAAATTAATATTCTACTAGATAAGACTTAAAAGAGAGTCAAGTATATTAATAAAAGCTAATATTGTCACATTGATGTCAACATGGAAAAAAATGTACATATTCATATAGTTGGTATAAAAAGGCATTCCTCAAACAGATATGTCATTTTCATTGTCATATACATCAAACCTGACCCTGACATAAAAGACACATACTTACATAAATAATAGGAAGGATATCTGGTTGAGCACCAGTAGAAGATAATTCATTATTGTCAAACTGATATCTTGGTGTCAATAAATATCAAAAATATAAGTATTTGATGAGAGAACATAAATGTCAAATATATACCATGTTATTAATATTGCCTATTCACATCTGGCTCACACTCCTCCCCTGTCTTTTGAACAGGAGTAGAAGTTTATCCCTTGTTTTCCTTGAGTCTACTCCAAGTTTATACTTCTAACATCTCTGCCTAAACTTTGAAATTTTATTTGCTATTTATTTATTATTTATTTTTTCCCTTCAATAGGAATAAGTAGGTTCAAACAGTTCACACTCCTCTCTGGTCTTTTGAACAGGAGTAGAGGTTTATCCCTTGTTTCCTGTTTAGGATTGGATTTCCAATTCCTTCTAAAGCTTTCTCATTCTCTTTCACTCCCAGTAGCACCTTACATCTTAGTGGCATTATCACCTTGATTGGGGTGAACTGATTAAAAAAACAAAACAAAAAAAAACAATATATTTATTTTTCTAACTCTGAAACAACAGAACCATTCTCATTACTTACAAACAATCCAAAAATATCCACTAATATATTAATAATTTTTATGTAAGCAAAGACTTACAAAATCCATTCCTACTAATAATAACAGACTCACAAAACCAGGAGTCATATGTAGAAAGTTTAGATAAAAAATAAAATGTTTATCCCACCCACATATAATTTTTCTCAACAATTTAATGATAGCAAAAAAAATTTATTAGCTAGAGTGGATCAAACACATTATGATGTGTTATTTTCTAAAGAACAAATAATTTTGATATGCACTGGGATGCACAATATGAATGAATAATATTCAGAAAGATAGATCTTGATTTCTTTCCAATGTTCTTTCATGAAACTGCTTCTCTACTTTCTAAATGAATCTGTATGGCTTCCATTTAACTTATGAAATAAGGATAATAATTGTATATAAGTTGAAATTAATTTGGCTGTATTAGATTCAAGCTTCTTTCAAAGCATTTCTCATAAACTGATTTGGAATAAAACATTCTTGCAGGATACAATTCTGAAAAGAAGTAAAGAGATTTTCAACTCATAACCACAGGTTTATCAAGGTGGAATAAAATTAAAAGTAATAAGATAAAATAAAACGTAAATTTATCTTCTATCATTTATTTATTCAAAAGATTAACTTTCTTAAAACTACACCTAGAAAACGTCAATCCGTTACATATCCTGTTGAAAGACAATTAACAGTACAATTATCTCCCTTGCATCAAAACAACTTTCTATTTAAATAGAGTCAATGTTCTGTTTTTAATTTGAAGAAAGTTCAAATAAATGAAAATTGTACATTTTTCATTTAAGTTTCAAAGTCAACTTAAATGAACTTTATAATCCAATTATTTTAATCAATACACTTGTCTTTCTGACATGAAAATATGCCAAATATGAAAAAACTTAGTTTGTTGTGATTAAACTCTTGTAATGACAGACTGCACCAGTGTACAAAAAAAAGATAAAGAAAATGCACTTGAAAATACTCAGCCCAGTTTGTTTTGACTAAATCATCATCTTTGTTGATTTTTATTTCAATGTTGTCATGTGTGTTTATTGAAAACAGACAACATTGCAAATACAAATTATATACATGATTATGCACACATATTTTTACTATAATTTTATTATTTTTTAAATAAACTAAAAAAAATGAAATGATTATGATAGACTAATAAAAGAAAAGAAATATGAACTCAGACACTGCTTAACATAAGCCTGGCCTAAACTGGGTGCTCAAAATGGAAAGATTTATTTTATCTCTAATAAAAAGATTTATGAAACAGGAATCAAAAAATTATCTAAAAATTCATGTATTTTGTATTTTATTAGTGACCATTTCTCATTTGTATATGTTGTATTTTGTATGTACTAATTTTAATTTGTTCATAACTTATTTGACAGATATCTCTTTTAGGAGCAAATGTTATTATAGTTTTGGTAATACAAGAGATATAACAAGATTACAGTTCAACACTATTTCTGCAGTAATGGTCAAATAAACATTAACACCTGCTGCTAATTAAGCTAAGAGAAGAAAAAAATTCACTCTTACCTTGATAAATTGGTAGAAACTAAAATGAATGCAATTTTTTTTTTTACTTTATGGACTGAAAGAGGAATTTCTAAAACAAGTAAAGGAAAATGTTAACCTTTGTATTGATATTCAATCCAATGTTTCATCTGAAAGAAATTAAGTATGTATTGTAGATATTTCTCCAAAATATTTATATAAAGAAGAAATTCAGAGATGCTTTGAATGACAAGATCCATTATCAACCAGAGGAGAGATGTGTGTGTGTGTGTGTGTGTTTATATTGACCAGGGGTGACCAAACTTGCTTAATGTAAGAGCCAAATACAATAAAATTCAAATGTTTGTGAGCCATAAAACATGAACAAAATTTACATATAGGTTTTTGTTGCATACACATTTTACTACAAAATTTTTATATAAATATTAAGAAATGCATGTATGCAATAATATTGATTCATGTATGCAGTTTTTGAAACTGTTAATTTCTATTGCTTTCAGTAATCACAAAGTGCACACACACACACATATATATATATATATATATATATATATATATATATATATATATACACACACACACACACCAAATGTTTTCAAAATCTTGACTGATGATTGTTTTAACTATACTGAGTGCATTTAATATGGTAATGAATTAGGGAACTTCTCAGAAAATGTAAAAATTTGCATTTCAGTAAAATTATATGTGTACATAACGTGAGTGCTGTCTACTTTAATCATTTTACTTATGATTTCAGTCTTTTGACATTCCTTTGTAACCCTCACTGACTGACCATTCCTTCCCTCAACACTAAAGAACAATGCCATACTCAGATCTAGCATTAAATTTAAGATTTAAATTCTTAAATATACTTTTTCTAACCATGAATATTAAACTTACATTTTAATCAAATGGAGTCTCAATTCATACTCAGCAAATAATTATAAAGCCTGAAATTTTTCTTATATCCATAAGCCGCACGTTAAAGCTCAAAGAGGCACATGTGGCTTGCAAGCCACTGTTTAGCCACCCCATGATAGAGACTTATGGAAAATTAAATTACAACACCTTGAATACGCGCTTCAACATGCAAATAATATTAATTGGATGACATAAAATGATTACATAACCAAATTAATATGTACACAAGTCCTATTTTACTAATATTACTCAGACTGCATATTAATACATTATATCTTACTTGGATATTAATACAGGCTTGTACTCTCACATGCATATGACTAAACAGATGGTAAATACTACTTGATGTAATACTGTAAGAGTTAAATAGGCTAACTGAATGAGTCAAGTGAAGCCCCATATATGTTAAATATTGAACATGATTGGTAATCATATTGGCCAGGAAAGCTGTTCAACCTCTTGCAGAGCATGTTGAGTATCACAGGCATTATATGGGCAGGTATTATCCTGCTGGAACAATACATCAACTTCCTGTCAAAAACAGTAAAGACAGAATAACATTCTTTATGTATATGGTATTTTTCAATATTATAATTTCTTTAAGCTATCACATTCTCAGAGTTCATTATTAACAGAAATTCGGTTAACAAAACTGATACCTTTTTATTCAAAATAAATAAACTTCTCTGTAGTTTAGTGGTGATAGAAAGAATCTAATGAAAACATTTCAAGTTCAATAATTATTTTGTTGGTTCCAAAAGTAGGATAAATGCATTTGATGGACTTTTAAAGAAATAAAGATTAAGCAAAGGAATGTTGTAAATGTTTTATGCATAAAATTATCAATACATCTGAAAACAAGAAAACCAACAAAAGTATTATTGCAATGTTCCACTCAGTATAGAAGCTTAAGGAAATATCTTGATCAGTTAAGCTATTAAAAGAATACCCATTTGAGTTTTAAGACAATCTTAGGTCTTTAGGTTTCAGTCATTATACATCTGTATACATTCACATGTTAAATAATGCCTTTGGTTTCCACTTTCACTACTTCATAAGACTTGTACTTTATTTGATGTAGATGCTGAAGGAAACTTTGCCTCCAGGATTTGTTATTATAAATGCTTTCTACAAAAATTCTTACCACCAACAATGATTTCTATGTACTTAATGTATTAACTGAAATAAATGTTTTTTCTTTTGAAATTTTAAATCTCTTTTGATTATTTCTTGTCTTAGTCTTAAACACAAAATCATGGGGAACTGAAAGTTAAATTATTATACAAATATAAAATGCAATATCATGATTTAGTGACCACAAATTGGGATATATGAACGTTGTGATTTTACACAGAGAAATAGAAAAGATGATTTGGCAACAAATTTTTTTGTTGATTTTCTTCTTTAAAACCTTACTTCATGAGTGAGTATAAAATAGCTAAATGTGTATATTTGATTATTTCCAGTGAATAATGCTGCTGCTAATGCTGATGATAATATTGGTAGTTGTGATGGTTGACAAGTACAAAAAAAAATAACTGCTTACTCATCTCCATTGACATTCTTTGTTGATACAATTTCTATAATTAATATTGTTATAAAAAACTGATAATATACTCTATTATAATACTTCTTTAATAGTCAAATAAAAAAGGTAAGTTGTTTTGGAGTATAAAATATGGTATAAAATATTTTTTGAATTTAAGTGCAGTACTAACCTAGCATCAATTTCATCAATTTACAGTTGAGTTGGTTAAATGTAACCGTAAATTCTATGCTAACAGTTTCTTTCTTCACACTTCTCACTTTCCAGCTTTATACTTTCCTGCCAAGTTTAATCTACAAAAATTTAAGTGCAATGTCAATTGCTATCTACTGTCTTCCTGATTACTCTGTCCTTTTCCCACTCATTATTAACGTTTCTGTTCAAATTTGTTAAAAGAAAACATTGCCAAAGGTAGAATGCAGTAAAAGGCAAGATGAAAAGGTTTGTTTTTCTGACAAGTATGGTGCTTTCAAAAAACAAAAACCAACTCAGAGATAGAGTTGAAAAAAAGTTAAGCATAATATGAAAAAACTATGTAAAAGAGGGTGAAAAATTATCAAACAGGGTTGATACGTTTTCAAAATACACAAATCATTGAAATAAATGGTAGCCAATGTAATATGAAAAAAGTAAATAAAAAAGTGAAAAAAAAGTCAATTTAATAAATTATTTAAAAAAATAAAAAAAACCCTAAGAAATATATTTTATTATGCTTATATAAAACCAGAAATTTTATGTTTCACATGATAAATTACAATGTGAATTGTGCTGTAAATAGGTTTTGTCAAAAGTGTTTTTAGAGATAAATTAAATTATAATTTCGTTTGGCAGACACAAACAAATCAAGACATAATAATTATATTTACTGGAAATGGTTGTTGTCTTAAATACAGCAATTTAATGTGAGGTTATTAAAGTGGATTTAGGTTATATTTAGTTCTATTTTCACATGACCACCAACTAAAAGCATGCATATTGCTATACAGAGTGGTGGGAAAGTAAGATATAGTTAGACTAATAAAGAGCAGTAAGAAAAAAATAAAAATCTCTCTCTCACATATGCACACACATAAATTCAGTATGTTTTATGGACATTTGAAAACTAGATAGTGAGTAAGATAGAATGAAGCTTAAGAGTCAATGTTTTTTGTCTAAATATATCTTCAAAGCCACAAAAAGACATCATTAGATACCATGTCTTATATAGATATATATCTATATATATATATATATATATATATATATAGGTGCATTTACTGGAAATGGTATTTTCAGTTGGTGTCTATCTAATAATCACTGTTGTAAATATAAAATCTATTTGTTTAAACATTATTTTTAATGGATACTCATATTTAAGCAGACGCTTTGCTTTAATTATTAAACAGTATATTTATTTACATTTACCGGCCTGAATATTCAAGTAATCTTGTTAGAAAAATATGCACCCTCAGGCAGAAATCAAAACTGCATCTCCTACTGGTTGATTATGATCACATGATCAGGCATAGACAGGATCAGGCAAGACAATATGAATTATCAGAATATGAATAGTGGTTGACAGATCTATGGAACATTCTATTTCTAAATTATAGGTACATTTGACATATTTCAATTTTCACTATCATAGTATTATTTCCTGTCATGGATAGTACAGTGGCTTATCACATGCCTTTAATGATCATGACCAGAGGCTTCTGGCTAAAATCCCACCCACAGGTCAGTTCAGTGTTAAGTTTATATTGGAGTAAAAGACCTAATAGAATGTACCTGTTAACACCATGTCACAGAACTTCACTTATGCTCATGATGTTGCTAATTGAACCCTAAAGGACTGGTAATATATTGTGTATGTCAATGAGTTACAGTAGTTTTAAACTGATGGTAGAGTTTGGGTGTGGTGCAGACCCCAATAGGTCATGCTAGCTGTCATCAAGGTACCATGCAAGTGGTTTCATAATGGCATGGATTGAACTATGATCACCATGTTGCACTACTTTGTGACATATGTGTCATAAAATAAGTGTCCTCCAACAGGAATTGAACTGATGTGCTATACCACACAGCTACGGAGGAGCAGTATAGCATGTCAGATCAAATCATGGTTCTGTGTAGAACACAAGTTCGATTCCTGTCAGAGTGCATATTTTCTATGAAATTTCTCAGACATTCAGGCCAGTAAATGTAATTAACGCTGCTTATTATAAACAGAGCATTTACTTAAATAATTGTATGTATTAAAATAACGTATAAACAGAAAGAAAATATATTAAAATAATTGTCGGACTTAGTCCATTTCATAATGTGCCATCAGTAATTACTCAGAGCAGGCAGTTTGTGATACTTATGCAGCAAATAAAAAAATATCTTGCATTTTATGCATAATAATCAGAGTAACCTTCATAAATTTGTTGGATTAGGTGCATATTGTGCCACAGAAGGAAAATGTAGCTGCTGATCTATTTTATTCAGGGTAAGCACTGTCTACCTTGCCTATCTAGATAGCAGACACCTTTATATATATATATATATATATATATATATATATATATATATATATATATATATAAAAAGACAAAAGTCAGTCATTGGTTCACTGTTGTAACAAAAAATATCAACTTGAATAGATAATTTTAATAGATATTCCAAACTTTACCATTATAAAAACTCAGAACCTCATAATAAAAATACTGAAGTACTGGAAAGAAGCTTAACCAATAGAACTGAGTGAGATTGGCAAATATAAAAAGCTCTTAAAATTACAGTTATAAAAAATACATATAATAACCAATATCTAAATAATTTCTATACAAAATGCTTTTCACAACTATTAAGATAAAAACTTGCTTTGTTTTTTACTTTGCACTAATAACTTCAAACCAAATAACCAAGATCAATCTTTTGGTTTTTTTTTTTTTTTTTTTTTTTTTTTTTGCAGTTATCACAAACAGACAAATTTGAGCACTTCTACTTCAGAGCTTCCAAAACATCTTCAGGTGATGATGACTCTATAATCAGGTATTGTTTTGTATCTGAAAAAATCATTACCACCAACTCAGAACTGTTCAGTTATATCTCCCAATATGATCAATATTCAGATGGCATTCAGTCTAACTGCCATAATAAAATAAATGCAACTTCTGTTGAGTTTTGAAGTTTTGTAACATTTTCTATAAGTTGGAAATATAAGACTCTGCTTGAAATCAGATATGAGTTGCTAATCTTGTCATCAAATCACATTCATTTATGTCTGAAGCAAAAAGACGTTTTTGGAATTTCTCTTTTGCAAGCCATAGGGATTTCTATTTGCTTCAACACAATACTTCCTGGTAGGAAGCCTTCTAGTTCTTGATTCTGATTTCCTGTATATTTTGTATTTTCTACTTTCCAACATTTACTAAATGAATTTGATATCTCAACATTTTAAAATTCGCAGGCAACAAGACAGATTACTTTTCTCAGGAAATTTGTTTCTATCTGTCCGAGGTCATTCAAAAGTCTTTGCTCAACATTTGCTCATTTCATCAAAGGCAATGTTTGTAGTAAGACACTTTTCTCTCTTTGTAAATTTAGAAATCCTTTTTATCTTCAACATGCAACTTTTGATGAATTCATCTCCAAGAGATATTTCAGGAGACCCTTAATTTTTTTTGGCTTTGCCCTGTAGAAGACTTCTTTAGAAGACAGTAAATAATCTTAACCAACTTTTTAGTTTGGTGATTATTAATCATTCTATTTGCACAACATTTGTGAGGTAAATAGCAATAGGGCAATTCAGAACAAAAAAAAATCATAAATCCAAGGTCATAATTCCAAGGGTCAAAAATCAATCTCAAGTTCAGCACCAGAAAATCCCAGAGGCATTAATCAAAAGGGTCAATAATTCACGTCCCAACTGAGAACACATGACTACCTCTTCACTTCCAAAGAGCTAAGCAATCCTGTGTTCCAAAACAGTGTTCGCTGAATGGTGTAAGAAAGGTTATGATTGGTAGGGAAGCATGAATAATTACCATATTTCAAAGCCTACTACTGTCACCCCAATCTTGAATCTAATTTTCTTTTTCCACAGATAACTTAAAGAACACAAATTATTTTCCAAGGTAAGACTTGGTTTTCTCCTTTATCACCGGTTTATGAATGGTTTCAATTTGGGAAATAATCTGAACTGCATACATATGTTGTCCTTTATTACAAGACCATATTGCTTCAGAAAGAATATGTGTACCTCCCTTCCATCTCATTTACTTCATTATAATTCTCTATTGGAAAACAAGCAGCAAACAGCAGCAAGTAAAACATCTTGTCATGTGAGAACCAGTTCTTTATTCAAAGAAAACTTTATTGCTTTAATTTTCCTATTTATTATTGATAAATTCTGACAAACTTTGATTTCAATAACACTACATTTACCACTTTAAGTTATATAAAACTTTTAAATATCTAATAATGCCACTACTATATTTGCTTGTATTCCCACGGAAATAAAACTTACATCATAGTTCCACTTTTGCATGACTTTAACCTCACTTTTTACAGGACATTTTTGATCAAGTGATGTTGCTTGTAAAGAATGACATAATAAATCATTCCAATCATACTCATCTCATCAAACAGTAGGCATGTTTTTCAAGTGTAAATACTTTTATGTATAGTTGTACATTTTAGTATACCAGGTGTAACAACATAATTATCCATCCCACAAAATGTTTAATATCTAAAAAAAAAATCATTAAACTAATTGAGTTTCTTTTTTCTAGGTTTTCAAATGTTTAACCATCTTGATACCATGTCATAAGAATCACTGAAAAGGCCTCTGAGTTATTCAGCTAAAAAGAGAACAGGTTAAAATCATTTTGTGTCAAACCACTGTCTTCTCAACTGAGCAATGGTGAGAGGAAAATATTATTCAAGCCTTCAGTAATGGTACCAACATTCATACTCTGGCTTCCATCTTCACAGGCCATTCAAGAACTATCAAGTATAAAAGAGGGAATGATAAAGAGGAAACCTGGATCAGGAGGTCACAACAGGAAGAGGGATCATCATTTCAAGTTAGAGCTAAAGAGATCAATTATAAAAGAATCAAACTCAATTCATAAGATGTTTGGCATGTGAGAGAGGAGTTTCAGTTATGACAGTCCAAAGAGCAGTGACAAAAGATTTGAAAATGAAATTATATGTGAAACATGAGAGGCATCTTGTTACTCCAGGACAGAAGGTTATGTTAGAGGGGGCAAAGATCATCTTGAATAAGTTGGAAAATGATCCTGGTATAATATATATATATATATATATATATATATATATATAAATATATATGAACTTAATTTCAATCCTTCATGAGCTTCTGATCCTTAGCTATGACTAATTAATGATGAACATGTCATTTTCATTTACGATTGATTTAATCACAATTCTTCTGTTACGTTTGGAGAGTTATTATACATTCTTATTACTCAAAGTAGAGTCCAATAGTGTTATAAAAACTTGGAGAATTCCAGTAAGATATCTTTAATCATTTCTAAGAGATAACGGTTCAGAGCTTAATTTAACAATTGTACAAGCAAAGAGCTCATCTGAACAATTATCATGAAAGTATTTATAGAAAAGACAGAGAGAGGCAACTTTATAGCGGTGGCAAAGTGACAGAAACTGAGCTGCCAATATCTTCATATTTTTGGTTTTCAACACAAAAGTTCATCTCATCAGTTCTCCAACCTTCATCAAGTCAGTATTATCAGTATCAGTATGAAGAGCATTTTGAACAGACAAATGTCAAATTTAATCTTTGGAACAAAATGGTTGTATGGCCAAAATATGAATCTGATGCTAAAGCATCACAGATGACACAATCCCCAAAAAAGAAAAAAAAAAATCACATGACAAGTGGGTGCTGAAAAGTTCTCAGTCCAGCCCACTTGGTCAAATTATCAAGCATCAGAACTTTTTTAAAATTCCTTCTTGTTTAGATTGAGAACTTTTCAATATCCTCTTGTAGTACTGCTTAATATTGACTTCTGACAATAAGAATCATTAAGAATAAAAATAAAATTATATTTTATGCTAAAATTTTTGAGATGAGGAATTATTATTATATGATTATAAAACACATGGCCTAATGAATTAAAGCATTGGTTAAAACATATCTGCCTTTCTAGCAGTTGCGAGTCCAATGTTTTGGTCTGGTAGTGCACACAAAGGCGAATAAGACTGATGAGTATTAACTGATGCAAAATGCCTCCTGGTCATGGAATGTGAAATGAAAACAATTTAACCCTGTATATTGAATAAAGGGTTCAGTTCAAAATTCCAAAGTTACCAACAGACTCCTGAAAGAGGAAATGTCCAAAACATTGCCCATATAGTGATGCCCCAAATAACAAGACATATAATAAAATTGTATATTTTAGATTTAACAAGACATAAATAAAATTCTTATATATTTGTGTGTTTGTGTAATAAATATATATATATATATATATATATATATATATATATATATATATAAGATTAATACAAATTTTTCACTTACCTGATTGATGATTCAACACCTCAACTCCAGTTTCGTTGATACCATTTTTCTCATTTTTCATTATCTTTATACTAAGTTTGATGTAAATAATGTGTGTTTGATGTGATATATAACTATTAAAAATTATATTTCCTCTATAACATACCAGGATAATTTCAGAAGATAATGTTTTTAAGGCAAGCAGTCTTTGTAATTATTGTTCCCAATATCAAGAGATACAGCATTAATAGTAATAAATAAAATAAATGTGTTCACTTGTCATATGGAATGATATCTACTATTTAAAAGACATGATGGTAAATATTTCACTATTAAGTCTCTTAAAAAATGGATGTGATTCTGTGAAACTCAGAATAGAAATATTCATAAGTAAATGAATATATATATATATATATATATATATATATATATATATATATATACATACATACATATATATATACACACACACACATACATACACAGAGACACAAGTTAAAGATGAAATGCAAATTAAATATGCATCAGAAACCGACAGGATGATAAGGTAAAGAACAAATGAAAAACGTATATCAATTTAACATGTTTTACTTTTATTAAAGCTTCTTCAGAGATTGAGAAAACATAGGCAAAAAGACAGAACTTTGGTATTTTCAACTGTTTGGGTTAATTCTCATTATTGTTTATCTTTTATATATATATATATATATATATATATATATACACTTGTTGGTGAGTTCATAAAAAACATTCCTTGACTGTGGTCTTTAACAAAATGTACAGGATTGCTGCCTAAAGAGACTGTATGTGTGTAGGTGTACACAAAGGCATAAATAGGCATATGTATTTTCTATGCCTAAATATATTGGCATTATTCATAAAATATCATGTAAATAATATAAGTGAATGAAGAGGAAATATTTTCAACTAATAATCTTGTTTTGATCTTTTCATTAATCCACTTTCCATTCTGCATTAAAGAATAAAGAGATAAAAATCTGTTTGTAATGACTATTCTTAATTTTAAAAAATTCTGAAACTTTTATTCAAAGGATTCCACTTACACTTCTTTCTTTTGCCAAGTAAATCCTATTAGACCATATTTAACTTTTCTTTAAACCTCATTGCTGTTTTTTTTTCTTCTTATTTCTAATATTTCAAGCTTTTCTATTAAATGTCAGTTTCTCTCAAAATTGATTTTGTTAAAATAAATTCAAAATTTTAATCATAATTTAGCTTCTGTTTTATTGATTTTTATCTATTTCATTCAGTATTCATTTCTGGATATATAAAGTTAGAAAGATGAAAAAAGAAGCATCTATGTGCATAAAAGAAGGATTTGCAATGTAATCCTGACTTGGCATCTCAACTTCAGTCACTTTCTCACCAACATGATGTAGCTTCTCTCTGTCTTTTCTACAAATATATTCATGTCAACTGCTATGACAAGCTTTTTTCCCCTGGTGTCCCAACTACATGAATTTAAGCATGCTACTAGATTGGCATCTAGGTCCCACCCTTTTACTGTTGAAATAGTTAAATGTCACTGACACTTCTATTCTAACAGTTTCTTTTCTTTCACTTCCTGACAGTGGAACTCCCGTCTGCTTATTTGCTTCCATGCTAACTACAATCTTCAAAAATTTAAATGCAATTGCCATCAATTGCCATCTTCTATCTTCTTGAATCCCATTCATCTTTTGTCTTTCCCCTCAATCCTTCCTATACTCAGTCTTTTCTTCAATTTTCACTCCCTGTAACCCCCCCCCCGTGTACTAGTGGCACCCACCTTGCTTGGGGTGAAATGACAAAAAAAAATACAAAAGTTTCTATTAGCAGATATGCGAGTTCATTTCTCTTTTGGCTTACATTAGAAAAGAAACAAACTCACCAACAAGAAAAGTAGACAGAGTAAAACATGTGAACTAAGTAAAGCTTACAGATTTCCTTTCTAACAAAGGGAAGCACCAGTGTTCAGGAGAAAAGAATGAGTCCTAAAACGTATGTTCTAGTAGAAAGTCATACTCATATTCAAACTCCTCCAGCCACTGTCACAGGACATGACTGCTCCATATGGAACACATCAGTTATTAAGTAAGACTGTATCCCAAATGGAGGGACTTAGATCTTTATTACCAAAACTAAAGTCAACAAACAGCAAATATCAGAATTCATTTTGCAATCCCTTCTTGGTCAGGCTAAGAATTTTTCAGTTACCTATGTATGCATGTATGTAAGTATATATTAGACTTTTTTTCTTTTCTTAATCAAAGATGGTTTTTAATGTCAATATAGGTAAAACACAGTTTCAAACACGGATTTTTAAGGCATATATTCTGTCTCTATATTTAATTTACATATCAAATATACAAAGACTACATAATATAAGTAATTATTCAGTTATGTATTTTTTACTTCAATTCCTTCTGATAAAAAGATATATAATTTATTAATATATCTAATTGTAAATTCAAATTAAAGAAACGCAAACACATGATAGAAAGAGGATGATAGAATAATTCTTTATTCAAACTACTTTGTTATCCACATGTGTGCCCTATAAAATAGCTACTCAGTCCCTTCTTGGTAACACTGACCCTTCCTAGGTTGAAAAGTATCCAAGTGGAGCAACTTGTGAAGAATAACACTAATGATTTCAGTTTGTGACTACACCAACATACATTAATGGAAAATAAAATTGCAACACCCTGAATATGCATTTCAATTTACTCAAGATTAAAACATACAAGTAATATAGCTGGATTACAGTAAATGATCACACATAGAGATCAATAAGTGCAGAGGTTACAAAATAACAAGTTTATCCACATTCATCAGAACTTACATTAAAATACTGTATATTCTCCTTGGGTATTAACACAAGTCTGTACACTGACATGCAAATTATCATACAGATAGTGAATGTGTGCAAATATATTATGTCATACGTCTTTTTCTTTTTTTAAATCAATTCATCCCAAACAAGGTGATAATACTACTAAGATGCAAGGGGCTACATACAGGGTGTGAGAGAATGAAAAAGACTTTAGAAGGAACCTAATCCTAAAGATGAAACAAGTGATAAGCCTCTACCCTGTTGAAAAGCTAAGGAATGGAGTGTGAACCAGATGATAGGCAAACCTATCTACTCCTCTCTTACACTTGTTAATGCAATAGAGCAACAATTGTAAGTGAGGATGATCATTGAATGGATCAGATGTTGTTCCATTATGACCCATACATGTTAAAGGAGAGATCGAACTGGTAATCTTGCTGAACATCTTGCAGAGCATGATGAGCAAGCATGGGTATCATGTGGGCAGGCATTACTAAAACAGTAAATCATTTTCCTATTGCAAGAATAACAACAGAACAGATGGAACAATGTTCTGGATATATATAACAACATTCAATTTTCTCTCCACAAATACCAAAGGTAAGCAAGAGTTGTAACTCTTGCATCATCATGGGACTCTAGGAAAATATCACTCACACAAGTGACCATCACAACTATTACTTGTATGAAGGCATAACCTGTTATGATAGCTGAACACTACAGGGTGTCATTTGATACATCAGGTGACATTCTCAAAACACTATTATTATTATTATTATTATTATTGACAATGACATATTGAAGTCTGAACTGGTATAAGTGCACAAAATACACAAAATCTTTAAAATATTTCCTAGTACTTAACAAGCACATACTATACACAGATCAAAACCTTTAAGGTGTTATAATTTCTATCAATACTGAACTCAACTAATTCTAATACGAACGGATCTATGTGTGGAGAAAAGAATCTTGGTTGGGATGAGAATTTTTCAGTACCCCTGAAATGTGTGTGTGTGTGTGTGTATATATATATATATATATATATATATAGATACATTAGGTTTTATGTGAGTGATTTTTTTCAAAATGATTTTTGTTATACTCTGCTCTATTGCATAAATGGTTTTTCCACTTTCTGGTTTCATATACATCTTGGAACAGTACAAGGGATATATCTCTAGTACAGCAAAAAGTTATAAACATTACAGAAAAACTGCTGTTATACCATACTTTGCATAATTATCACTTTTTTCTCTTGTGCATATATATATATATATATATATATATATATGAAGGCATTGTGCACAAAGCCTTCACCACTATAATCAAATCATATGTGCTGGTTTCTGGGCTGTCAGTTTCTAAAAAACTGAGCTGCTTGACCCCTCATACGTCGAATACAATAGGAGAGTCCACCCCATATATATATATATATATATATATATATATATATATATATATATATATATATATAAAAGAAAGAGGTTATAGTGGTTCCAACGAGAGAAATGTGTGTATATTAAAAAGAACAGGTGTCATTAAAACATAAAATACCGATAAGTAATTCATCATTTCTCTTGGACCAACATTAATTGTTTTATGACCCTTCACACAGAACTCTTCACTGCCAATTCAAGAAAGACATTCGGATTACTAACACAAAAACAGAGAATGTCTCATATCAAGAGTATTTAATATTGAAAAACATAAAGAAAAAAATTAATTATTTTTAATAATATGTGGAAACCTCCACCTTTTACCTGAAGACGGTCGTGAGACCAGAAAAACGTGTAGTAAAATTATGGAAAATAAAGCATAATTTTAAAAAAAAAAATCCACATTATAACCAAAAACGTTTGTGGTACCTCTCTTCTTTTATTTTATATATATATATATATTTATTATATATATATATATATATATATATATATATATATAAAAGAAATGGACAAAGAAATTTTCATAGAAAATATTATTTGACAGGATATAAGGATAAAGACGGACATTCAGGCCGGTAAATACTGTTTTTTATGTTTAACATTCAGTTATGAATTTTATAGATACAAGTATTTAAGTTCGAATAAATGACAAATATTTTCTGTTTATAATAATTATAAACAGAGCATTTACTTAAATACTTGTATCTATATTAAAATAAAAAACTTTAATATATATATGTGTGTGTGTGTGTGTGTGTGTGTGTGTGAACACGCGATTTTTTATTTTTAATTTTGTTCTGCACAATGTCAGTTGGGCACCATTTGTGAGAAAAACAGTACCATGATGCAATTCACTCTGGAGAAATTTTTGATCCTCTGCAATAGAAATGTTTAGGGATCAATCTAGGGTGCAGAGGATTCAAAAAAGAGATGGATGAGTCTAATGGTGATTACAAGGCATTTTACAAAGGTGATCACTAGTGATGGTAATGTTATGCCTTCATTCATCTTCCTACAGTGCCTTAGACTCAACACAGAGGCTTACAACAAGTTCCTTGAGGAGGTAGTTCTGCCCTGAGTCAAGAGGGTGGCTGCTGGAAGACCTATATCTGGCAACAGGACTCTGCACCATGCCACACAAGAAGGAGAACCCAGTCATGGCTGTCAGACAATTTCTGCAACCACATCATCCCTTACATCTGGCCAACTAACTTCACAAACTGCAGTCCCCTTGATTATTTATGTGGAGGGTGCAGTTGAATGAGAGACCAACAAAACTTATAGTAACACCAAAGATGAACTGAAGGCAAGAATTATGGCAGCATTCACCAACTTGCAGGAGATTTCAAAGTTGCCTAGAGGGCGTGGTTAAAGCCAATGGAAATTTTATTAAATAAAATTACTCTTTAGTATTTCAAAATATTTTCATGTAATTTTGGTATATATATATATATATATCTGTCAAAATAAGATGTCAGTTTTATTTTCGTTTTTACGCAATTTATCCATCTCACCCTATATATATATATGTGTGTGCATATATATATATATATATATATATATAAAGAGAGTGGGGGAGACAGTTATTTGACAGATATATGTTCATATTAATCTATCTCTATCTACTTTATCAATCTCATACCTTTATCTATTTTTCTTAAAATCTTTATCAATCAACCACTTCCACGGTTATGCTTAGACCACAAAGTTCACTAAAAAGCACATTTTTATTAAATCACACACATTCAACTTTGCATTCCTATAATTGATATTCTCAAAGTTTCCCATTTAAAACTACTTTTCAATTTGACATTCATCATGTCCATTACATTATTAATTCCCAACATCACCTCTGTTTCCCATTCATTCCATTCCAACCTATCTTATCTTTAAGGATAACCCACAAAGCAACAAGATTTCAATCTGTTTATCATCATCTAATTTTCTACATTCTGTTAATTTATCAATATTTCTGTCTAGCTGCATGTGTGCATCCAATCTCTTCTATCAGCTCATATTCTCTTTCTTTCTCTCTACCCATCTCTTTCCTCAATCTATTTATCTTAGTCCCTTTCTATATATCTAAATATCAACAGATCTGATTGTTAATAAATACACATATGAACTAATATTTCACATTTAGGAAAGGCAGATATTTTGCAAAGTTTCTCTACCACATTCAGGTTCCTTCCAACAGTGGACAACTCAGTTCTATATATAAATCTGCATTCTCACCATAAGAATCCAATATCACATTTCCCTTACCAAAGAGAATTCTATAGACAAAATAAGCAGCAAAGTTAACACAGTGAAAATATCTTGCAGCATCATCATCATCATCATCATTAATGTTACATAGAAAAATGTACAAACAAACTTAATAAAAAAAAGCACACAGACTAAAAAATTAGGATTGAAGTGAAATTTCTGGCTGGATTTCTGTGATGAGCAATTATCAATATTTACATGATTTACATTCAAACTAATGTCATCATCTTTATTATTATTATCCCAATACTTCAGACATTGTGTTCTCTGGCCTTCATCAGGTGCTTGTTGAGCTGAGTAGCCTTCAGGGAACCCTTTATTTAATTAACTAGATTACTTTTGTGTCACTGCCCATGTCAAGAGTTATCTTGTTCTTATTTAATCCAGCTCTGTTATTGCTCACCCTGTTTTCATTGAGTCTAAGTCAGCACTATCTGTCCGAGGGATTGAATTCACAAGTACTATTATCACCAAAATAATGAGCCAGTGCTTTAATCCACTAGTGGGACAATCCAGAATCTAGAACTTAGAGCCTTAAAAGTAATCTACCTGTTCTAGTCATGCTTGACTGCATTTACCAACACTTCTCTTTTCTTATTGCTGCTGCTGTTGAAGCCTTGCTGTCATTTGCCTTTATTTATTAATGGGTTTTCTCCATATTTTATTTATCTCTATACTAACAACCTATCTACTGTATGCAAAATGTTATGATAAGGATTTACACTCATTTAAACCTTTGTAGCTATTAAGTGTTATTAGTTGAATACAAAACAATTTTCAATTTTGATTCAATGTAAATTATCCAAATGAAAATACTTCCTCTACTGTTGATTTTCAATTGATCTGTCATTGAGTTGTCATTGTTGACACTTCATCATGGCAATTATTTACCTGCATATATATATATATATATAGATATATATATATATTTGGTTGGATTGATGTGAGTTTGTGAACCTCGGTTTCACACTTTTGCGATCATCAGACAAACTGATTAATTTTTTAAAATTTTGGATTTATGTAGATTGCGTGTATAGGTGTTATTATGGAAGTGGGGGAGGGAAATCTCCGTCGTGACATTACTCATGTTAACGCAAACATAGATGCATGTCCGTACACCCGTTGAGGTATGCAGACACACATACACACTCGCTTCTTCCGCCGGGGCTCATACAGACATAAACATATGTGGACAGTATGGGACTTCACATATGTATGTATATGTGTGCTGTTGTCTATATACATACGCATTTGTATGTTGAGATTTAAAGATCGGATGTTTAGTGAAAATCTATTGTGAATGTCTTGTGAATGTATACATGTCAGCAATCAGAGTATTTTTTATATTCTTTCGCTGAATAGTACTTCCTCGCATGTATGTATATACGTGTGGTGGTGTCTGTGTAAAATTATGATAGGTAAAAATTGCTATTATTTTTTATTTTTTAAAGTTTATTTGTTATTATTTTAAAGCTGGTTATTTGCTTGTTTTTGATGAATGTGTATATGTAACTGGTAGAAATTTCAGTTTGTAATCCTTATTGGTTTATTTTTATGGTGGTATTAAATATGCAGGGGGGAGGGGAGTAGTTTACGTTAATAATTATAGCGGGTTTATATGATAATAGTAGATGTGATAGGAATGTTGTAGGGGGGTTTGTGGCAATGATAATATAAGTAGCTAATAGTTATTGTAAATTGGTAGAAGTGATTAGTAATGGTGGTGGGAGAATAATAATAACAATGTAATTATTGTGGTGGTAGCTTGAACTAAAAAGTGATTGTTGGTGTTGTATTCTTTTTTTCCCCCTGTTTGGTATAAATCCTGATATAAATAATAATATATTACATATATATACATATATAATATATGTAATATATTACATATACATATCATAGAATCAATCAGCAATATTAATGCTATTATTGGCGACATCCATCGCTAGTAGTGTATAATGTATGCATTAAAATACTGTTAATCCATAGAGTGATGTGATCCTCATTCATAAAACTGTTGTCTGTTGTTTCCAGTTTATATTTTTTTAAAATGCAAGTACTTTCAAATAATCCTTAATTCATTGTCAGGCATATCTTTTCCTTATAAAATCAAAACTTGGAGACGAAATAATTGTAGACCGAAAGATGTTTTTTTGAGAATATGCTATTATTGACGGTTGTGTACAATATCGGAACGTGCAAAGACGCAACGCTAAGTTTTTCAAAATTTTAAGTGAGAATTTTATTTGAACTTTTCTTGTGATGTGGTAAATCCACGTATTCTATTTTTACAAATGTTTTCAGTTAATATGTCATGAACTAAGCATATAGTTCAATTAATATAGTGTTATGTCTTAGTAGTAGTTTTTTTTTTTGTTTTTTTTATTTATAGGAATTTTTTTGTACTGCGGATCGATAGTTTTTTATAAACATAAAACATTAGGCAGCATATAATCATCAATCAGAAGCTGAAATTGTCATATTTTGGGGTAAAATCTCTGGTAAATATACAACTGTTTCCAAATGTTGAGAGATTCAAAGGAATCAGATTACCAAATAAAAAATTAAAGTTACCACTCATGGCCTTGTAAAGATAAAATTGTTTAATAAATAAAATAAAAGATTAAATAATACAAAAAGAAAATTTAATTCATTAAAAATTTGCAGCTATATTTTCTAAACTCTTACAAGTAATTGGATCATTCAACTCAGCTTTGATTAAAATAACAAAAATAAAGATACTAGTTTAAATAATCCATAGAATAAAGATACTAATTAATGTGAAAACTTTAGATAACACTTAAACTGATACAAATCTGAAATACTACAAGACTAGAAAACCACTTTATATTCCCATGTAGGTGCCATGGTCAAAATTAAATTCTATCTGGCTTGAAGATTAAACCAAGTATAAACAACACCAAGACTAGAATGACTTAAGAAAAGGTTAAGACTAGTTCTGTTTTAACAGGGGAAGAGAATTCCTCAGAAGTAATGGTTGAAATAGAATTATAAATATCTCAGGCCAAAGGAAATGTTCCTTCCTAGTCTGTGTAATATCAAATATTAATTGAATACAAACTTATAAAACAATTGAGAAATTTTACTCATATTGTCCAAAATCAGTATTTTTTTTCTTTTTAATTGTTTCACCCCAAATAAGAAAATAATGCCAGTGGAATGGAGAGGGTTACGAGGGTGTGAAAGCGAAAAAGAATTAGAAGGCTGAGAATGGGGGAGGATTGAGGAAAGGACAAAAAAAAAACTGGGTTTAAGAAGAGAGAAGATGGCAGTTGCCATTGTATTTAAATCTTTGAAGATTGTAGTTATCAGGGAAGCAGGAAGTTAGAATGGAATTCCACAGGTGAGAGGTGCGAGAAAAAAAACCTGTTAGAGTAGAAGTGGTGGTTGAATCTAATAGTTTAAACAGTAAAACAGTGAGATGTAATTGCCAATCTCATAGTACACTTAAATTCATGTAGTTGAGGCACCAGGGAAAAAAGCTCATACGAGCAGTTGCCATGAAAATATTTGTAGAACAGACAGAGGGAAGCCACGTAATGTCAGTGAGAAAGGAACTAGAGACAAGATGCCTGATTAGGAGTGATTATATTACAAACCCTTCTCTGGATTTTGTCAAGAATCTTCAGATGAATAGTAGCACCACCAGACCAGATATGGTAACAGTATTCAATACACAGATGAATGGTAGATTTATAAATGTGCAAGATGGATTCTGACAAGAAAATTTCTTGACATTACACAATAAACTAACTTTCCTTGCTTTAGATATAGCAATTGATTCAGTGTAGTCTCTCCACTTCATGTCAGTAGAAAGCGTGTGGCCAAAGAAGGCACAGAGTGTTGCTCTCCTGGAGTTTAGCATCATATGGTATGAGCAAAAGTCTTACAGGTGACATTACCCAAAAACCTTAAAGAAACCAGATTCTGGGTCATCATTAAAACAGTTATCTATGTAGCTAAATAATTGTGTATCTCTAAGGAAATGTTGACATAACAGTTCAAAATGTGGAAAACTCCCATAAAGATAGCCAAAATAGGCTGATAAACTCAGATGAAAATTGATACAAGCTTGAGTGAAAAACAAACTTAGTAAACCAAACATTATATAAGAGGAAGACCTGGCTTTCAAAGTTTTTAAAAGTGGCAAGTTGAATAAAAAAGTCAGAAAAAAAAAAAAGATCCAACTTTGGTAATGGGAAAGTAGCTGACTCAGATTTTGATAAAAATTTGTTTTACCACTAACATGTGTAGGCAGCTAACACATTACAGCAAGCTAGCACCTATCTATATGCCACCCCTGCCTCAAAAAAATTGAACAAAAATGATATTCCACAACAACTTATCAGCTGCCAACTACAGAGTTTGTTTCTATTTGCCATTCTCAGTACATTATCAGTTAACTGTCCAAAGAGTATTAAAAAATAAATAAAGAGATAGAGAAAAAAGAAAAGAGAAAGAAAGCTAGGTTCATTTTCTACAGTAGCTCAAATAATTCCTTATTCTCTCTTCATAAATGCTGAGCTGAAATTTTATGAATCTGTTCCTCAAAGTTTGAAAAGACATGGATCTGTATGGTGTAAGATCAATTGGAGTCTTATCTATCATCCAACAACCCAATAAAACAAACTAATAGCAATGGTAACATTTAGTATCTAGACAAATTACTTCTAATTCTGATCCAGGAAAGATTAGGAGAAAAAAATATATCACTGTTGTCATTACTAATTCCAAACATGTATAATTTCTGTTTGAATTTCTGAAAAAGGGATTTTCGTTATTATACAATAATCTAATCAGTCTAATATACTCATCTTAGCTGTTATAGTTACAATATTTTTGGCTGTTGTTCAGATGTGACATACAACTGTGGATGAAACACTGAATGAAACAACAAGGATGAGAATACTAGTAAGAATAATTCATAAAATAATTGACAATACTTCATCTCTAAAATGGGATCAACAGGGTTTATTTTCTATGTAGTATTGTTAATTTGATGTCATCCTCATGAAAGATAAAAGAGGACTTGAATTTATTTACATGAAATCTGCATCTCAAAGAATTGCTTCTGGTAGAAATTAAAAATTGCTTGCCAGTCTCAAGTACAAGTAATCCATGAAACTCTATCAGAAGTTCCATTCTGAACATCTCATTGTAAATAATAGTAGCAATTGTCATTAAACATTAGTGTCTTCAAATATCTGTTTTTACTTTCTCTTTGAGGATCAGTAAATATGGACAGTAATAAAAAAGAAATCCCATGTGATATTTCAATTTATTGTAATAGTAATGAAGAAGACGTTAAAAAAATAATGTAATACTATATAAAGGGAAACACATACTTTTTACTGTAGAAATTGCTAGATGTAACCATAAGTTCTATTCTAGTAGTTTCTTCTGCATTTCTTGCATGAAGAACTTTCTTCCAGCTTCCTGTTTTTCTGTCAACCACAATCATTAAAAATATAAATGCAATGTCAATCATCATCTTCTGCCCTTTTGAATCCTGTTATTGAGGAGAAAGGAGAATAAATCCTTTCTCCTCAGTAAAATTTTCTCAGTTTATTTCACTCTTGCATCTAAGTAGCTTTATCACCTTGAGGTGAAGTGATAAAGAAAAAAAAAAAAAGAAAAAAAAGGAAATTATACTTAACAATAAGGAAGATTTTTCAATTATATTCTTGGTACAGAGAATTCACATTCAATTTAATTTATTCATTGATGTCCAATATTTTTTTAGTGGTGAATATTATTTAAATACTATTCATAACTAAATTTCTATTGAAGCATAAAAACAGAGGTACTGCTCTGCTTCATTTACTTTTAGAAATATTTTGGTTAAAAGATTACAAAGGACGATAAGATTTCCTCTATGAAACTGACATCTTTTGAATGGAGAGTTAAAATTGATACTATCATTTAAAATAGTTTGCCTAATACCAAAGTTTAGTTTTTTTTTTCATTTGTTCACATCACAAAAACACATAAAAGAGTTTGAAACCAAAATTAAAAGCCCAAAAATATGCAATGAATAAAAGGAATCGAATCATTATGTATAATATATAACTAAATCAACAGATGAAATTTAATGTAATTTAATTTTAAGTCAAATTAGTTAATTTTCTAAAATGTGTTAACTTTCCTATAAAAAAAGTAAAATTTAGTGAGAAAAATCTACTAATAAACTTGATAAAGATTTTTAATTTATTTTGTATTGAATATAACAACTATTCCTTTAGACAATTTACAATGTTCAGACTATTGTCCTCATCTTTGTTGTCATATTCACAACATTTTGGCTTCAGCCTACTTCAGGACACATGATCCAATGGATAAAAGTGTTGATTGAAGTAATCCAGTGACTCAACCCAAAGAGTTTGAGTTCAATACCTGGCCATAGCAGAGGTGAACAAAAAAATTGGATAGTTGAGTTAATAAAGGGAAAAACTGAAATTGAAACTGAGATATCTGAAAGAGGCATAGCATGTGGAACTAGAACCATATAACCTAGTGGACAAAATAAAGGGTTTGGTTTGAAATTCCAATCACTTGAAGAAGGTTGGCAAGTACAATGGCTGAAAGTTTATGAATATGACGAAGAGGAGGACAACAGTCTGAATAGTGTAACAATACCCCATCTCAAATATATAGACAGATATTACTTTGGAATGCAAAACAGAATGAAAAAGATTTAATTTATACAAGGAAAGATTTTTATCTCGTGTTAAATATTAAAAATACCTCATGTCTTTTATAGTGGGTGTAATCATCTTTATTCCAGCAAGATGAATTCTATAAATTTTGACAATTGATGAAGAATAAAGAAGACAATTCCCAGTCAATTTTGATCGTTTTGTTTTCTTTTATTTACAAAGCCAGTTAGTAATGTGATTTATGTCAGGTTATATATATCCATGAGCATTTGTTTATTCCAATCTCTTATTGCTTATCAAACACCTTCAAGTAAATACTCAACTACTGACTCCAGCTATTATTTTTACCACTGCTGCTGCAGCCATTATCATCATTTTTAATGGCAGTTATAGTAGTAACCATAGTCCTAGTTGGTAAGCTTACTTTGTATTGCTATGAGCTCCTACTGTAAAATGAATGTTAAACAAGCTACTGCTAAAGTTGTACCTCACTAGATGCCCTACTAATACAGCATTGTACCAGACTAACCTCAGTTTAGTAAAATCAGGTGCTTCACCATCATTACCTTGTGGCAGACTAAGTTGAGCTTAGTAACTATCCAGAAGAAAATATTTTTTAAATATTATTTATACTTATTTTTATCTATATGTAATCTTGACTTTCTTAGTAAAGTACACATAGAAGCAAAGGTAATGAGATTTCAAACTTTATCAAAAATAATAATATGATGATGATTAGTTATTATAAAAAAGATTATTATACTTATCATTTAATATTCTAAAAAATATTTTATTATTAAAAATTATCATCATCAGTATTTTGATTATTATCAATGTATGACACTATGCTGTAGATATGGTAGCAAAATTAATTGAGTCAATTTGTTCACTTGTTTTAAAAATTCTTAAAAATCAATAATTAAAAAATTCTCCATTCAAGAGAAATAAAGATGGAGTTGCACATAACAAAGAAAATATTTGATAAAAAAAAACATAATAAAAATAATTTGGTTTTTGATTTTTTTCCCCTCCTATTACTTCAGATAACTTTTTATATTCATTTAAACTATTTAAAGTTTTTAAATAAAGTATCATTATGAATGATATAATTTTACTTCACCAACACAAATGAAAATATGTTTTCAACTAAACCAGCTTTTAATAATGGTACCTCTTTGCAGAACTTTATACAATCATTGACTGAATGTTATAGAGAATAAAAACTACATTCAAAATTAGAGACTTTTTGTTCATTGATTAAAAAATTAACTTTTTGGAATATGATGCTTTTTGTTATTTTAGGGTAAAACTGCAAATCAAATGCAAAAAAAAAATGTTTTATGTAAACCTTTTATAGAAAAGGTTACAATAAATAATGATCCAATGTTATTTGTAACTTTTGTGTTGGAAATTTCTTACTGAAGAATTCTACATGATCAGATAAACCAGTTGAGGTTGATAGCAATCGAATAAAAACCTTATTTAAGATGTTATAAGACATGCAAGATAGCCAACATGATCAACATATTCAAAAAATATGGCTTATTTCCTTCCATCTTCAATGTTAGAATCAATAATTAAAAAATACTCCAATTTTGACATCTAAAAAAAAAAAATCTCATTACAATATGTGACCTTTTGTAATTAAAATAGTTGAAATTAAACTCTCCTATTGCTATCTAATGACAAAAATAGAATAAATTTTTTAGGCCACCCAATAATTGGTTTAGTCATTTTATTTGTTTCCAATGTATTGTAATTATTGATTTTTTTAAAGTTTTTATCATTTTGTAAGCCATATTTCTCCATGATAACAATAACAGCCATTTGTTTTTTTTTTTCCCCTATATGTATGTCATTTTTTCCTCCTTTTTTTCATCTGTTAAAATTTTTGTCTTTGGTTTGCCTTTTGTGAGATGCTTTTTCATTGAATCTATCTTTGGTGTTTACTCTTTATTGTTCTTTATGTTTGGTGCTTATTGAGTTTTGTGGAGCTTTCTTTGTTAGTGGTAATCTTCATATCTGATTTCTATATTAATGTCCATCAATAGAATGATCTTAAAATCTGTCTTGCCTGCTCAGTCAGTCTGGCTTGTTCTTTTATAGTTATTTTGCTTTCTAAATATATAATTTTTCACAGCTTGTTCTTGAAGGATTATTTTAAAATAGCAATTAATAATGTTTTCATTAATTTTATCAATCATTGTTTACATAGTGCAACACTATTGTATTTGGTGATTGATATTGTAACAACTATATACAAGGTTTTCTTACAAAAATACCTTTCTGCTTTATCTGACAATTTAAACACTTGGTATAATGCATTATTTAAACATAAGAAATGTAATGTTTTTTAACTAAATTTTGATTTTAATATTTACTTTTAATTATGAGGATTTTAAATGCAAATTTTCTAAGCAAGCTCACTTGAAAGATTAGCATAGCACAATTTTTTGAATACCATTCCAGCCTTTATTTAGTTTTGTGCCAGATTAAATGAAACTTATTAAAATTCTAAAACATAATTTAGAAATTAAAATTGCATTTTACAAATAAAAAATATTCAGTTTTGTCATGAAAAGCAATAAAATTATGTTTTCATGAGAAATGTAAAAAAAGATAGAAACAATGAGCTAAGAAGAAAATAATTCTAATTTCAGATTTTCAATCATATAACGAAAAAATTCATAATGCTGGAAAAACATTAAGGAATGGGTTACAATTTTAAATCAATTTAAAGGATTTAATCAAGAAAGAAATACTGCAACCAAAAGTTGGACAGAATATTTAACATAGGAATATACTAAGAAATTTGTCAGTTTTATTCCCTTTTAAGTCCCTGCTAGCTTTATAGATATTGTTACTGCTAATAATTTAATATTCACAATCCAAGAGATTAAAAGTGCATATGTTTGATTCAACTGATTTAAAAGGAAATTAGAATCTGATTTACGAAAGGTTAAATTAAAAACTGGCTTACTTTTTTTACTTTTTTTTTATACCAACAAAATTTAAATTATTTAATCTATGTATAATAAATGAGATACCACAAAAATAGTGCCATTAATATTTAATGCATTTAATCATTTACAATGAATACAAAAATGAAAAGATTTCTTTTTATAATGGAGAAAGTAAACAAAGGTGACATAATTATGCAAATCAGATTGTTTCTATTGTATATGGGTATTATCTGAAATCAGATTGGTTGTAAAAATATGTAAATCCAGTGTAGTGTCATTATTTTCTGAAGTGCTATGAGCAAACTAAAAAGGCATGAAAATCAATACTGAAGTATAAAGACTCAGTCATTATGAAAGATAACCAGAAGACAAAGTTAGAGTAAAATATGGTAATGTAAAAAAAAAAAAAAAAGGAAGAGAGAAAGAGAAAAAAAAACATTCTGAAATTTTAACAAGAAAAGGCAGAAAAAAAGAAAATGATCAGGGAGAAAAAAAAGACACACACACAAATTATATAATTATTCCTTGTTCCCACACAAAATATGTTGACAATTAAAAATCAACAAAGAATTTAAAGTACAAACCTGAAACCTACTAACCAACCAGAATCTTTTCAACTCATGGTTATAATGTAACTTCAATGGTGACAAGATTCCAAACTTTATCTTATAAAATCTTCAGTGAAAACCCACAACATAAAATACTCAAGAATTTGTAAAATCACAAAAAATAAAACATTTTAAAATTCTATAGAATTATCAGTACTGTTCAGGCAACTTCTCATCCCCATCTCTTATTCAAGTTTCCAAGGAAATTAAAACTGTGACAATTGTGTGTCTCAGTGGTCAATAGATAGAAGATTGCCTGAACAAGGTTTTCCATCCATTTCATTTAACATTTTATACAGAACAGAAAGTATGTTTTCTAACCAATAAGGTTTGTGGAATGTCGGCTAAGAAAAAAGATAGTTTCTATCTATTTAATCTTTGCAGAAGTTAAGTGATACACAGATTAGCAAGCTTAAACAACTGAATGCTGCTAAAAGTGGTCAAATAGAATATTAATTTACTGTGTCTGTGTACATTTATAACATTGTTAGCACATTATTTTTCCAACATAGTAGCAAAAATTAATAAAATCTTATTGTTTGTTTTTTATTTTTGCATGGGTGTATATATCATTGGGTGTAAAGTATGATAGGAAACAAGATGCAACTAAAGATAGTGAAATTTGGGAAGGATAAGTGCAATGTTTATTCATAGTGCTTCCAGTTAGGTGGCAGCTGCATTTGCAATTTTTTTTTTGTATGGCTTCATAATACCTGCTTACCAATGGTGACCAGCTCTCAAATGATGACTCATATAGAGTATACAGTCACACCCTAGTAACCACTTGGCAAAAAGACCAACCTCAGCTAAATAACCATGATTATAACTTATCATACTAAGAGAGAGCAAGGTGATTTCAATAAGTGATATCCAAAGCAATTAAACTGGTAGATAAACTAATATAAAAACGTGTGTGTATCAGAATCAAGTCAATCAGATATACAAGGTTTTTACTAGCTACTCTTGAAAAGAAATTGGAAAGTCTGCTGCAGATCTATTCAAGTAAATTCAGGCATAAGTACTATATAGAAAAAAATGGGATAACCTTATCACAAGTAACCAAGATATGATACTTTATTCTCAGTTCATGGAGCCCTTTTCCTAAAGCAACACATTGAACCGATACATTTCCAAAATACCTATATTTTGAGCTGATGTTCATTTCATATTTCACAATTTTGCAATTCCATATCTCCAGGAATAGTCAAAGACCATTCATTTTCAGAAATTCTCTATTCAGTCAAATTGTTTTCTACATCTCTACATTTTTACCTGGAAATGCAAAAATCATTTTTTATAAATTGATCATCAAATAAAATTGCTTTTATTTCATTAAAAATATGAATTATAATGTTTTTTTTCTAAATGAAGAGTTAACAAAAAGGTACATATCTTAGATTTCTTATTAATGAGATTAGGTCAAGAATCTGAGTCAAGTCTTTTTATAGGTTTAAGTGTGCAAATCAATTGGCCAGAGAATAAAAAGACATACTTAAAATCAGAAAGAAATAGTTGAAATTTCTGGAGCACATAATGTGGAAAGAGGGCATGGAGAATTTAACACTCACAGGACATTGAAAGCAAGAAAGGGATAGAGGGAAACAGTGAATAACCTACTTATAAGCTTGTATAAATGGATGGCAGAGTGGGGAAAAAATGAATGGCAAAAAATTAAACATTGTTTAAAGACACAAGGCACAGTGGAAAGCTGTGATCACCCACATCCTGAACAGACATAGCACATCAAAGAAAAAGAATAACTAAAAGTTTTCTATTTATTTTTTTTCATTAACTGAAATAGATACCCATAAAATATTTTCAGTATTCTTTTTAGAAAAATATTTCCTTCTAACACTTAAAATGCTTAAAAGCTTAGATTCAATTTGATAAATTTGTCCAATGAACAAATTCTATGACTTGAAATTTTTATTTTATTTTATTATTTTTCAATATTTTATGAGTATCTTCACTTGTGATATGATCACCCAATCAGTCTCTTTAGAAAATAGGTTTTTACAAGTTAGTTTCAGTAACTTTAGATTGGTTAAGTGGCTTGGTGTCTATTCAATATAAAAATCACAAAATTGATTCCCTACACCCCAACAGCCTTACTGAGATTGAATTCAATTAAAACAATAAAGATTCAGTGAAGAAGGGAAAGAAAATTGCAAGGAAAAGAGAGAAAGAAAAAGGCAGGAAATAGAGAAAGATAGAATAAGAAAGAAATGAAATTAGACAGATGCCCAAATAAGGAAGTTTGACTCATATTTGAAATTAGGATTGATGGGATTGCAAGGTGGAACAAAAATTGAAGCAATAAAACAAAGACAGGAAAAGAATGTTGCAACTTTATAAGAATATTTAAATGAGCCAATAGTTCCTGAACATCAGTTGGTGTTGTGTCAAACGTCTAGAATTAGATGTAGGGTTGTGAGCTGAAGTCAGTGAGTGTTAAAGAAAGGTGTTAATATTGACAAAACAGGAAAAAAGAAGCAACAATACAATTATTTTGGAAAAAAGTTTCATTATCAGAAAAAAATTTTATTTATTTTTAATAGAGTAAAAAACCTTGAAGTACTCGAGCAGTGACTCACACCTCTACCAGGCATATGAGTTGACAGCTGAATTTGTTTCAGGCTCAGAAGGACATAAAAACTCTCAAGATTGACATATAAACATGTCCATAATTTTGAACATTATATTGTGGACATGTTTATTTGTCCAAGTCTGAAGAAGACACTTTTGGTAAAAACTTATATACACATCTATGCCAGGGAAGGGTTAACTCCCACCTCCTCTTGTGCTTGCTCAACTGAAGTCAATCAAGTAATTAGTTTGAGCAATTAATATGATGTTGCCTCGACTAAAACACAGAGAAACAAAGTTGATGCAGGCACATGTTGAAGTCCAATCATCAAGAACTTAAGAATGATTGAAACAGGAAGTTGTATCACATACAGAGGGTGATTGATGAATTGTCAATTAAATGATATAAAAATGAAAATAACACTGATATCTCATTTTAACAGATATATTTATCAAAATTACACAAAAATATCTTGAAATACTAAAGAGTAAATTTATTCAATAAAATCACCATTGGCTTCAAACATGGTCTCCAGATGACTTTGGAATCTCCTGCATCTCTTCTGGGTGGTCTCCTGGTTTAAGTTGGTGAATGGTGCCATAATCCTTGCCTTCAATTCATCTTTGGTTTTACAAGGAGTTTTGTTGGTCTCTTGCTCAACTGCACTCCACACATAATAATCAAGGGGGTTGCAGTTTGGGGAGTTAAGTAGCCAGATGTAAGGGATGATGTGGTCACAGAAATTGTCTGATAGCCATGACTGGGTTCTCCTGCTTGTGTGACATGGTGCAGAGTCTTATTGCCAGACAGAGTCTTCCAGCAGCCACCCTCTTGACCCAGAGCAACATTACCTGCTCAAGGCAGTAGGCTTCACATGTTGTGTCTAAGGCACTGTGGGAAGATGAATGGAAGCATAATGTCGCCATCACTAGTGTTCCCCACAAACACCTTCATCATCACCGTTAGACTCCTCCAACTCTTTCTGAATCCTCAGCACTGTCCTCAGATTGACACACAAACACTCTAAAATGTTTGTATTAGAGCTTCTAGCACAAATGCCAAGCAGTACAGCATGCCATTTGTAAATTTCTGGCAGAGTGAATTGTGTCATTGTGCTGTTTTTCTCCAGGTTGGGGCCCAACTGACCCTACTGTGCAGTCACAAAATCAAAAACAATGTGCATGCACCACGAAATTAAAAATATAAAATGGCGACAATTTAACCCTTGCACCTTGTATTATTTTGTTTCTTTTATCATAAAACATTTTCAACAATCATACATTCAGATTCTTATATTACTATATAACATAGCAAAAAATGGTGAAGATTGGGCTGTTGCTTTTCAAAAGTATTTGACAAAGTTTGCTATACTGATCCTCTTCACAAGTTGAAAGGTTAAGGTATTTCTGGTGAAATTTTTGAACTGATTCAGTCTTATCAAATCACAAAATGAAAATGGTCTTGAATGGCCACTTCTCTAGATCCTTTTGCAGGTGTTTCCAAAGCCTCTATCCATGAATCTACATTGTTCCTAATTTTCATCAATGACCTTCCTGATAACATCATTTCTCAACTTAATATCTATGCTGGTGACACAACTATTTACTCCTGTTTTAATAGTAAGTCTGATCAATTTGATATGGTCAATGTGTTGTTAACTGGGGCAAGGGATGACTTGTTAATTTTAATGCCCCTAAAATGAAACTGCTCTCTTTTAATCATCCGTGTGAACCCTTTTTACTTATTATCAGTATGGCTGATGCTAGCCATCAGGAGACGAACTTATTGCACAATCACATACCTATGTTTTCCACTGACAAGTAATAGAAAGATTATATTGAATCCATTGCTACTTCTGCTGCTAAGAAAGCTCATTCACTGTATCATGTTAGACAATTTTTCTCACCAGAAGCTATCTTACATATTTATAAATCTACCATTTATCCTTACCTTGAATATTACTGCTAAATCTGGTTTGGTGCTCCTTCTATATATTTAGAAATTCTTGATAAAATACAAAGAAGAATTTGCAATGTTGTTGGTCCCAATATGACATCTTGATTTCAGTCATTTCCCCACTTCTGTAATGTAGCTTCTCTGTACCTTTTCTATAAATACAATCATGGTAATTGTTGCCTTTATGGTGCCTAGATTTTATGAATTTAAGTTCAATACTAGATTGGTAGTAAGGTTTAATCATTTTACAATTGAAAAGGCTGCTAGATGTCACCATAAGTTCTATGTTAACAGTTTCTTCTATTGTATTTCTCACTTGTGGAATTCTCTTCCAGATTCTTGCTTCCCAGTCAACTTTGACCATCAAAAATGTAAATACAATGTCAATCGTTATCTTCTGTCTCCTTAATTTTTATTCTTTTATTGTTCTCTTTCCTTAATAATATTTTTTCTCATATTCTCTAACACTCGGTAACTTCTTGCATCTTAGTGGCTTTATTGCCATGCTTGAGGGTAAAATGATTAAAAATAAAAAAAAAATCCTCACATGACTGTCCGAGTTTCATACCAATCTACTACTTCTATGAAATTTATGTTGTTTAAAGACTTAAGTATATATTGGTCCAAAATTTTGTGAATGAAAAACAAATAATATTTAACGTCAAAACATTAGGCAACTTATAATCAACACTTTATTTAAATATTTTCAATTTTATTGCACAAATTTTTAAGTATACAAAATAAAACAGGCTATTTTTTTCTGTTTGCACTTTTGAGATAAGGAATTAGTATCATAAATTGATTTACTTGGATTAGTGTCATCTACTGGCATGTACAGAATAAATGGTTTAGTTCAAAATTCACAGAAGGTTACCAACTATGACATTTGAAGAAAGCTGGCGAGTAAAAAAGTTGAAACATTGTAGCTATAACAACAAAGGTAAGGATATTAATTCAAGTAACTCAGTGTATAATAATGACGGCAGATAATATAAATTTTCAATTCTTGAAAAGATAAATATGAGCCATGTTTAAGTTTAGATTATTTGACAACCTCTTGCTTCCTTGATTTTAAAGTCAGTTTACAATTGATTTACAATAAGAGATTCTAACTGAATTTTTATTCACATATAAACATAATCTGTCAAACTGATAAATAAAAATAAACTGTTCAATATGAAATAGATAATTTCAAACTTGACAACTTCATTTTTTTTTTAATATGTAATAACCTTTTAGTTATTATTTTATTCATCAATTTAAAAAAAAATTCTTGGCATTCCATTCTCTGAACTTTTGGACTTTATCTGAAATAATAATTTTAAAAGACATTATGCTAACAGTTTCTTTTGTTGCACTTTTCACTTGTGGAACTCCCTTCTGGTTCCATGTTTTCCAGCTAACATTAACCTGCAAAAATTTAAATGCAATGTCAATCACTATCTACTGTCCTCCTGATTAATCTTTCCTCTTCCTGTTCATTATTAATGTTTCTGTTTCTAATTCTTCCACACCCCGTAACCATTTATATTTTAGTGACTTTACTGCCTTGCACGGGGTGATACCAATTAAAAAAAAAATGCTTGCAGTCATTCACATTTTTATTATCTGTTATTAATTAATAGCAGGTTCGTTAAAGTGATTGTTATAGTCAGAGACATGTAATAATAACTTTCAATTACTCAGCCCAGTAGGTGGTTTCATATGACATGTAAGGGAAGAGTAAACATTGTTGATACTGTGATTAAGAGCTCTTTATAGTTGAAGTAGTGGCTTTGCCTACTTACACCGAAAGACTCACCCTCTTGGGATGCAATGGGTAGTGAAATTACAATGATTGTGGATTTTTTTCATTGTTCCCTTGAAATGAATAGAAAAACATTTTTTTTTTAAATACTGACACAGACTTTGTGGAAGTAATGTTTTTAAGTCAGTGATACAGATGTGAATGATTAAAATATACTGGAGGTGATGGTAGAAGAGAAATGACATCGCGTGTATGGATGCAAAACTTCACTGTTGTCAAGACTATCAGCATTTAAAGATCCATCTTGAGGGTATTTTTTTTATTATTTATTAAATTTCTTGAACCTACTTAACATGTTTATCCCAACCTACAGGTTTCAGCTTGTTAGAACCCATTTTGATGTGGACATTTTGAGTACAACTGCTACAGAGATCGAATTTGAACATCTCATTATGATCATCTAAGGCTATTGACAGGTCAATAAGGGCATCTGGATATTTCATGAAGTTCAAAGACTGAATTAACCTCAGCTTTGCACTGTATGGAATGTAAGGTTAGGGGGTATAAATTTTAACTTTAAAAAAAAAAAAAAAAGAAAGAAAGAAAGGCTTTCTCCAATAAGCTGGAAAAAATCAAAAATCTAATTTCTAAAAGCTTTCAGCATGTGAAGCAAAAGATATTCATTGTGTCAATCATCTAGCTCTTTCACCGTCTACTTGATTAAAGAAAATTGATTGCGATAATTAAAAAGTTGTAAAAATCTAATGACAGAATCCAATACAGAACTTGAATATATATATATATATATATATATATATATATATATATATATATATATATATATTTATCAACTTCTGCCTGAATTTTACACTCTTTACATTCTGATTATTGTTCTCATCTTTGTTGTTGTTATCACAATGTCCTTCAGCCTTCATCAGGTGTATATCAATCTAGATAATCTACAGGGAATTCTTAACTGAACCCTTTATTTAATCTACAGGGGTAAACTGCTCTTTTTTTCCACTCATCTCATCTAGTTCTTATTTTTAGCACTGTTCTGTTATTGCTCAGGATATTCCACGAGTCCAAGTACATACTGCCTGGCCCAGGGATTGAACTCACATTTTACTATGCCACCAAATTCACAAACTAATACTTTAATCAACTAGGCTATTGTCCCATAGGACAATTCTGTGGTGAACTTGGAACCTTAAATGATAAGGACAATAGTCCAAATATAAATAATCTAAATAATAGTTCTCAATGTTTTTGGAATTTAAGTTGATTTTATTTGTTATAAATATTACTAAAGGTAAATACAAGTTCTTTTTTGTAAATAAATCATACTACAAATAAGAAATGATAAAATGACATTCATTTGACATGTATGTGCACTACCCTTAGAAATAAACAGTAAAGTCATACTGGAACTTTCTCTAGAATTTACACAGCTAGTGAAATGAGTGTTGTCTTAGTACAAACAGCAGCAACCAATCAGATGAATATCAGGCCCAATGCCATATGGCATGATAAACAACCTGATGGAAGCAGTAGTAATATTTTGAAAGGTTCAAAAATGATATTAGTTATTATTAACATATGAAGAATATGTTGCTTTATATATTGCAATGTTAATTTACAAAACAGAAGCCCAAAGCATGAAATTCAGAAATATAAAGAGAAACAATATTTAATATCTATGGATGAATGAATCTGTCATGAATTAATAGCTGTAAATCTTACATTTGTGATCGCTTTGAAGATGTGATTATAAACTGGAAGTAAGTACAATTGTAAAATGCCATGCAGCAGATATTATAATTCTGCTTGTCCAACCCTTAGTTCCTTAGCACAGACATACAATATGCCAAGCCAATACCTCATAAATAATGGACCATTCTGTGAAAAGATGGAAAAGACATATCAGAGATATTACTTGGTTTTAGTGAGAAAATTAAAGAATAAAGAAATAAATGAAGATAAAAGTGTTTAATGGCTGTTTCAGTGAAATGGAAAAAGTTGTCAATTTCAAACCTTTTCATTTGTACCCCCTTATTTATGATCATTATTGCAATATTTTGTTAAAGTTATAAGCTCAAATATTTAACGATGCAATAAGGGAATTTCTGTAGATATTTTATTGTCATAGAACTTGCTATGAGCTTATTCAATCATTAACTTAAGAATTAAGATTCATCAGAAAATTCAAATAGGAAAACTTAAATTTTCACAGGTATTTCTAGTAAATTATATTAGAACAAGCTTCAAGAAAAAAGTACTGTCAGATAATAATTCATTTCCAAATTCGAGCTAAAGCAGATTTAACAATAAAAGATGTTCTCATGGAAATACTGGTTAGAAACATTTTTTTGTATACCCAGAGTTCAGTAGTAGTATGAAAAATAAGAAAAATATTGAGGTTTTCTATAATCTAACCTGGAGGAAAAAGTATTTGACTAAAAAATATTAAATAGTACCAAGAATTGGGTGCCAGAGAACATTCAGACATTTTATGACAGATGCCAGAAAATTGGAGAGTAGATGGTATTATTCTTCCTTTGAAAATGTTTACTCTTTTACTGACCTTTGAAATAACCAGAATTATTTTTCCTTTCAATACAAGTTTTTAATATGACTAAAAAAGCAGTGACAGGAATTTGAAATTTTACGTCTAGGATATGTTACAATAAATGATTCTGAAAACTCATCTAGAGTAGTTCTTTACTGAAAAAAGATTAAAAAATCTGGGATGACGAAATTATGAAGTTGCCTAAAAATGGCAGAAGAAAATGTTAAATATGATGTTCGATAAAGTTATGGTTGAAAATTAAAAAAAATATCTTTTACTTAATAAACAGTCTGGATAACTGTTTTACTTTACACGCTAACTTCTAACATATTTTTTGGCTTCAGATACAAAAGTAAAATTTAGGAAAAATTAGAAAAATATGTGTGAACTCAAAGAGATATTTACAGAAATAAAAATAAGGCTGATATCAGCATAAATTTCATAGTTTTATGTAACAAAAAGGCTAAAATAATTGAAAAACAGGAGTTTAAAACTTTAATAAAGATGTGGAAAGAATGTTTCAGTCAATAAAGGAAGATATAAAGGAAAACTAAATATCAGATTTCTTTTCATCTTTTTGACTTGACAGAGTCTCCAAACAATTCAGCATCTTTCCCCTATTGACAACACAATTATACTACAAATTTTGACTCTATACAATAGTAGTTCATAGCCATCCATATCACATATAATTTTATTTTTTCATTTCTCATATATACACTATGAAGGCTTGTCTGAAACTGACTTCTGTCTACTGAGTCATTAGCTCTCCTATTGCACCCTCCCATCATATCCAACTTGTTTGCTCTCCGAATGGGCAAAGTTTTTTATTATTCAATATTTCAACTGCTAAGTGGTAGTATGGCACCCCTTATCACTAATAGCAACTACTAATTCTAACCAGAATATAAATACCGACATTTAGACATATTGCCTTTTGTGTCGGATGTATAGAGAAGTCCATACAAAAAAATAGCAAGAATGAAAATATTACAGTAAACATGTTAAAATGCAGAATATAATTTTAAAAAAAAATCAATTATACTGGGTCATCTTTTTTGATTTCATATCAAATTATTGAGGAATCACATTATTTATATAATTCACTATACCAAAAATATATTTTTTTCTTTTTTAATCATTTAATCCCAAGCAAGTTAATAAAGCCAATAAGATGCAAAGGGTTACTGAGAGGGAAAGAAAATGAGAAAATATAATTGAAGAGAGAGGACAATAAAAGGACAAGATTCAGGGAGACAGAAAATGATGATTGAAATTACATTTAAATTTGTAAAGATTGTAGTGGGCAAGAAAGGAAGATGCCAGAAGAAAGTTCCACAGGCAAGAAACTTACAGTTACATCTATCAATTTCAACTGTAAAATGATAAGACCTAGCTGCCAATTTAGCACTGCACTAAAATTTGTAAAGTAGAGGTAAAAAGAGGAAAGCTCATTAGAAAAATTACCATGAAAATATTTATAGAAAAGGCACAGGGAAGCTATGTTACAGTAGTGGGAAAGTGATTCAAGCTGAGATGCTAGGTCAGGACCGATAACATTGCAGATTGTTTGGATTTTGTCAAAAAGCTCTAGATACATAGCATAACCACTAAGTCAGATGCAGCAGTAATATTCAATGCATGGACAAATGGTAGATCTATAAAGGTGCAAAATAGATTCTAGTGAGAAAAATTGTCTTGCATGACACAGTGAACTTAAATTCTTAGCATCAGACCAACATATACATCATTCTAATTCATGTCAATTAAACAAACATCTTTGCCTTCTTTCTAATAAGAGATTTCTACTTTGAAAGATCAATTTTTTTAAAAACCCTGAGAATTTTCAAGTTGCAATTTTTTTTCACACAAATTTGCATAAAAATGAAAGGAATGAGTTTATTTTTCTGATAAATTAAAGAAAAACAGAAGGCTTACCTTAGGGTAAAATGTTACATCATAAGAAAGTGATGAGGTAGATGAAAATACTAAATTTTGAGAAAATACAAGACTGGTGAATGCATAAGAGATGATAAAACTATAACATTAAAAATATTAAAATATAAATTAACAAAATTCATATTGCTGATATTCAGCATCATAAAATGTACAAAAGTGATGTTACTCAATTTTTCATCTAATGATTTTCTTTTTACTTAAACTTGTATTGCAAATGTGTTTTATATTGATATCAAATAGCAATTTGAAGTTAAAATGAAAAGACTTTCTAAAATTGTAAATTTTAACAACAGCAAACCAATTGACAACAATAACACTGCAGGCCACAACATGCAATCCTTATCTTATAAAACAAGAATTTTATGATCAGCATATTATAAAATGTACAGATAACATATAATGTAAAACTTTGCTTACTTAATTTCTGCTCTTTTGCTATTACTATTTTCATTTGGAATATGGCTGATGTATAGCTCTCAGTCCAGCTATGAATGTTTCATGGCTCTAGGTGATACCTATTTGGAAATGATCTTAAATCCATAAAACATACATACTAGAGCAGTGGTTCCCAAATGGTGCAGTGCACCTTATATGGGTGGTGGAAGAGAATAGCAGGTGAGGAGGATTGAATGAAAGACAAAGATTTAGAAACAGTTTTTAAAAATTCATGTCAAAAATAAATATGACTTCAAAATTTAAAATATTATTATGGATTACTTGTAACTGCATGCATGAGTCCCAGTATAAATAGTTATAAATAATTATTGACTGATTTTATCATTTTGATATTTTTGCATTATATCAAGTATTAAAAATATAGTAACTAGGGTGCACAAATTGGAGGAGAGAGTTATCAATGATAATGTTCCAACTGCAAATCCACAAGTATCTCCTTTTAACCCTCTCTTTGTTTTTTGTTTTTTATTTTTAAATGTACTTTTTATCACATAAAATTTGGTGAGGCACAAGCAAATTTTCACCCCAAAAATGCAGCCCAGAGAAAAGAGTTTGAGAACCAATGTACTAGAAGATGGGCTGAAAAGTTTATAGGCTGACTATAAAGGAGATACTAGAGCTGTGAAATCTTATATGCATTAATTTCAACTCTTCTTATTGATAATAGCATTGGTTATTTCCAGGTAAACTGACATCTGACTGTTCAAAGAAGACTTCAAAAGTAACTAATAGTAACTTCTCTTAAAAATGGACAAAATTTGGCATCATCATGTTATCAAGTCAGTGCAGAAAAAGGGTTTAGCCCCTAAGGACATTCATGCTGGCACTGTATGGATTATTGTTTTATCTACAAATCCTAGCAGTTTAATTATATTTCATCAATAGCTCTAAAAAGATGATCACTAGATCATCAAAAATGCTTCAAAATCAATTTTGAAATGTCCACTCAATATTGTCTTTGGTCAGCAATCAAACCTTTTGGCACCCACTTAGCTGACCAAACTTCTGTATATCCATCTGCTCAGGAATTTCAAACCTAACACATTCCCTGGATATGTATAATGTCTCGGCAATTCTTTTGGCTGAGGTTTGTTGAGTGGCCAAAAATAGGTCATTTCAGGAGTTGATAAGGTTGAAGGCATCTTAGCTGGAAAGTGACATATCACCTATTTACAATTGACTATTGTAAGCCCAGAATTCAACACTCAAAAATACCATATTTCCACTGACATGGTTCAGTCAATAATCTAAAGCTAATTAAGAAATATGCAGAAGGATCCTGCAAACTGACACTTTACAATATAAATGAACAATAAAAGAACACACTCAATTCTTGGAAAGAGGGTTGAGCCAACAACTATAGCAGTAGAAAATTATTCATACAGATTTCAAAAAATCTTGATGCTGACTTCAAGACTGAAATCCAAATTAGTAATTCAGTAAATCAGTACATTAAAAATAATATAAACATATAAAATAATCAGTATTTGTTCTTTAAAGAACTTGAAGATGTGTTTAATACAGTTGAAAAATGTTAAGATATATTTACTTAAAAAGGTTAAATTTAATTTTTTTAACTTTATTATGAGATTAAAGCAAAATTTATCAGTGTAAGTCCTTGGTACAACACTATAACAATCTTAGGTGTATCTTTGAAACTTGATCAGCACTGGTACACTCAGTTAACTGTAGTATATTATTTAGAAGTCTTGGGAATAATTCAGAAGCTAGAAAAATGAATTCTCTAATCTAATAAAAAGAAACATTGGTCATCATTCAAAAACATGTCTTTTTCTTCTTGTCTTTTTTGGATAAGATAATCTGTGACAATAGAAAATGGATTATAAGAATAAAAAAAATCATGGTTAGATCCAATACAACATCAAGTTAAATGGAATCTTCTGACAAAAACAGTCCTCCTCTGTGTTTGGTAGAATAAAAAGAGAATTTTTTGAATTGTTGTACTCTAAACAGAATGGTATTAGATAATGCTAGTGTGAGCAATTGGCTTATTTGAATGGTGCATTTGAAGATAAGAGACTTCTGATTAAGGAATTTGACTGCTGATGATTTTACTACATAACATTCATCTTCATGTTGCAATTGTGTTGCAGCAATCATGGAACTGGAATGGGAAGTTCTTTTAAATTATTCAAATTTTTCATCGTCAGATTATCACTTATCTTGCACCACTCAACATATATTTTCTTTTCAGTGGTTATAACAAGATATTGAAAAATTCTTCAAACAATTCATGAAATCAAATCCATTCTTTTATAATGTATGTATTCCATTCCATAAAATCATAGAAAGCCAGGGGAAATACACTTTTGTGTAAATAAATATTTTTTATTTCAACAGTAAAACTTTAGTTTCCTTTCTTTCACCTTACGGTAAGTTTTAGGTTCACTGGAGTGACAAGGTGTAATAGATTTCTATTTTTTCCTCAGATTAGGCCATTTTCAGTGGTGTGCAATAATATGAATCTATTTTCAGGATGAATGATGAAATTTGTTTGGCCTTGAAAAATATTGTGTCATCTGTGATTGCATCAGATTTTTATCAAGCCCAGACACTACTGTCTCAACTGTCGATTAGTTGTCCTATAGCTATTGTCTGTGAGTAAGCGTACCAAAATTGTAATGACACATGAACACACTGGCAAGCCTTACCAGTGAGCAAAACAAAGTACTATCAACTGGCTTGGAAATTCTCCTGATTTAAATCCAATCGAGAATTTGTGATCAATCTGCAAGGAACGACTTTGTGGAATGGACATATGAAGTACTAACAAGTACACTGGATTATGTTTCATAGGAAAAATATGAAAAAAAAAATAATAATGGAATTATTCATTTTGTTTCAATTAATTTGCACAGAGTGCACTTTAATAATTGAACAAGGATAAAAGATTTTATACAAAAATGCTTAAAACTTTTGCATCAAACTAATTATTCATGTTAACTCAAAACCTTTACTAAAAATCAAATGCTATAATTTCCACTTTTTTACAATCCTTAGTCATTGTATATATTGTAGAGATTCTGTTTTATTTAAAATTCTAATCATCATTACTATCTCATAATAAACAGTTTTACTGTTGAAATAAAAAGTAATAACTACAATATAACTGAAAATGGTAAGAGAGAATGGTTTAAGTGAAAACATAAAACTAGAAAGAGGAGTTCAAGAAGGTGTTTTTTTTAATTAGATTTATTTAAATTGCACAGCAACATAATTTTAACAGGGCTAGAAGATCTACCAGGATTTATTATCTCTGAGCCTTAGAAACATAAGCTACATTACACTGAAAGAATTATTAGACATGGCAGTTGAAGGAAACAAGAAAAAAGGATTAACAATTAACTGTAAGACTGAAAGGCGTGGTTGTCAGTAAAAGACATACGGTATCTTTTACATATATAAATTATATATTAGGAACAAAAATTAGCAGGTGAAAAATTAAAATAAGTAAAAGGTCAGATACAGAAATATGAAAGCAGATAGAAATAGCAAAAGATGCCTTTCAGAAATTGATCAAAGTATTAAAGATTGAAACATGCCATCAGAAACAAAGAAAAGAATGCTGAACTTCTATGTAATAATATCACCTGAAATCAAGAAAATATGAACTTTAATCATAATGATCACATTATATGAAAAAAGAAGATATGGGTTAAAACATTAACTTGTGATTTTCTATATATTCTAATATATTAGTAATAGGAATATAATTATAATGTTCATTTAACGGCTAACAAAAAATTAAATCTGATTAATTATCTTGATTTGACTGAAAATGAATTGCAAATAAAATTTCATAACTTTAAAGTGAATTTTCTCAACCTTCCATTGTTGAAATAGATTAGTCACAATATCCACACTTAGTTCAACTTACCTTTTTTTTTTTTGTAGCTTTGTAAATTAGGTTAATTTGCTCAAATATTGAATTGGAAATCAAGAAGTCAATCTCCAGTAGGTAAAAATCAGACGGAAGAAGAATTTAGTGAACATAACTGAACCCAGTCAGGTCTTCAGTTTAACCTTTATCATGCTGTATGTGACTTCATTTACTGTAAAAAAGTTTATCCTGCCACTGAAAGTGACTCTGATCTCGGAATTTGAATTTCGTAGATGTGTTGTCATATCCTGCTATGACAACAGAAAACATCTTTAAGTGAAATTAACAATAAAGTTACTGCAATTGGAGGACTTGAAAAAGAATGCAGTAGAAAGGGAAGTAATATTAATAATGCAGAATGCTAAAGGTTGATTACCTGTAAAAAATAAGAAATATAGACAGAAATATAGAAAAAATAAACCCAGTGTGTTGGTTAGAGCATTGGATCAGTACATATACAAGGTAAATATTATTATTATTATTATTATTATTATGACCTTATTAATCTTATTAATCCACAGATTTCATGCTATCACCAATCCTTCTTTTATGTGCTATGTTCCTTCAGGGCATAGGCGATCATGGCCCTCCACATCTTCCTGTCCCTTGTAGCTCTTAATAATTTTTGTCTTTTTGTTATTTCTCCTAAACCCTGTTCTGTCATTCATTTACTTAAGCTCATCAAGTACGTTACATGCTGCTTTCCTCTGTTCCTCTTTCCTTCAATCTGTCCCATGAGTATCAGGTTTACCAAGCCCTCCTTCCACATTATGTACCCCAGAAATTCCAGCTGCCTCTTTCTGATAAGTATAAGTTTCCTTTTTGTTTGCATCCTCTCCAAAACCTCATCGTTACTCCCAAGTTCGGCCCATAGTATCCTACACATCTTTATGTAGAACCACATTTCTGTTGCTTCAAATTTCTTCTTAAACTCTGAGGAGATTGTCCAGTATTTGCCTAAATTAAACTTTAACTGAGTTCAAATTTTAGCTAAGTGTCTTACATTCACTAATGACCCTGTATCTCTTATCTTAAATAGCAAAGTTGACTGAACTCTCTAGCCTCAAATGATAACCAGTCTAAGATAAGGAGAACTCTAAATTTAAAACTATGGAGAAGGAAACAAGAAACTATTTCCTATTTTTCTCAAGAAGTCATAGCAATTTGCAGATTTTAAAAGTAAAAGGAATGTGTGGAGGGCCATGTTTGTCTATGTCCTGTAGTGATATGTCATAATAATCTTAAATTTATCTGCCAAATGAAAAGAAACAAATAAGTGAGAATGTCTTTTAATTACTGAGATATTCTCTGGCTTGCATATTTTTAAATGAAAGACATTTTTTATATAACATTGAATAGTCTTGCTTATAAAGTTGGTTAATGTTCAAAAGACAACAATTTCTGATGATGGCAAAGAATATATCACAAAAACTATTTCTGTAGATTTTCAATAAAGGCAGAATTAATTCAGATTAGTATGCCAATGAAGGCTGAATATTGACTAAAAATTGTTCTATAAAAATAAAATCCTATTTTATAATTTCTGGCATGAAGAAAGGAATCATATTAAAGATTCTTGTTTGTTGTCTACATTCTTTGAAAATATCAAATATTAAATTAGGATAATCACTTGGATGGACATCAATAATAGAGACAGTTTAAAGAGTTCATCATAAATAACAAGTAGAATAAATGGGTGATGGAGCAAATAAACAACACTTTTTAATCTAGATAAATCTTCACTAAAGATGCAGAAACCTTTTATAGATACTAAATAAATAAATGCTGAGCTTTTGTAACCGCTTTCAAAAGTTGCATCTGACAATAAAATTGAAAGTTTTTTTGAAGTAATTGGAATATTGAAAGCATCAAATAAGTGATTCTTTGCCCTGGAAACTTTTTAAAAATTCCCTCTGATTTGGTATCATTTCAGGTGCTCTATAAGTAGAGTGCTGTGCCTGACTTAGTGTCTTTATTAAAAAACAACTAAAATGTTATGAAGACTTTGTACTATTGTCTAAAACAATTAGCCTGAAGTTACAATCTGTCAAAGATCAACAAGCCAATAAATGGAAAAATAAAGATAAAGTCTAAACTAAAATACATCATAACTACAAGGTATAAAATAGAAGAGCTATTTTTTAAAAAGAAACTAATTGAACTAATTAAGAAATATTCTTTCTTCAAAGTATTTTTCAAATACAAAATAAAGAGTTTAGATTTGATAGAGAGAAATTTAACAGTAAATTTCTCCCAACCAATTCTAAGCATTTTTTTAAAAAATTTTCTCCTAATTTTTCTAACTGCCAATAATTATCTCTTTAATTAACTCATATTTCTTTATCAATGTTTAATGTGATATAAATTTATTCAATTATGAGTACATTGAATGACTTGGAAATTATGAAAATCATAAAATGCAAGAAAATTTATTTCTGTAGATTAAATTCAAAAAAACTTGACCAAAGATTCTGGACATTTTCCAGGAACAAACCAAAATAGTGATTATCATTTTTTATTTGTACACACTACTATAATACCAAGTTTAAATTATTGTCAATATTAATTATAATTTATGAAAAAGATTTGTTTGAAACTGAAAAATTAAATAAAAAGACAAACATCTGAAAACTAATTTTTTCAGTAAACCCTATAAGAAAATTATCCATATTAAATAATTTTTAAAAGAAATAAAATAAAATTTTGCTTTTAAAATTAAAAAAAAATATGCAAAACATTAAAATAACATTGAGAACTTTTAAATAGGTTATAAGTGGAATATAAAAAATAATAAAGATAAAAAATAGTGTTTCAGTAATAAAATAAATTACAAGTCTGTCTTGTCTTTAATTCAGACTGCTATGTTCACTTATCCAAACTTGCTCTTGTGTGTCAACACCAATTGATAGTTTGTGAACTTCTTGCCATATTACTGTTGCTTAATTGTTGTTAATTTGTGTTGAATATATTGTTTGCTTGCTTTATATTATTTTTTTTCTTGTTATTGCAAACTTTGTTCAACAGTTCTGTCATTTATTTTACATTTAACTCTGGCCACTCTCTCTACAAGTTTTAACTCTAATGACTTTTCCATTTTAACATTTTTCATTTGACTCTTATAATTATCTTCTTTTATTATGCCATATCACTTCAGGACAGACAAACATGGCCCTCCACACATTCCTTTTACATTTAAAATCTGCAAATTGCTATTATGCTTCTCCTAGACTGGTTACCATCCAAGGCTAGAGAGCACAGCCTACTCTGCTATTTAACACATAACTATGGGAAGAAGAGATGGATTCATGCTTTCCCAGGGACACTAATGAATGTAAGAGACTTAACCAGAGTTTGAACTCAACTCACCAATATCCCTTTCCACATCTCCCTTATTATATAGGCTAAGTGTAGATGCATATAATGTTTTGCGACAAAACACATGGCACTTATTTCAATTAACCACATTACTTAGAATGATTACTTCATTACTTATACAAATGTAAAATCAGTCTTAGTTGGTAATAATATAAGGACAGATGGTTATAAAAAAGGTACTGTTGATTATAGCTAATTTGTTTAAATAATGCACAGACTATTGTTTGAGTCTCACATGGCAATAATTGTAAGTAAAATGATGCACTAAAATAAGTAACCAAGTAATCGTTTTAAGTTCTCTGAATATTGGTGCCATAATTTTCTGTAATTTTTTTTTGTTCGTACAAGGTAACACACCATCTCTCCTGCATTGGCAACACCAGGGGACAGTGTCTGTTACTGAAATAGTGAACTGTTTGGAGATATTTAGAAACCAGGTGGTAAAAAGTCTAAGAAAAAGCAGAGTATAATAATTGAAAAACAAAATATGCTGTCATCATTTTTTATTTTTATGTCACTAGTAAACTAGTCAAAATTTCATCAGTAATATTTATTAATAATATCAACACTTCTGTTTTATTCTTACAGAATAATTGCAAACATGTTGCACTCAAATTAAAAGCCTTTAAATGTGTATTAATGCAAAAGAGAAAGAAGAAAAGGAAGCTGAAAGAAAAGCTTACAATGAACCATGAATCCACAATGTGTTATCTGCATGAAATTAGTGGATGGCTTTATGAGGAAGGAGTAGATATTTCATTAAGAGCCACAATATATTAATCAAATAATTCTTTCCTGTCTTCTAGCTTGTTTCCTGCTGTTTTGCAAATGAAAACTCTAAATTGATTGAAAGAATAGAAGCATGAAGCCAAAATATTGGCTTTAGAACAATCCAGTTATTCGTATATATGTATTATAGATATATATATATATATAAGCTCTTCAATGCAGAATTCTTAATTTTGATTAAAGTATTGATATAAAAATAATATTTACATGACATGAATATCTGTTGAAATAACAGAAAAACTGGTTCAAAATAAAATAAGAATGGTGAAGCTTTTGATATAATCTCAAAGGCATTTAACAGGGGGTTTGGCATGCTTGTCTTCATGAACTGAAAGATATTGATATTTCTGGACAAATTTTTGAACTGATTCAATCTTATCAAATTATGAAATAAAAGTTTATTTGAATGGCTTCTTATCTAGAGCTTTTTGCATTTATGCAGGCATCCCTCCAGGGCTCCTATCCTTGTACCTACACTACAGTAGAAAAGTTTGAAGCAAACCTCCAGAATTAGCACGGGATGAACTTGACAGAATAATGAAACCTTTCCATCCAAAAAATGAAAAAAAGCTCTTATGGAATCAAACTTATACTTTGAGAAACTTTTGCAATAAAAATTTGTGCTGCAGTAATCAAAGCTAAAGGAAGATATTTTGATGAGAGCAAAATTAATCATAAAATGCTTTTTTCATTTTGTCATAATAAAATTTCTAATAAAAAAATCATGTCTCACTTTTTTTAACCATGTATAATAATTTTATCTTATTTAAAGTACAAAACAACTAATTTTATGCAAATTTAAAAAATTACCAGGGGCCATCCCAAACTTTTGCACTGTAGTATATGTTGTTTCTAATTTTCATCAACAACCTTCCTAATATCATCACTTCTCAACTCAATATCTACACTGATGACATCCCTGCCTTAATAGTAAGTCTCATTGGCTCAATAAGTTCAAATTAGCAGCTGATCTTAAGAACAAAAAAAGACCTAAAATCTGTTGTTAACTGAGGCAAGTAATGGCTTGCTAATTTTAACACCTTCAAAAGAAAACTACTCTCTTTTAATCATCTAATAGAACACTTTCTGCCTTCCATCAGCATGGCTGATGCTAACCTCCAGGAGACTAACTCATTATGCTTTTTTGAGCTAACATTTTCCATTGACCTGAAGTGGAAAGATCATATTGAATTAATTGTTAATTGCTGCTACTAGAAAAGTTGGTTCACTGTATTGTGCTAGACAATTTTTATCGCCAGAATCTATCTTATACAATTTACCATAACGTAACTTCCCTGTACCTTTTCTAGAAATATTTTGATGAACTTTTTTCTATAGATTTTATGAATTTAAGCACAGTACTAGATTGATGGCAAGGTTTCCTCATCTAACAATTGAAATGGCAAGATGTAACTCTTAAGTCCTATACTAACAATTTCTTCTCTCATACTTCTAGCTAGTGGAAATCTCTTCTGGCTTCTTGCTTTCCAGTCAATTTTGATCTTAAAAAATTTAAATGCAATGTCAATCTTTATCTTCTGCCTTCTTAATTCCTGTTCTTTTATTGTTTTCTCTCTCTAATAATGTTTTCTCTCATATTCTCTAACACTCAGTAACTCCCATGCATCTTACTGGATTTACTGCCTTGATTGGGAATGAAATGATTTTTTTTTTTTTTAAATGAAGCTAGAAAATCTCAAAGTAAAAAGCAAAACTTTTACAGAAAGAACAGCAGTTGTTATTAGGTTGATTTACAGGAGACTATTTTCAAGTTTTCTTTTTCCAATTCATCATTAATAGACAATAGAAATCAAAGGACAATTCTGCATGAACATTTATCAATTGAAACCAACTCCATATTCAGCAGATCAATGCATGTGCTAAATGTTATCCTGAAGAGTTAGCTATCCAATGAGGTACCATGAAATTCAAAAACTAATTGAGACGATTCAGAAGTACTGAACAATGGTGTGTAGTCTTTTTAATTTCTTATATAAGTTTTAACTTGTATTTAGTCATGACACAGGAGTTACTTTAACCATAATTATGTGAATGTTCCTTTCCTAAAATTAACATCAGACGCATATGAAATTTTAATTAAGTAATGTCAAGAAAGAAATGAAATAAAATTATATTATTACAGCTGTGTTGATTGATTCAGTGTGTTTTCATAAATTTTTAATTCTGCTCATACCAGACTCAATAAAAAGAAGTGACTATTCTGTCTCTCTCATTACTTTTTTTTTCCCCAAACATTTATGTACACATAAATTCTCAACCTTGTTATTACTTAGTTAAGAGCAACAAAATTTGGCTGACACAAAGCAGTTAAGTTTATCTTTCTAAGAAATTGAAATTGTTACAAAAATAAATTGTCAGTAGTATGCATGACTCTTTAATATCCAACACATTTATTTAGCTAATAATTGTACAAAACACACCTGCCATTTTTTTAAGTAAACGTTTCAATTTGTAAATTCCTCGGTAATATATAATTGCACAAATATGTAAGAATCTAAGTCATTTGTTTAATATTATGATACATTTATGATTATACATATATTATTTACCAAATGCAATTGATAAGTGTTTTGTATATGCTGGCTCAATATATATATTTTTCTTACTTTAAATTGATATATATATAGTTCAAGATGTGTGAAAAAAGATTTATAGAATTTTTCTTGCAGATTTTAAGTGTATACTGCAAGTGAATAGGAAGATAATGCAGCACAGAATAAAGCTAACTTATCTTGAAAATCAACTTTGTCAATCCCAATTATCATCAAGCATGAGAAATGAAGAGAGTAGAATAAACAAATGTATATGTAAAATTTTATAGCACTTCACGTTTATACCCTAAACTGTTAAATGAAAACAAAAGACATTTTTTTTTTACTGATATTTCATTCACTAAATATACTTAATCAAATGAAGAAGCAAGTTATTCATGATCAATTCTCACTATTTACATTACATTTTGGCAATCTAGATTATGTAAAGATATTCTTTATCATTTTAGGAAGAGTCATTAACCATCTCAGCTTTTTTTGGACAACTGAAATCCTTTGTACTGATCTTGTTCCCACAACGTTTTGGCTAATCCATCTATCGTATAACCAGCTTTAAGTTTATGATTCCTAAGAAAAGAATGGGATCCCCTTATAGAGGACTATATATATATATATAGTGTGCGTGTGTGTGTGTGTGTGTGTGTGTGTGTGTGTGTGTGAAGAAAAAGAAAGCAAGCAAAGTACATATTCTGATGAAGATAGAAAAAACTATTGGAAAGTGAGAAAATGGAAAGAGTTAAAATAAATTTAATTCATTGGCTTTCTGTATAAGTTAGGACAGTAATAGATTACAGTAAGATATTGTTTTCTTTTCTCAGCAGCAAAAGATTAACAGGAAACACCTTGTGTATAAACTAGAATCATCCAAATTACATAAATTGCAGTGAACAATTTTGCCTGTGAATTTTGTTGGACTCTGAACTAATATGATTTTTATATTGACAAATAGGTTTTTCTTAAAAAGAAAAAAAAAAGAAATCTTTATAATTTCTTGTAAATTGGGCAGCATTAAGCTAGCTCCTGTGGAGGCCTCATGATTAAGGCCTTCATCACAATAAGGAGGAGCAGATATAATAGGCAAACAATAAACTACAGAAGAGCTCAAAATTGACTGCTACATTTAAGTATTGCATTAATATTTATACTTACCTTTTAAAAATTCAACAATAATTCTTCGGCTGCAGCTTAATTAAAAGATAATTTGATGTACATAGGTATTTACTTTCTGCAGAAAAATTATTTGACTTTTGCTGGATTTCACAATTAATTTCAATTATTCCCAAATTTATTCCAAACATTTGTTAAAAGAAAAAAATGTTATATGAAGAAACCTAGTCAGCAAGAAAACAAATCTCTTAGAATGATTTGAAAATCCTGACAACAGACGTCATTTGAATATCCATATGGAAATCTACAAATAAGAAAATATTGGCAAAAATATCTTCCAGATATGTTCATTCTTTGTTTTTCTGATGCTATTATCACAATATTTCAGGTGTACAATCAATAAAGAAATAAAGAAAGGAATTTCATTTCTTCAGTGTCTGGTGATGAACAGAAAAGAAATAATAATAAATCTACTATTGATATTAGCTCATTCCCAGCAGTGTGAGTTACACAAATGAATTATATCTGTCTATATTTCTGAGATGAGGTATTATAACTGTAGAAGGGAAAACAGCTTACATGTTGAAACAAAACACACTCATACATGTCTTGCATGCAAAATACATGAAAGAAAATATGGCCAATCCAAAAACTACAATTTAAAAACAATTTGATCTCAGAACTCAGGGATTTTGTGAGACAAAATTGTGTCTCATACAAATTTTTGAGCCTCAACCACTTGATAAAATAAGCATGTGCAAGAGAAAATGAAACAAGTAGCAGAGGCTGACGAATTGAGTAGAGTCAAGTCCAGTGGTCATGCCTTGTCTCTGAAGTTAAGCAATAATCTCACCAATTGTGATTGAAAAGAAGACAAAGTACAACTGGTACTCCAAACAGCCATAACCTTTTTGTTACACTTAGTATTTACACTATTTACATTCTTTGGGCTGTTGTCCTCATCTTTATTGCAATATATTACCAACATTTCAGCCATCTTCAGGTGATATATGTTGGAATTACAAACCAAAAACTTTATTTAGTCCAAAGAGATAAATTGTTCTAATTTCACACGCCATGCTTTTTTGGATCTCTCAGTATTAGTTAATTCTCTTTAGTAACTCACCTCTGCAAGTTTTTGTTTCTTTTGCTGTGGCCAGGTATTGAACTCACAACTCTTTGGGTCAAGTTACTTTTTGGATTACTCAACAGACACTTTTATCCAGTGTGTTATGTGTCATATTGTACTTAAATACATTACAGCAATCAATAGTATTTTGAGTGAATCATGCTTGCTTAATTCTATCTCTTTCTGATCAACTAGAAATATTCATGTTATTTTAGACAAGTGATATCAGAATTATCCAATAAAAAATATACAAAATTTAATGATCATAAATTCTTGTTTTTGAATTTTGTCAGGGCAGCAAAGGACACATTCAATCCCATATATTGTGTGTGTGTCTGTGCATGTACAGCTATGTATTCATACATATATATTCAAGAAATTAATATAAAAAGAAGTTAAAATTCATAATGACAATTACTTTAAAGATCCTAGTATTTTTCAATTCTCTTTGATAATATTCTTATTTATCAATAATGAAAATCTTTCTTTTTCAATAATATGGGACCAATATTAATACTGAGTTCTACTTGCTATTTTACTTTGATTTGTTTTTCTGGCAAGAACAATGAATCAAAATCATTATCTACAGAAATCATTTGAAACATCTATTCAAAAAAAAAAAATGACTGTAAACAACAAAACAAACATTGAGTAAGTTAATACAGTTATCTGTTAACCTTCAATTATATAATCAATCAACATCTTTGTAAGGAATTTGCTTTTTCTATTTAGTAAAGGAAGGACAGCATACTACTTCAGGTCAGATCTTAAACTTAAGGCTGTTCACTGGCCAGTGGCAATTATATTTTTTGTTTCTAGTCCAGCATTATCTACCTTGATATTCTATTCAGTGGATGATGGAGAGCATACTACTCCAGGTCAGACCTTCAACTAAAGGCTCTTCACTGCACATAGCAATTATATTTTTTGGTTCTGATTCAGCTTTATCTCCCTTGATATTCTATTCAGTGTAGGAAGGAGAGCATACTACTTCAGGTTGAACCTTCAACTAAAGGCTCTTCACTGGCCAACAGCAATTATAATTTTTGGTTCTGGTTCAGCTTTATCGTCCTTGATATTCTACTCGCATACTATTCTCTATGTCTATACAAATATCTATAAACAAAAAAAAAAAGGTAATATGTCACTAATCCTCTAGCTTAATTCCACACCTGATTTAGAACGAGTTAATAAGCAACAAAATGCTTAAGATAGTGAATTAACTTACCTATAAATATGTCATCACTGTTATATACCTACATCTACATTTCTATCCTTATCTATACACAGGGACAAAAAAGCTACCATCAACTTCCACTGTGTGCAATAGTTAACCTTTACTGGATGAACTTAACATTTTTCTCAGGTAAGCAAAAGAAAAACTAAATTATAAAGTAGTGCCCAACATCAGAGAAGAAAATTTTCCAAGAATTTCTAAATTATAAAAATTGCAGTAAATATTCTTAAAAACTTTTGCTACTCTAAGAATTTGTATAAGAAAAGAACCAAGGATTAAAAAAATGTTAGAAAACAAATGTTATTATAAAAGAAGAATAACATCCAAAATTAGAGAACAACCACTGTAATTTCATATCCATGAGTGATTTCTTTAAAAAAAAATAAAATAAAATAACATAGCAAAGTAAAAAATATTTCTTATTCATCATTGCTTCCTAAGTTATAACACTGACAAGTCATTACAAAGTTGATGAATCAATTGAGCATCAGATTGTAACACTTAAAGCTCAAGGTATGAGGATTTTAGCTATTGTTACAGTCAATGACAAAATTATTCATACACACATCAATTTTGAATATTTTTATCCATTTCTCAGAATCTAATGGCTGTAAGTTGCCAGTTTCTTTTATATGTTAATAAGCACAAAAAGAAGGAATACAAAACTCAATTTTCAGGACAATAGGTTAAATAAAACAAATTTGCAAAATGCAAAAAGACAAAATTATTCTACAGTAGAAAATATTGTTTTAAATTGATTGATTCATGTAAGTAATTTACATAATTATTTTATTGGTGAAGCCTTCTAGACTTTTTATTCAATCAAATATTTGTGATAATTCCTGCAAAGAACATCACATGGTGCATAGAGTGTCACCATTGTTATTCTTATGTTAACAACACAATGGGGGGGAGACAGATGAGCTTAGCATTGACTTGTGACAGGGAATAATTAATTTGCCCTACTCAGGAAAAAATTACAGCACTATTTCAAACCAGTTATCTCTCCTTAGATCTATGGTACAGTCCATTATAAAGATGTTTAAACAGTTTGGAATGATAGGGAATTTGCCTGGGCATGGAAAAAAGCCCAAATTGTCACCAAGAAATGTACAAAAACTGTATCACAAGGTTAATATAAATCCAAGATTGGTTTTGAAATACATTGACAAAAGTTTGGATATGATGAGTATCAGCATAAGTACCTGTACAATAAAACATTGTTTAAATAGAAATGGGTTGTATGGAAACCAACCATGATGAACCCCTCTTCACAAAGCAAAACACATTGTTGCTCAGTTTAATTTTGCCAAAACGTTCTTGGACAAAGAAAATTTGGAACAAGTACTATGGAGTGATGAAACAAAAATTTAGCTTTTTGGATTTGGTGCAAGAAAAGTAAGGTTTTCCTCCCAAAGAACACAGTGGCAACGTTAAAACATGGAGGTAGCTCAATGATGTTTTGGGGTTGTTTTAACTCAAGGGGGACTGGACAGTTAATTACAATAAGAGGAATAATGAAATCTGTAGACTATATCAAAATTCTGGATAAAAATCTACAACTATCAGCCCAAAATCTTCATCTAGGTCAGCGATTCACTTTCCAAAACATATGTCTAAATCAGTAACTGTGTGGCTTCAGAAAAAGAAGATTACAAATCTGGCATGGCCTTCAATAAGTTCTGACTTGAATTCTATTGAAAATCTATAGCAAGAATTGAAAGTTCAAATAAATCGTCAATCACCAAAAAACCTTCAAGACTTAGAATGTGTAACTATTGAAGAAAGGAAGAAAATCCCAGAAAAGACTTGTTCAAATCTCATCAAAAACTTTAGAAAACAATTGCAGCAAGTTATAAAGATGAGAGGCCATGCTACTATTAATATTGTGAATATTGTTCAATTTTTTTCTATTTTTCATACTGTACGAATAATTTTTCTTTTCTTATTTTGCATAATTTGCTGATCAAATTTGTTGTATTTAACCTATTGTTCTGAAAATTGAGTTTTATATATATATATATATATATATATATATATATATATATATATATATATATATATATTTGGAGCTTATTAACATAAAAAAAAAACTTGGCATTGTACAGGCATTAGATTCTGAGAAATGGATAAAAATATTCAAAATTGATGAGTGTATGAATAATTTTATCATTGACTGTAGGTAATGGAAGACTGTCATAAAAGCATTACATTGTTTATATGAACCAAGGCTATAGGCATGTTCTCCTGCTGTCAAATTCCTAATCAGCAAGAACAAAAAAAAGTCTTTGTTTGGATCAATCAAAATTAGCCAAGATTTTTTTTTTTTATTTGATATAAGTAAATTCAACTTGGTTGGCAGTAAGTCAGATGGGGTAACAGTGAAAGATTCTTTCCTAAATGTGTGAAGTGTCTTTGAAAGATCATTGATGATAATGCCAGGGCAAGGAAACTAACAATGATAGGTGTTTTTTTGTTTTTTTTTCAGAAATTACTGAAGGAAAGGGACAAAATCACACCTGAACAATGTGACAACTAGAGAAATCCTGTGGTCATAAATATGCAATCATAATTAATGCTCTGTAAAAATCTTAGCAAAATTCTATATAAATGTTTAGTTAATAATGTTGTTAATTTAATGTGTATTTACAATTTTTTCTCTAATTTTGGGTGATATACATTTTTGGTAATAGTTTTGTTTTATCACTTTCTTTATTCTTGGATTGTTTTTGCAAATTTGCGATCATACAGAACAAGTTCTTAAGAATATTCATTGCAGTTTTTACTGCAACTGAAGAATCAGAATTTTTCTATTTTTAAACTTTCATTCTCTAGTATTGGATGCTACTGTATAAAGTATCACTAAATTTCATACATGCATATTGCTGACTAACATATCAGTCTGGAATAGACCCTATTTCAGCCAGTTAACTATTTTTCAATACAAAAGACACATTGAAAGATTTGGTATCATTCTAAGAAGTAACTTCCAAGAGAACTAAGTATGACAGAAATTGTGACATTACAAATGTTTCAGCTTTTATAAATCCAAAAGAAACACTCAAAATCTTTGGCAAAACCCAAAACCCATGCTACAAACAAAATGTATTTTCCATAACTACTTATGATCCTTTTAAAAATATAAAACAATTATAGGTAAGTGATTGTTAGTAATATCATGTAATATAGGAAATAAAAATAATGAAAACTCTCTCTCTCTCTCTCTCTCATATATCCATTTTGCAATAAACAGGTCTTAAAGCAAGACATGTTGTGCTTGCTGGCTACACATGAGAGGTCATCTCTAGAAAAACTATACACACCCTCATCTGTTTATCACTTCATTCTGAACTTTAGTCTGAGAGTCTTTAGTATGCACTTCAAAGCTATTTTCTCCAGGTATCAAGATACATCCTTAATATGTGCATCAAATGGAAATAAAACAACAGAGCAGAGAAAGAGAGTGAAAAGCAAATATTTTGGTTTGATTTATTAGTATGAAAAGAGTAGAATAACATTTGTTGAGTAGAACATTAAAAGCCAATGATAATGCCTATCAAGAGCTGTAGGGTAAATGTACGTGAATTAGAATCTCGCTTTAGATATCAGTCTTTCAATATATACCATCCTTTTTGTCTGAAAATGCTTTGAAGAAAAGTTGTTATAACTATATAAAGTACTTTTCAAGACATCAAAATGCTAAAAAAAAAAAAAAAAAAAACTTTAATATTCATAACAAGCAAATGAGATAAGAAGCAAAATAATAGATATAAACATTTTTCTTTGTAAATTCAAAAAATTTAGTCACCTTTATAAAGTGATGGCTGAAAAATATAGGGTGGAAGAGATGCATATATTTCAAAACCAAGTAGACAGGAGAATTGATGAGCGTGTATGTGTGTCATTGATAGAGGAAGAAATCAAAAGAAAAATGAACCCAACATATGACATTTTTTGTTCTAAAATAAGTATACTGAATAAAGATACAGTAATTTTAAGAACAGTCATTCTCATTCCAATATTCATTTTTTGTTCTGCTTTTGTTATTACCACAATGTTTTGTCTGCTTCACTCTATGATCTTTTTTCAGGTGTGTATAATCTGCAGGAAAAGAAATGATTCTCTCTCCAATAGTGCAAATTACCAAAGAAAAAAGTACTAGTGTCAAATATATATCAGTATAAGAATCAGCCTATACCCAACAGTTGTCCTTCTCCTGGAATGGTTATCATCCAAGGCTAGGGAGCTCAGTCTTCTTTGCTATTTAACACTTGGTTATGGGAAGTAGTGATGAATTTATGTCTTTCCCAGGAGGCATTAGTGAATGCAACAGATTTAACCAGAATTTGAAAGTCCAGAACTTAGTGTTTTGCTATGACTTTTTGGGTTACTTTTAAAATAGATTTGACTAACTTGAGCTACTACTAATGAAAAAAAATTCAAAATCTAATATCTTTAAACTTTAAAACATCACACAATTTACTATTTGTAGCCCAATCTTATAAACCTGCCAGAGAACATGAGTATTTCTCCCTCTGCTTATGGTATGCTATATTAGACTTTCCTTTTGGATATGATTTTCATATATTCCTCAGGAGAGTTTCTCCATTATATTCTTTCCCACAATTGAGTAAGATGTTGTATATGCATTTTTTCATCTATTTCCTCTCATGAGGGATTAACTTTAGCATGGAGGTTGTAATATTGAAAATGGCTCCTTACCCAGGAACACAATGGCACATACAGCATACTAAATGGATATCCTAACCTAGGAACACCATGGCACATACAGCATACTAAATGGATATCATGGAATTATTCTTTTATTTATTCAACACATAATTTGCCAGCCTACACACACTACCAATGTGCTATAGCAAGTATTCTGCAATGGGGTGGGGGGGGGGCATTGGTGCACAATGTAGAAGTACAAAACACCAGAAAATATCATTCTGTAATGTGAAGTCACAGCAGTAGCTATATCTGAGTTGCCTAAACATAATTCTTCTATAAATATTCAGATCATCAACTTCAGTACAAAGTAACAATGCAAATTATTTTCCCTTGATATCTTTCAATTTATCTCATATAAATCAAATGAGACACAAAGAAGATAGAATCACCAAGTTTATTTAATTTTTTATTAATTTCACCAATACTGACTTCATTTTCACTTTAAAGTGTTCCTTAGAAGCAATAACCAACAATTAAATCTTTCCAAATCTGTTTTTCCATTTATTTGAAAATTTGTTGTTTACTATCAAATTTATTTTGTTGTAGGCTACCAAAGTTTATTCTCAGTTTTCTTAAAAATTTGTCCACTTTATAAAAGACAACTGTTTTGACATGACACAACTACTCTTGGAGAATCAAAACACAAAACCAATAAACTCAGTATTCTAAACCAGTCTCGCTCATTCTATAAATTCTGATTACCGTATATATTTGTGTATAGGTCTCACCAATAGATAGGTCACGCCTTTAATTTGGTGGGTATTTGTGGTTGACTCACAGATAGGTCACACTATAATGTGGAGATATACATGGCCCTTTTTTTAACGTAAATATAACTAATAGTCCTAACTTCCAAAGCTGATAAGGCTGAATACTTTGCTCAGAAATTCTTACCCAACTTAACACTCAACTCATCTGAAGTACCCACACCTGATTTTTCCCCCTAGAACTGAGGCTCTATTGAGTGAGATGAGCATAACCCCATCAATGGTATTGGACATCATCTCTAAATTAGAGTCTCATAAAGCATGTGGTGGTGACGGGATACCAGCTGTAGTCCTAAAGAAATGTACTCTTGAGCTGGCTCCAGTTCTCTCCAAACTATATAACTATTGCCTCACTGACGCTTGCTTTCCAGCCTGTTGAAAGTCCTCATTTGTTGTCCCTGTTTTTAAGAACTCTGGAGACTCATCTGACTATCGTCCCTATCAGTCTCCTACCACTCTTCAAGCAAAGTCTTCAAGGCTTTAATCAATGTCAAAGTGGTTATGCACTTTACCTCCCATGATCTACTCTCCAATAAACAATATGGTTTCTGTTTTGCCTGGTCTACCAATGATGTGCTTACGATCATAACTGAATTTGTATACCAAGCTCCTGATGATAATGGCAAAGATCACTCTGTGGCTCTAGATATCTCTAAGGCATTTGATAGAGTTGGCATGCCGGTCTTATATGTAAGCTTCAGGATGATTATTTGGTTTAATCCAATCATTCCTGTCAAACCGTGAAATGATAGTCGTCCTACAGGAGTTCTCATCCAGTTCCTTTCATACAAATGGTGTTCCCCAAGGCTCCATCCTGGGTCCTACACTGTTTCTGAACTTCATCAATGATATTCCTGATTTGATCAGTTCTCAAGTAGACATTTATGCAGACAACAGTACCATTTACTCCTGTCTCAATAGTAAATCCGAAATTGCTGACAAAGTTAAACTGGCTGTTGGTCTCGAAAAGGACCTCCAATCTGTGGTTGACTGGGGCAGGACATGGCTTGCAAACTTTAATACCTCCAAAATGAAACTGCTCTCATTTACCCACCATAGAGAAACCTCCCTGCCTCCTCTCAGCATGGCTGATGATCAACTTCTTTTAGTATCAGGATGTTTATTTGAATATAATGTTTCTTTTCAAAACCCACAAAAAAACTCTGAAATTGTTTTTATTTTATCTTTATTACTTCCCATCTATAAATAAGAAAACAAGAAAGAAAAAATTATGAAGCCTATACAGAAGTTTTTATAAAACTATTGTAAGTTCTATGTTAATAGTTTCCTCTCTTGCACTTTTCCCATGTGGAACACTCTTCTGGCATCTTGCTTTTCTGTTAGCTACAATCTTCAAAAATTTCAATCTTTTAAATCTTGTTCTTTTATTGTCCTCTCTCAGTTTCACTCTCAGTAACCTCCTGCATCTTAGTGTTTTTATTGCCTTGCTTGGGGTGAAATGATAACAAAAAAAAATGAAAATAGATATCACTTTGCAGTTTGTTAAACAAAATAATGTTGATATTTTTACTTGAATAGATCTCAGTTTGGTAGATCATTACATCTATTGAAAAGCCACACAAAAGTGAAATATTTAAGTTACTCAGGTAAAAAATGATGATAAAAATATTTTAGCTGCATTCCTGACCATATGTTCACAGAATCCATTTTCTTTAATCATCATTAACATATTAAGTTTACCAAACAATACGAAATCCTGTGTCATTCAGGTCACAACTTCCATGTCAACTATCATATCTACAAGATTATAATTTCTACTTTTGTTTCAATTTCACACTTTTTTACCTGTCTCTTAAATACAACATTCTTAAATTTCCATATATTTAAGTAGCAATTGTTCTTTAAGGCAAATATAATTAAAAATGACAGACATTTTGTGTCTATTAATTTTAATGATCAACTTATCCAAATTACAAATAATCTTTCTCAGACAAGGAAGAAATTCCATAAGAAATTATCCAAAGTTCATTTCAGAACAAAAGTACAAGAAATGTGGTCTGAACTTTCAACTTTCTTAAGTCATCATCAGAGTAGGTAGAGAATTGTTTTTGTAGAAATAATGAATGTTGTGATATAAATGAAATGTGATATCTGTTTTTTTGTTTGTTTGTTTTTTTTTTATATTTATATACATTTAAGGATGCAGGCTCTTAAGTTATAATTGTTTTTATTTATTGATGGATGTTTTTTTTTATGCATGAGTATTGCTGCAAGGATTATAAGTCTGTTTTTACTATTTGATTTGGCTAGTATTTTAGTATTGTTTGTGAGTAGGCGTCTAATGAAATTTAAGAAGTTAGTTTCAGTACTGACTAATAATACTTTATCTTAACAGAATTGTAACTTATGTATATTCTGAAACTTTTATAAAATTTATTACTTGAAAGTGACTGATTTTGAGTGCAGTCTAATTACCTTTAATGACTAAGAATGTATAAGAACACACAGATCCATTCTTGTGTGTATATAAGTGTGTGGGTGCATGTACTCGTGACAATAGATCAATAATTCTTGGACTAATAGCATAACTGACTATATTCATGATGCACCTGGTGAGAATGGAACTCTGAGGACTGCAAGACTCCCTTGATAACTACTGTATGTTAACATACTGTATGAGAGAGAGAGAGAGATAAAAATAGAGACAGAAATAAATATTTAAAAAAAAAAAAAATTGAAATATAAAGGATGACAGCAATATTTGATCAAACTATAAGAAACTAAAGTGAATCACATTAGTATTTGCTTTGAAAATGATGAATATAGTCATCAAAATTATTGTTTGTTAATCAATATTGATTATATATAAGTATCTTTCTGGAAGTACTTTCATCTCTCTAAATAAATGTGTATGTATGCATATACCTATGGCCAATATATAATAAGATATAGACAAAGATAAGATGAGAAAGCTGAGATCAAATAAAATTTATCTCTCAGAGATGTAAAATGTTTTATGATGAGACTTGTGATTGTAGGTATGCATAATTATATGCATTTATCATTTTCAGTGCAAAAATTTAATCATCTCTTCACTTTGATCATTCAGAGAAACTTAGTAAGCAGAATGTCTTCCCTAATTAAAAAATAATTTCAAAATCAATATCTCTCCAAATGTGGAATCATTACAAAACAAATTGATTTTGTTATTTGGGCAAGAATAACAATAAACAAAGCCAAATCTTTTATGAGAAAACTGGGAGTCAAGATTCAGATTCCTAAATGAGTCTTTGTCAACTTCAGACTACCCATTAAATCTTCTATATGCAAAAAATATATGCACTCATACAAATATACTTTTAAAAACATTTCACAATATAATACATCATAAAATGAATTAATCATCACAGAAACTTCAAGTTAGTATTGACCATCTTTGTGAATGCAAGAAACTTTGCAAGAAGTACTTTTAGTAAAAGGTATAAATCATTGTTTAATGGTATAAAACAGAGAAATTTGCTTAATGTAAGAGCCAAATACAATAAAGTTCAAATGTTTGGGAGCAGCAAGACATGAACAAAGTTTTTGCTACATACACATTTTATCACAAAATTGTTATATAAATGTTAAGAAATGCGTGCATGCAATAATATTTATTTATGTATGTAGTTTTTTTAAACTGTTAATTTGTATTGGTTTTAATCACAAAGTACACACACACACACACACACAAAATGTTTTCAAAATCTTGACTGATGATTCTTTTAACTATATTAAGCATATTTAATACAGTAATGAACTAAGGGAATTTCCCTTTTATATTAACTGTGTTGAAAAAAGGAGCTCAGCTAAGATATTTCCACTAGCCACATATTAAAGGTCAAATAGCTGCCTATGGCTTACAAGCTGCAATTTGGCCATCCCTGGTATACAATACTAAGATCATAGTAGAATGTTGTTAGAATGTTATTTCACCATTCTAATTAAGATCAAGATAACAAAGAAATATATAAACTAAATTGTTTGGGGAAAAAAAAAATCAAAACTTTTAGTAAAGAGTCTTTTTAAATTTTTTTAAATAATTTTCAAAATAACTTTCCTTTGTGCAATTAAAAGATTTTACATTTATCATTATATCCATTTTCTATCATCAGAATGACTCGTGTTATTGATTAAGATACAGCTGAAGATATAAGATATATTTACAATAAGAAACATAATAAAAAACTGGATTTTTAAGTTGAGATCTATATAAAAAAAGATAAAATTAAGGGTTTATATTTGAATCCATGAGATGTACCTTGGTTTTTTAGACAGAGTTACACTGATCTCATAACTGAACATTGTATAACTAGATAAATAAAAAAAAGAATTGGTGGAAATAAAGGCAAAGGATTATGATTTAGAGAGTAAAAGAAAAAGATGAAATAAGAGTAAAACTTACAGGTTTAGAGATTACACTAATTCAGCAGGAAATGCTTACTTCTGTCTGCTGTAGAAACAAATGTATATTCTGACTTTTGGGATGTGTTATGAAATTGATAGAGGAAATAAATGCAGTACATTCATGCATCAAGAACACAACAGTAAACAAAGTCATCAAAACCATGGCAAGATTATATTAATAAAGCACAAAAGAAAAAACAACTAAAAATAGAGACAGTTAAAAATATGAAGAAAAGCTAAATTACTTTTTAATTAAAAAAAAAACAACAAAATAATTACAAACTGGTTGAACTGAAAGTGATTCAGGGTATCATTGGCTATTCTGTCTTTGTATATTTCTTTCATTTTCTATATAAGTGAATGTTAAATGGATGGGACCTTTGCATATCTTCATTTATTTCCACTGAATAATCACAAGTTCAGTTGACCTTTTCCCCCCAAAAGAAACCACAGATTCAATGATATAAACTATTTTTAATGTGATATAATTGTTAGAACACTGACCACTTAACATGATCTTGATTGGAATGGTGAAATAACATTCTAACAACATTCTGAGATTTTAATGGTCTATACCATCAAACAATAATTTGCACCTTTCACTAAAAGTATTTCTTGCAAAGTTTCCTTCACTCACAAAGAAGTTTTATAGCTTTACAAGAACTTCTAACATCTGAATATCTCTCACTATATAGTTTCTTATAAGCTAAGAAATTATATACAGAGACACATTTACAACTAGTGAGGATGTGCATGAGACTAGAAATCTATTCACATGTATTGAATCAGGTAGATCTTTTTGACTTTCACATTTGGAGACTGACTAGTGGAAATAGACTGCCATAAACTACTCTTATCATGAAATGTGTTCTCTTTGGATCTAATTATTTGGTACTAGCAGTAGAGCCCGGGGATGTAACAGTAAGAGATAGATCAAGTATCGACCATCATAAAGACTGAAAAATAAAATTGACAAAGATTATTGTTTAAGGTTGACAGACACGTATGTCTTAATTAGTTTTTTTTGTTTTTTTGTTTTTTTTTACGAATTGGTCAAACCCAAACTCAAACAAAAACATTGTTTTCAATCGTTATGAGTCTATCAATTGAATAGAATTTTATTATAAACAATTGTCTTGTAAATGGAATTTTTAAAGCATTCTGAATGTAAAAATAAAGAAAAAAGTGTGCAAGACAATAAGAAACACTACATGCCAAAAAAAAGTGAAGTTTTGTTGAAATCGGTTGAAAAATGTAGGAAATCCTATCTCATATATAAATGAACACGCACACACACACACACACACACAACCTGGGTTTTATAAGTATAACTCGATATGAGTTGTCCCCCTTTCATTCTGGCGACAGAATCGTGTTTTATCGTGTTTTCAAATTGATTTCGTTAAAAAACAATTGTGTTTTTCCCATTTTTGGCGCTGTCAGAACCACCGTAAGGTAATTTTACGCAGTCCCATGAAGTTTTGTTGAAATCGGTTGAAAAATGTAAGAAATCCGATCCAATATATAAACGTACAGACACACACACGCACACACAATCTGCATTTTATAATAAGTAAGATTACACCATAACAGTGGTTTTTTCCTTAATGTTTTCTTACTTGGTCTATGTTCCTTGTTTTGAAAGTTCTATAAATATATTCAAAGTGAAAGTATATCTTCTATAACCCTCTGTTCTTTGTGGTCTCCAGTTCTTGTTTTTACCAGCTTCCACAGCAACAACCACTTCTTGCATCCTCTACTACACTATTGACATTTTCTTCTAATTTTAATCAACAGTTAAACGCTATTCCCGAGTCTCAAGATACATGTAGCATTAAAGTAAGGTTTGGTTTAAACATTTATATATCATAAATCATAAGGAATATGTCATCAACCTAAAGTAGTCATAGGAGGCTGAAGATTAAACAAAAGTACATGTATCATGATTTAATCTTTGGCAAGATCACTATTCGTCACTGGTGTGTATTAATTAATTCTTTCATTAATTCTTGCATCACTGAAGTAAGAAGCTATATACATTTATTAATCTTATGAACATTCAGAAAGGAGAAACAAAGAAGAATGAAATCAGAAAAAAAAATGGAAAGAAATAAGAGTGAAAGTGACAATATAGGGAATAGCAAAAAATAGAAAATCAAAAAGAATGAAGAAGAAAGATGTGGAGTAAAAAGAAGTAGTAAAAAAAGAGGGAGAACAAAAAGATGAAGTGGGGGTGGAGAAGATAAAATTAGATAATCCACAGGATTCAACTTGTCTTCAGGCAAATAATATTTTTATTTTCCTTTATAATTTTGAATATTCACATAGTTTACAATTTTTGATCATCATGCCTTTATTCAATGGCTGCAAGCAATATACAAGGGGAAAATTATAATATTAAAAGTAATAATTTGGCAAACTGTTGCTAACACAAAACATGAAACCTACTACTGACAGTGAAATGAGTAAAGTTTTAGAAATAAAATGAATGAAAAATTGGGAATATGGGTATCTAAAAAAAAATAAAATAAAAAAAAATTGAAGATCTTTAATAAGGTTCTTTAAAAAATTAAGAATAATCTTATTTTTACGTCAATCATATATAGATATAATCATATATAGATATAGAAGGGTACAAGAAGATAACAACACTCAGAAAACAGCTTCAGTCTGCCTACCCTATGTGAAGGGAATATCGGAGAAAATACAAAAGATCTGTGGTCCCTGTAACATCAGGATGATCTTCAAAAGTGGTTCAAATTATTGAAAATCAATTTTGCAGACACCTCTTCCAAGTAAGACCCCCCCATAGAGGAGAACATGACTAAGGGCCATGTGTATGCCATCCCATGCAGCTGTGTTAAGAAATACAAAGGAGAAACAGGCCAACTCCTTAATGTAAGACTAGAAGAACATTGTAAAACGGTAACATGAGGGGAAATAGAAAAATCAGATGTAGCCGGCCACATATGGAGGAAAAGGGAGATCACCACCCCCTATGGAATGAAGTTGAAATAATAGACAGAGAGCATTACTGGAAAATACAAAAACTTAAGGAATAAGCACATATAGGCGACAAAAATCTCCTAAGCTGACTAAGCATAGAAATGAATACAATATGGGAACCAGTAATAAGGTGTGCTAGAGAAAAGCAATGAATAACAACACAAAATTGTAATATAAGCTCGGGTAAAAAATATGCAATAATAACAGAAAAAATTGCAATATGAGCACTGGTAAAAAATGATTACTGAGACATTAGGTTTATAAGTCCCACTAATTCATAGATGTCCTCAAGGACACATGGCCCAGGGATAAAGATGTTGGTTAGATCCAGTGACTAGACAGTGAGTTCAATACCAGGCCACAGCAGTGGTAAATCAAAACTTGAACAGTTGAGTTAAAAGGAAATAACCGAGACATCTGGAAGAGGCATGACACGTGGATGAAATAAAGGGTTCGGTTCAAAATTCTAATTCTGAAGAAGGCCAGAGTGTATAACGACCGAAATGTTGTGAATATGGCAATGAAGATGAGGATAACAGTTCAAGTAATGTAAATAATGCAAATAATAGTTTCTATATCAAGATTTCATACCATGATTTTTATACATTAAAATATATATTTGTACTTTATTTCTAAATTTTAAAATGTATTATGAAGTTTTGCTAATTTCTGTGATCAAGTTATCATTATGCAATAATGTAAGTTAAATCAAAATCAAACATGAATAAAGAAAGGTTTCTTAAAAAGAGATTTGTAAAGTGGAACATTGAGAATAGATGCCTAGAAGTGAAGAAGGAGAAATCATCAAAGACACAGAAATAGGAATGATGTGTGAATAATGAGCGAATAGAAATAATAGCAACAGAAATTTATTCAAAATTAAATATGCGATATGCAAATTGTTACAAACCATCTGATAAATTTTGAGGCTTTGAAACAAATACGGCTATAATTAAATTTTCAGGTATTTTGCCTTTTGGGATATATAAACCAGAAAAAACATGTTATGCACATTTGTGTACATGTGCATAAATATATAAGATATTGCACATTGAGTGCTAGTGTTAATAAAATAGGGCTTGATGTAATATAACAAGGCTATTAAGTATATATTAATAAATATACATATTATTCCTCACTCGTAGCATAACTTAGAGTTTCATGTACAATGCAATCCTCAGGTGTTGATTTGTGCATGAAAGAGAAAGAGTCTTGTTACCAGTGAGGAATAATATGTATATTTATTAATAATAATTTTCCTTTTACAAGTATGAATGTTATTTTTGTTATTGGGGAACACTCAAAAAATTAATGGTAATTGCATAATGCCATTTCAGCTGATTAACTATTTTGTAGGAGTGCTCTACTTTAGGAGAGGAGAGACAAATTTGTATGCAGATATATTTTTAGGAAAGTTATCTTAATTACTCCATTATAAATTCTTGATAGATTCATTCTGAAGAAAAACATTTTTTTTTTCAGAAATGAACACAGGAAGGAGATCAACAGCATTAGACATTTTGCCCAAGGAAAAATGACAAACAATAGAGTAAACACGAAACATTTAGCACTCTGCATCATTTATAAATATTACTTTCCCTTTTACTGTATATGGAATCCCCTCAAAATATAGTGTTTTATATATAGTCACCTACAGAGTGATAAAGGTTAAAATCCAGCAAATACTTTGTGATGTAAATATTCTTCAATTTGTACAAGTGGAGTCACCTGTGGTATTCATCTGACAAAAGAATGGAAGAATGGAAAGAGACAATACCTGTGGTATTCATCTAACAAACAAAGGGAGGAAAGGAAGGGAGCCAGTCCCAAATCAAGGTGGGAAAGAGTAAGATTGAAAAGTGAGGGTCATATAGATATAAAAGATAGTGTCCCATTACTGGGTCTTCTTCCTTACAACAAAATGATTGCTATTTTAAATCTCTATACTAAACAAACAAGTATAAGAAAAACATTGAATAAATACCTTATCTCAAAATTAAATCTAAATACTGACCATGACTAGAAGTGACTAAATTACTGTTTGCTTAATCTAGTAGGGGGGATACTTTTTAGAAACTTCCCAGAAAATATAATTGGGATAATCTTCAGTCAGATTTTAATTACTTTGAAGGAAATTTATACTTAGATTAATAAAAAATAGTAATATATGATGTTTAATTTATCCACTTTATTTTTTAATATATTAATCACCTTCTTTTTTTTTTTTTGCATTTTATTAGAATGATTGCTTTATTAAATTGTCTATGCACATTGAAATACCCAAAGATATAGATATCAAGGTAGTGCAATGGTTAGTGGTTCAGAATGAGAAATCAGCAATCCAAGTTCAAATTTCAACTGAGTTCTTTACATTCACTTTCATACAAATACTCTTGGGAAAGAAACAAATGAATCCATCTATTCTCTCCCCAGCTAAGGATTAAGCAGCAGAGCAGACTGGGCTCTCTAGCTGTAGTTGGCAACCAGTTTAAGAGAAAAAGAACTCTGAATTCAAACTGTATGTAGCCTTAATGAAGCACATAGTATGAAGCCATCAACACGATCATGAAGTTCACAATGCCTCTATAATCTTGACTGTAGTTGACCTATGACTTTATCAATGTAGTAATTATTAATCCAAAAAGTTACTCATTTTACTTATGTGTTCCACATAATCATAAAATTATTGTTGATTTCTTCAATGTATTAATTGGTTATATTAATGTAAATTGGAAACAGTTTACTTGAAAACCTTTGATATGACATGCTTTTCCTTCTATCTGGTCATATCAGTACCAGATACATCAGCTGTAGTCACTCATAGTATCACAACACAGCCCAGACAAAGGTTCACTAATGGTTAATGAAGGTAATCAGCTAGATTAGCAGAGATTGTCAGCTGTGAAGTGGTTTGCTATCATGCCCACTCATGTCCTGTCAATCCAACAAGCAGATCACTTTACCAACCATATTACTTGCTCTATCTCACATGTTTTCTCTGCTCAAACACATGCTTTATTCTCTTCTTTTTTCATGGCTACTGAAAAGAACAAAATTTTGACAGTTATAATTCACATCAGGTAATGTTTTTCTTTGTTACAAGTTGTTCATAGGTGTTTGCTTTTGCAATCCAAGGAGGACTGAATGTAGCCTCAATGTTTTGATGTGACAATTATCAATCTGATCCATTTAACATCCCTTGACTAAAAATATGGAGTTCAGGTTATTATTGGTCAATACCTCCCTGAGAGAAAAATTGTATTGTGAGTCATTCAACCTATCAATTGGCAATAACCACAGCCCTTAACACTGATGCTCCAAAACTTCAACCACATGACTGATTAAAACCATGGATTTATATGAGGCCTCTTCACAATGGACCAATTAATCAACTTTCAACAGCTGAGACCACCCCTCCTCAGCAAAGGTGTACCTTACTAACAATGTGTTGACAAATCAAATTCTGACATCCAGCATATTGTCTTTTATTTGGGTATGATTTTTTCTTTTCTGGACAACTCACCCTTTCACTGTTCACATTCAGTGACCTATTGTTTCTTGGAGTTTTGATGCTAATTTTATTTTACCCAAATCTTACTAAGACTGTTTGTACAATCATATCACTCAGCCTTACAAGCTAGGTGGGTCCATGGTTCCTATGAAAAATCTATTTCTTTATTTTATGATAGATTTGTTTTCAATCAGCTACTCTGGAGAGTTTTTAGCTTTGTATCTGAATAAAATTTTGTTACATCTGGCTTTATCTGGTTAGAGAGATTTCTCTAGGATGGGGAGAGGCAAGATGTATAATATGTTGTTCTCTGAACCAATCACTAACCAATCCAAACAGTTTTCTGCAGCTAGCTTCTAAAATCCAAGATAGCCTGAATAGAGAGGTTCTATTATACCACAAAGGTGATAGTAACTATCATCTCAAATTAAGCTCAAAATGACTGCTTACTGAATTTGCCCCAGAGAATGGCTGTTAAATGAATTTACCTCAGAGGAATAAATGTTAGATATAATAAATATATTTAAATTACTAACTTGCTATCTATTTTTATTGTCATTCATTAGCACTAGGTTCTACAGAATATTACTTGCAAATATATTCCTATAGTAATTCATTTTCAATATATTTTTATAGTAAAATTATTTATAATACACATATAAAGAATAACATATTTTAATATAAGTCATTAGTAATGCATTTCTGTAATAAAATCATTATTTATAAAACATTTACTATGCATTATAGTAACTCATTGTAACATATTTCTTGAATGAATAATAAAAAAAATACTATAACTGCAACCAAATAAAATTTAACATTTGATTGTTAATCAAACAACTTATAACATCCGAATATAGAAGTAAGATTTTAGTTATTTTTTTTTTGTTGTATTTTGTATCAGTTGGTGAAAATTTTGGAAGTTAGTTAATATTGCAGGAAAATCTGAATAACTTAATTTTTAAAACATAAGGTAGGTAATTAATATTTGATTAAATGAAGCAGGAAGAGTTCAGCTGCTGACATTGACATGATTGGAAAGAGGAACTAAAATATGTTAAGAACAGGATTAGATAAAACACAGCCAAATCATAAATATGAGTAGGAGTAATAGATAGCGGCTTGGATTGAGGAATCGGAGAGCCGTTCGAATTCTAGTCAAATCCATTACATTCACTTATGTGTTAATACCCTTGAGAAAGGTGTGAATCCTCTTCTTCTCTCCCCAGCTAATGGTAAATAGCAGGACAGATCGGAATTCTGTAGCCTTGGATGGCAACTGGTCTACCACAGAAAGAAATGGCAACCTATTGCAGAAAAAAAAAGATACATGATTGCCTAAGCGTGTATTACACATGGCACATAACTGACTGAGATGATGTAGAGATAGTAATGAAGCCATAAATCAAATAAGTAAATATAAAAAAACAAGATCAAAAGGAGTAAAAAAAAAAAAAAAAAAAAATTAAGACATGACTGAATAGGAAAGCTGATCAAATAGGAACTGTACTGTGATATAAACATGCAAATCCAAGGAAGAATTAAAACTATCTAGACAGTAGCATTGCTAAAACCAGTTAGAATGAATAATAAGTCATGTAGTATTAAGGAGACCTGCAGTCAGTTTATCTCCACTGAACATTAACACTTACTACTCATTTAAAACTCTGCAATAATATTTCATCTTTGCAGATGTGGTCTGACAATGCTAATTTCCAAACTTTATAATTTTCCTGTCAATCAAAGCAAACACTGTTGCTTTAAGTTTATTAGAATTAGGAATTATCATCAGTTGTCAATGTTATTCTAATAATGTCAGTATTCTAAAATCATTAATTTAAATATTAATAAATTATATTTTCTTATTTGCTAAACAAATATTGATGTTTTTTTTTAAAATACTTTCATTCATTCCATTATAACTCATAATGTCATCATTATATCTGGGGCCTCTTGAAAATTTCAGAGACAATTAAATATCTCACAAATGTCTCACAAAATCTAGATAACAACTTTAAACTGACTAAAAACAGACAGAAAAAAGAATATCAGTATCAAATGAGGAAAACACAAATCTATTTCTATTCTAGAATAAAAAAACACAATGTGGCTATATATATATATATATATATATATATATATATATATATATATATATATTTGGTTGGATAGATGTGAGTTTGTGACCCTGGGTTTCATATATATATTACTCTACATTGATTGTACAAATCGGAGTTTCATACTGTCTGCAGTCCTTGTACATTTACCTATATTTATCCATTTGATATATATATATATATATAATTATTATTATTATTTTTCAAAAATATGTATTCATTGCTACACATACAGAAATTTCAAACCCCCACCTAATCTTAATCAATTTTCACTTTGCCACATAAAAAAAAATATTGTATCTTGATTCATCAAAAAAAAGACAACACCCTCTTAATAAAAACTTTTGAATTCTCATTCCGCCACCAATTTAAAATATATAATACTATTTGGCTTATAAATAGAGTAAATCAATTTTTTTTAAAGTTATTCAGCTTCGCTTGAAAATGAAACTGCACTTCAAATTTTAAGTTTAATATAAGATTTACGTTTTGGTTTCGAAACATAGTAATTTCTATGTCACAATGAATACATATTTTTAAAAAAATAATCATAATATTATACTCTACTGTGTATCAAGCACTATTTTTAAAAATAAATGTGAAAGAACTCTGGATTATAAATATGTTCTTTCTTTTTATTTTGAGATATATATATAGTACAGGTAATCAATTCATTGGTATATAATCCAGGTGGATTCTGGTAATATTAATTATTAAAACTGATCCACAGAGATCTTAATGTTTTTATTTTAACAGAACATATATATTTTTTACAGCAAAAAAACAAAAATTACCTCAACATAGAGATAGTCTATTTCAAGCCGGTTTTTTGTGCAGTTATCATCAGTCCCTAAGTGTCTGTGTCTCAGAGTATTGTTTTACATTTATTTTCAATGTCAGTCCTCCTCTGGTAGGCGCCTTGTTAATGAGAATGGGTTTGTATTAGCGATTGGTGGGGGGCATAAGATATCTTATCCCGGGTGAAGCAGTCTGGGGTTGAAGTTTATTTATGGTAAATTTTCATGATTTTATCTGATATCTGTAGTATAAGATGACCAAAAACATAGGCTAGCCTATGTACAGTCGACTCATCTACACTGCCAGTAGCAGTTAGGCCCATCATAAGGATTCCTACAAGTATGAAATAAAGCTGATGTTATTTGTTTACATTACTTGTTAATTTTGTGTGTTGCTCAGCAGAAGTTTTGCAAATTGTTGTGTAAACATCTGTTTATTATTGCATATTAATTTAAAATCAAGTAAAAGTAGTTTTATTATATTTATAACTGTAGTACAGCATTATAATGGGCATTCTTTCAACTAGAAATATTCACATCTGTAGTTTCCATAGAGAGGCAGTTGTTAGCCTACCGCGATCCATGTTGCAAGCATAATAGCCTACTTACCAGTGCCAATACACCACAGGATTTAAGATTAGCTTTTTCACAACTGTTGTATTAAATGAACCCCCTATTTTGGGGGTTAATTTTTTAAGATTTTATGGTCACACAGAAATATACAGTATGTAGATTTAATAGGCTAGTTAATAAAATTTAAGGAATAAAAAGCCAATAAAATGATAACAATATTAGCAATAAAATTAATGATATTTATTATATCATAATATATCTTTGTGCTTCAATTTAGTCAAAAAGCTAATATATAATAAATATCATCAATCTTATTGTCAATATTGCTATCATTTTGTTGTCTTTTTATTCCTCAAATTTTATTAACAGGCATATTAAATCTACATATTATAAGAAGCACACATAGGCCATCTTTCGTTTTAATTACATATCTTTCTAGTTACACATTCTGATCTCCCCCATTTGAGACATTTCCATTGTTATGGTAACAGACACAAGCCACTGGTTCAACTTTTGTTAGCATAACAATGAGACCAGAATGTGAATTCATTGTTTTCATTTTAAGAATTTAAATGCAGAATAAAATATGCTAAATAACTTGGAAAAATTCTCTACAACCAGAGATTTTATTTAGAGAGAATGACTGTTTATTATTTATTTAAAACACCCTACAGTAAATATATGTAAATATTTTAGTTTAGTTTCTCTCATTGAAAAAAAAAGAAAATTTTATAGAAAAATATAAGGTATTTTTCCTAGGTTCTGTATGTTTTTGTCAATTTCATTTTTCTTTCTTTCCTCCTGCATTCTCAACTCACTACCACAACTGATACCACCATCTCAAACGTACAGGGAATATTTCAACTACAATATCTATTAAATAAAATACCATAATTTTTACAATAACCAATAGGTTGTTATTTGCTTAGTTTAATATTTGGAAAGTATAAAATGTAAACAAGGAAATATATAGCAATATATATATATATATATATATATATATATATATATATATATATATATATATATCTGTATAACACTTTACATAGTGTGTACAGATATTATACTAATCAAAGGTAGAGGGTTAGGGAAAGACCCCGATTGGAGGCAGAGCATATAGATACTCTGTCCCTAGACAGAAGTTTTAATCCACACATAAATAATCCTGTCAGATTTGACAGGGACTGTGCTACTCATCTTAATACTCTAGAAGTTAAATAGGCATTTTGCTGCCATTATTCTTGCCTTTAGTCATTAAAGATTACAAAATGACTGATGAATGGAATTAGTCGTTCTTGCAAAGTATTTGAGAATTTTTTTTAACCAGCATAATGCAATATTACACCAAAATAGCTATAGGCATACTGACAATCAAAACAAATGGTTTCATTCTATATACACCTATGGAGCCTGAGTATGCGTGTGTGTGTATATATATATATATATATATATATATATATATAGACAGACACTATTTTCAACCTTCCAACCTCTCTCTCACAGGCAGGATGTGGTGAGACTCTCACTGCGGTACTGCTACTTCCATGGAAAGTGCTCAGACGAACAACATTCTTTGATTCCACCAGGTCTAACCTTCATGGCCAAGGCTCGCCATGCCACTCACATTTTAGCAAACCAACCATATTCCTTCCTTATTCCATTGGTGAGAAGTCCCACTCAAGCAGCTTCTTCCTGCAAATCACTGTGGAACTGACTCCTAAGAGGATGTTTCCCCAATCACTACAATCTTAACCTGTTCAAGTCTCGAGTTAACCATTATCTTCCCCTCCTATCCATACAAACTACTCCCTAATGTAACTCTCTACCTTGAGTGGTACCTGGGCTTTGTACAGGGTGAACCTTACTGCAAAAATAAAAAATGCGCACACACACACACACACACACACACACACACACAGCTGTAGAATTTGGTTGCATGCTTGATTCATACAAGCATTGGTTCCTATATGGAAACTATCAACCAATACTGACTATCTGACTGAACTACTCAAAATGGATGTGGAGCAGAATCAGCTAATAATGGGAACATCAGAATCTGATTATAAGAACAGAAGCAAGTTGTCCAATGGCAAAATGTCTACGGAGATCAACTGAAGGTGGCTATAAGCTACTGGGCTTCAAGGATGTATAGCCCATAAAATATGTTTAATCTCATTGAAGAAATGTAAATGTCAATTGAAGTGTGCAAACCATCTGACCTGGGCATCAGAAAGGTAAAACAATGTCTTATTTTCAGATGAAAGTAAATTCAGCTTAGTTAGATCCAATAATAATTTTTTTTTTCTGGTGCTGGAAAAGAGAGAGGAACATGATTCTTGCTGTAATTTCTTCACTGTTAAATATGACAGGAAATCAGCCATGTTTACTTAGATAGTAGGAGTTCAGTTTCTGGAACTAGCTTCCTAATGAAAAATGAAAATCTGTGAGCAGCACCAGATATATTAAACTGTCCATGGATAATTTCATTGTGTGCTAAATATTCCAACAGGATAATACAACCTTCCACAACATAAATGTAATTATTAAAAACTTCCCTTTTTTTCTGGATGTGGCATACAAGACTAGCCATTCCTGTCTCCTGACATGAATAGCACTGAACATTTATAAAATATGGCTAAAAATAACAAGTTAAAACCCAAGAATATGTCCAAGTAAACATAAAATGTGATCTCTATGGATGTATGTACACAACTTGTGGTTTCTTTAACCAGTTATTTCCAGGAAGTTATAAAGCAGTTATAGTGAATGCCATTTAGAAGACCAAACTTCAAAAGGAACCATCCCCAGGTCTATCAAACAGAAATGCTTGAGACCAAGATAAAAACCAACCCTACTCTTTCTACGTGGGTGTCCTTATTATCACAACATAACCAAATTTTAAGCAAGAATATATTTCTCTATATCAGATAATTCCCCCTAAAATACATCAGGCAAAATCATAAAATATGAAAAGTATGGATGCATACCAAAACTATACTTGATTATCATGAAGAATTTCATATTTCCATGAGAAAAGACATTATACATTTAAGACTAATAGAGCAAGTGAACACTCTACAGAAATAAAAGGCCAACATTTTTAACACCATTTTATTTTTTTAAAATACTAAGAGACTAAAAATTCATGTTTGGGAAAAAATTTTAAAATACTAAATTTTTTTTTCTTTATCCAGTTATATAAGAAGAAATAATTGGCAGTAAAAATTAGAGTAAAGCTGTTGACATGTTTGTCTGTTATAGAATGCCTTCAGAATATTAGTAAATGAAGAAAAAAAAAATCAGTTAAATTTATGATCTTTTTCATTCATTTTTTAAATCATATTAAAGAGGAACCATTTCAATGTGCAGTTATAAAGAAGAGTTAAAAATGGATTACATTTTTCACTGCACTTGTCTTTTATATCTGTACTGTCTATCGTACTTAATTCTAATGGTAATTTTTACAAGTCACATATTTAACTTCTAATATCATTTTATTATCTACAAAAAGAACTTGACTCAAATAAAGGTTACTTTATTGAAAATAAATAATGATTTCTGAAACAATTACTCTTTAATCATTATTCCTGTATAAAATCAAGATTCAGAACGATAAACCCATTTCCCCAATACAACAATGAACAGTAAAGTAGCTGCAGCATAATGTGTTGTACATTGCAAAATCCTACCTGAGAAAAAAAAATAACTGTCTGTGTATCTTTAAAGAATCAATTTATAATATTGGAGGTTAATTGCTTGAAATATATTCTTCCAAGTGCAATCAGAAGCAATAGGTTCATCCAAAGTACATTTCTCTTAAATAAATTACGACTATGTATTTTGTTGCAAAATTTCTTTGTTCAAATTACTTGAGAAAGTAGAAATTAACATTTGTCGATTTCAGAAAAGTAGAAATAATTTAGACTCAACAAATGTTTGGTACGCTATGTTCTAGTGTTTATGAACCAGAAAGTTTCAATCAAAACCTTTCAATTGTCCTCAAGAAAAAGAAAATTTCTGCAAAGCAACTTTATGCCCTTCATTTATTAATTAAAATGCTTACTTGAGGCAACATAAGTTTTGTAATGACATGGGTTTTGCTCTAATTTGTAACTTAGACATTTTCTTGTAATTATAACCAAAGTATCAAGTTATTTTATTAGCAAATTATCAGAAAAATAATAATAAAAATTGAAAAGTTTTAGGTTATAAGAATAAAATATAAATGAAAACTGAAAATGAATAAAAGTACAATGAAATAAAAAAAGAATAAGTTAAAAATAGAATTATAAAATAAAATATAAAAAAAATTCACCAAATGAAAAAAAAAAAAATCAATAAAATAAGATTAAAAACAAAATTGTAAAGTAATAAGAAAAACATGAAAAACAAAACAGCAAAGGAAGAAATAATTAAAAGAAACATTACCTTCGGACTAGCACACTGGACTGCTGACAGTCTTTGAGAGTAAGTGGTTGTCGATCAACAGGACACATATGTTGTACCTTGAGGTAGTTTTTCAGGCATCGAGAGCAGAAGGTATGACCACATTTCGTGTCTATAGGATTGACCAGAGGCTGAAGACAAATGTGACATGTCATGTCTTCATCGACTGGTTGGTAATAGTCATAAAGATGAGTTCCATTCTGCTCATGGAGTTGGCCACAATAGACACAAATAACTGCACTATGGTATTTCAGCTGGTAAAAGCTGGACATTGGTGGACACTGGCCACGTCATCAATGTTCACAATATCCAGTGGTAGGATTGCGGCAAGGACGGGTAGCAGATAAAGACAAAGGACAATGCCCAATGGTTAGTCTGCAGAATAGCATATCTAGAAAAACCTGGGGAAAAAAAAAAAAAATTATGTCATTAATATTATTATCATCTCAAAAGTTAAAAATGGTGGATTTTACTTCAGATCAGGCTGAGAACAAAATTAATAAATTATTTTATTCTCTAAGTCACTTATTCTCAACTGCTGTGCCATGTGATCTACTTAAGTGTGCCGCAAAATATTGTCACAGTATACATATATACATGTGTGTGGAAGTAGTAATGGTGCAGTGTTAGTATTTGAATAAATGAATAAGTTTTAAACTTTTTTTCAAATAATTCTTTTCACTATTCTTTGATTATGTTATTTTAAATACTTTGTTTTAATATTAATGGTTAATCCCTATTATGGCTACCCATCTGAAAGCACATAATGAAAACATCAACTATTATTTTTGATCACTGAGCACAGAAAATTATGACTGGATTCAAAATCTCTTCACAAATGTTCCTTCTAATATTGAACTTCAGTTATGTGAAGAATTGGCAACCATTTCACGAAATAAAGCATTCAATTGTACCCATTGATACATTTTGAATTTCAATACAAAAGGAATATCCCACATTAGCTAAAAAGGCTTTATCAGTTTTATTGCAATTTTCTACTTCTTATTTATGTGAATAAGGATTCTCAATCCTAAACAACATCAAAAATAAGAAGCAAGAAAGATTACACTCAACTTGAAGAGGAAATGTGGATCTTCTTATCACACATTCAACCAAACATTGAAGAAATTGCGAAAAAACACCAGGCACGGGTTTCACACTAAATAAGCTGCACAAATAGTTGAATAGAAACATTGAAATAAAGTAAATTCATATTTGGTGTGTGTATTTTTTTTTTTAAACTATGGTTTTATTTCATAATATTTAAATGTATATGCTTTAAAAATTTTGCTAAGTGTGCTGTGATATTTTCATTTGTTCCTAGGTGTGCCATTTGCTTAAACAGGTTAAGAAACACTGCTTTACACCAATAACATGCACACATAACCACACAAACAGACATGATATTCTTTTCTGAACTGTAGATTAATATATTTTATTATTACATCTATTATTGATTAATCTTAAAATTATCCTGATTATTTAGACTGCTAGTACATTGAGGAATAGCCTATGGCAAAATTACTGCAACAGCAAGTTTAAAAACAATGACAGTGTGTTTAATTTTTTTTTTAAAAAAACTGTAGCTAATTTGGTAAGGAATATAAATTACTCAAAATTTCAAAATGCTCTGTCTAAGGTTAAATTTTATTTTTTATATTTTTTTAATCATTTCACTCCAAGCAAGGTAATAAAGCCACTAAGATGCAAGGGAGTTACTGAAAATGAAAGACTATGAGAAAAATAAAAACCTTATTAAGGCGAGAGAAAAATAAAAGATATTACGAAGACAGAAGTTAATGATTGACATTACATTTACAATTTTGAAGATCAAAGTTGATTGGAAAACAAGAAAGTAGATGAGAAGTAAGAAAAGTGAGAGAAGAAACTGTTAGCACAGAACTTATGATTACATCTAGCAGCCATTTCAAAATTGTAAAATGAAGAGACCTAGTCTAGGTACCATAGAGGAAAGTTCATCAGAGCAATTACCATGAAAATATAAATGGTCTTTTTGGGCTTTTTTTACTGAAAGACCAAATATAAAAATTAAATATTTTAAAAAATATTTCTATTCTTTTTAACTTCTAAATTTTTGAACCAAACTCTCGTATCTTGAGAAAATATCAGACCATTTATTTACTAGCATATAAATAGCATTTTAAATAAATATCATATACCCATTGCACTGTGCCTATGCTGCATCATGAGATAACAAATAAACTTTAAGAAAGCCATATGGTTGTATTATACTATATTATTTAATGATATTTTTATTTTATTGTATTATACTACATATTTAATTATCTTTTTATTATTTGTGGGTAGTAATTAAATAAATGCTTGTGTTTTGTTCATAGTTTATTTAATCCTAGCTTTTGATTACACAATATGAAACCAAATTTATTTAATTAGACCAAGTGCAGTTCAGATAACTGAACACATTCTTTATATTACTTTTGAAGTATAACAGTAACTCCATTAACAATCTATTGGAAATATCAATATTTTCAGAATAGACAATATATTTTCAATTATGGATATATATATTATAAATTAATTGATTTAAAATATTTTTTTTTTTTCGCTATAAGAACACCGGATTATATATCTTACTGTTCTTTCTTTTTTTATATATGTATATATATATGTAAGCAAATGTAAATGGATATAGATCCGACAGAATGAAGAAAAATTTGGAAAAAACAAACAAAAATCCTTAAATGCAATTATGTTGTTTAAAATGAATGAAATGTCGACGTCTGACGTTTCGGTTTAATAAACCTTTTTCAAGACAATATTCATTAAAATACAATTCAGTTCAATTTGACAAAGACGATGGACATAAACAACAAGTCTTATCCAAAACAGATAACTGAAAATTTTTAAAATGATCAGCTTTCCGTTTAGCATGGTCACGTTGTTGTATCCATCTCATGCACGGTGAATACTAGACCTGGTTTCTTTAATATTTCCCCTTTTTTAGCGAGATTAATGCTCGAAAAGCATACACATAAAAATTTTAGATCCTAATAGAATTCTTTTCATTTTCTTTTTCATTCAAAATAATCAAAATTTTTTAGGAATACGTTTTGAAAGCGTCGCCCATGTGGCGACAACATGACCATGCTAAACGGAAAGCTGATCATTTTAAAAAATTTTCAGTTATCTGTTTTGGATAAGACTTGTTGTTTATGTCCATCGTCTTTGTCAAATTGAACTGAATTGTATTTTTAATGAATATTGTCTTGAAAAAGGTTTATTAAACCGAAACGTCAGACGCCCGACATTTCATTCATTTTAAACAACATAATTGCATTTAAGGATTTTTGTTTGTTTTTTCCAAATTTTTCTTCATATATATATATATATATATATATATATATATGTATGTATATTTTTCTTCGATGGTAGCACAACTCCGAGATTTTTAAGTTGGCAAGGAATGCATACAAATTCTTCAGTATCTGTACAAGATGCTATTCTTTATAACTGAACTACTACTCTTCAAGTGTATATGAATTTTTTTATTTTATTTTTGACAAGCTCTGTTCTTTAGTTCTGTGCACATTTGATCAATGATGTTTCAGTCAGGATTTTGGGCTGGCCAATCTTTCAAGATGGTGACACATTCATTAGCCAAACCTTGTTGTATTATAGATGTATTTGTGGCATGAAGTTCCATTATGCTGAAAAATTTTTCATTGATGAAAACTTAAATGGAAATCAATTGTACAGTGACACACTATGCCTCTATTTTTTATTTTTATCTTTATGGGTCTATTTGATTTGATGGTATTCAAAAGATTATAAGAAAATGTTTTTAAAGGTTCTGCTAATTATGAAGTGAGAAATGAGAAAAAATACTCTCTCACACATACATAACTGTAATAGTTGCCGGCAACTATTACAGTTTTCCTATTGTCATTTATATTTATAAATATTGTCTTTTCTACAGGTTATCTCTGAGAAACATATATATATATGATAGATGGGTGGATAAATTGAGAGTAATATAAATAGAAAGAAATATAGATAAAGGGAAATATATATATATATATATATATATATATATATAGAGAGAGAGAGAGAGAGAGAGAGAGAGAATGGCTGGCTTCTTGTATTCAAGTATGCCTGTCTGCTGGGGCAGCAAGTCACTCCCTGTTATAGACATATGGCACATTTGTGTTTTTCGAACACCCACAGAGTCCACCTGTGGTTGTTTCTGAGAGAACACATCATCTGGCATGATGAACTGTTTGAACAAGGCCAGTTCATTAAAAACCATCAATGACAATGATTTGTGACTTCATGTTCTCACAACTATTGACAAAAAATTCCATCAAACCAATTTCACTTACAAGGCTTGGACCAACACATGATTTTCAAGCACTTTCCAATGGTGCTGCATGCCAGTGTCAGCTCACTAGGCCAATAACAAGAAGTTACCTTCCCAAGAAATCAACCATAATCAACTATGGAGTTTTTATGTTATCCAGTGAGCCATTTCTTTTATGTTCCAAGTCATTTAAGGATGTAGGGCAATAATGACTCTCCACATGTCTTTTGTTGCTTTAAGTAAATTTTGATGCTTTACCATTCTTCTTTGTTTCCCTCTGTCCCACCTGCTTTCAATATGTCCTGTAAGTGTTAAATTCTCCATGCCCTCTTTCCACATTATGTACCCCCAAAATCTCAAATGTCTTTTTCTGATTGTAAGTATAAGTGTCCTTGTATTTTCTATTTTCTTTAAAACTTTTTCATTGCTCACATGTTCTGTCTATGACATTCTTAACATTTGTCAATCTTTGTCACAAAGTTTCTTCTTCATCTGTCAGGAGATTGTCCAGCATTCATTAACATATAGAAGATTAGATATTAAATAGCAATTCAGCACTATTTTGTTTCTAACAATATTTTCATGTCTTAATGTTTTGCTTATTTTCCGAGCCATTACATAGTTAATATAATTAATCTGCTAAAAACTAATTAACTGATTAAGAAAGCACTCATCTTTCAATTACAAACAGTAAGACTGAATATAATGAACCTATTCATAAATGTCCAGACATAATACATTATTTACATTGTTCAGACTGTTGTTTGCATCTTTATTGCCATGTTCACAATGTTTTTGGCCATTGTATGCTCCAGCCTTCTTCAGATGATATTAGTTGGAATTTTGAATGGAACCATTTATTTAGTCCATGGGGATAAATTGTTCTAATTCCACATGCCATGCCTTTGGATATCTCAGTTTCAATTAATTCCCCTTCATAATTCAACTCTCCAAGTTTTTGTTCCCTCTGTATAAAACATATTGTTCTTCATATAAGACATGTTGGAAAAGGAGTCTTCCTTAGGAAAATGTACCTGCATCTCAACAAATAACCTGATGGAAATGTTCCTAGTCTGTGCACTGATAACATTTCTAGTTCGGATCCAATATATATTGATAGGTAGAACACTTGGCTATGAGGTCACCACTATTACTAATGATATTTAGTATCGATATCTATTTTTCTAGATGTTTATCTATCTCATCTGTTTATTGGAAAATCAACATATCTGATGTTAGATTTTGATTTTTAAATAAAGGTACTCCATCTGTGTAAAGAAAGTAATATTTGTTTCCTCTAACATCAAGCAAAAGTTACAAGTTGTAATCTTTATACTCTACAATATGAGTGAAATCATATATATGATTTCCGTCTAAGGAACAGCTCTCCATGCCAAATAACACCAGAATTTGTGAATGGGAGGAAAAACTATACAGTAGGACTACTTTATACAACAAGGGCAGAAATGATTTGAAAAGTTTATAACCAATATCAAGGTAGTTTTTCATAAAATTATTCTGTATAACCTCACAAAAACTGGACCTTCATATAAGATAAATATGATTAAAAACTGTGCATATATCCCATGCAGTTCTAGTTGGACATATAAAGAAGAAACAAGCTGATCCCTAAAAACTAGGCTTTAAAAACACAAGAGAATCTATAATCCAGAACAATATGAAATCAGGTTGAGTGAATATATCTGGAGAGCAAAAGTAGCACTCAGATGATGAGATATAATCTCAGTGGAGAATGCAAAGGATGAAGGAAGCTGCTGCTGATACAAGTCTGACAATAGGTTGTATAAGCCAGCATAGAGGTTCACAAGAAATGGGTACCTATATATAATAAAGGGAAAAAACTTACACAGGGATCAGTACAACTAATAAAAAGATCATCTCCCATGTTTTGCAAGTGTGCTGAAAAGACAAGCTTATGCATTGATATACTCAGTATATGTGACACAACAATAATGGAGGTTTGCATAAAATGTTTCTTTCTAGACTTTGAAATTTTCTAGTTGAACTCATTCAAGAAACACCTTAATTTGGGCAAATTGGATAACTGCCGAATGCTTCACTTATCATAAAAAGTAAAATATGATTATGTTGAAAACTATTTTTTAATGAAATTATAAGCTTCTATCCATTTTTTGTCTAGATGATCTAATTAGGAAATCTTTGGACCATTGCAAACAAATTTATATACTGTAGGTCAATAAATTTGAGGTGAAACACATGACCCAATCTATAATGTTTATTAAAAGAATTGATAAAGAAAAATCTATCATTATGATTGTTGTTATTGTTATCATCATCACAATCATTAAAGAAGAATGTTCATCCATTTTTTTATTTAAATCCTATTAGTGAGATTTGAGCAAGACAAGGCACAAAGTAAGCAACTTTTCTGAACATTTGTCAAGAAAACAGATCCTAGCAAATATTTCTAAGAAATGTGTAGACACAAATGTGCATGGATGAATTAGAAATTGCATTTCATTAGGAAGACAATTATAGTGAGAAATTGAAATGAAGATCTATAAAGAGATTGAAAGAAACAAAGGAAACAATAATAATCTCTCAATATTTGTAGCATAATTCAAAATGATTCAAACTATACATAAATATACAAGGAACTTTTATGATTTAAATATTAATAACTATAGATACATACATACCGATGCATATAAATTAATATTTCTATTTCTATATTTATACAGAAATCTTTGTACATATATACTTGAATTGATCATTTTTTTCAAGACCAGCTGAAACATGTTTCTGCATAATGACATAGGAGAGATCAAGATAGAAATACCAATATTCTAGTTTGAAACATTTGTATATTTTTGTATAATAACAAATGCAAAAAATTGGTACCAACCCTAATAATAGTTGATAAAAAACTTCTTTTTAAAACTTTAAAAAAAAAAAAAAGTGCAAAAATATGGGGAAGTGTCCAGAGAGAGAGAGAGAGAGAGAGATTAATGTTTACCAAGTTGCATAACTAACTCTCTCCTCTCACGTTCACATGCATGTCTTTTTTTTTCTCTTTCATGAACTCAGACACATATATACAGAATGACTTGAGAAAAACCTTGAAATGAGAATTTAGGATAGACAAAATTTAACAATTCTGAATCTGGTGAGGAAAAATAAACAAATTATTCCCTAAATGCATCAAAATACTGAAAAAGATGAAAAAAAATTAACTCAATCTATAGTTATTGGTGATGAGAAAAAAAAAAAAAAAAAAAAAGATCTCAATAGAAAATTGAAAAAATAAAAAGTAAAGGAAAATAAAGATCCTGGCTTGGAAAGTGCTGATAGTATCAATAAGAAATCTTATTATAGATGGATACAGTGATAAATCATAAAAGCAGATTTGACTATCTAAAGAGAGTTTTGAATGACCATGTGTGCATAACCAACCAACTGAAAAAAGAAAAAAAAAAAAATGTAGAAAGCAAGTAAAACATAATTAACATAAACAAACAAAAAATATTGAAAATTATTTCTAATGTTTGAGGCAAAATAATATGAGAGAAAAAAATCAAACAGGAGAAAAATGAAGATAATGAAAAAATGAAGATAACAAGAAATTATAGAGTATAAAATGATTATATAGAAAAAGAAGTGGAGAACACATGAAGTGAGAAATAGCTTTTTGGATTTTGTCTGTTGATGATGCAGAAATAATTTCAGTGTCTTCAAAGAAGGAAATAAAAGCAGAAAAGATGTATGTATAAAACAAAAAACTAAGACCCACTCTCATAAAATATTTCTTTGACACTGAGACAATTTTCATCTTTTTTTAGCCATTCTACTGCACTGTTCACTCCCTGTATATTGGCTTTTATCAAAAGTTGAAAAAGGGAAAATCACTTAGATAATTAATTGGAAAATATAAAATTTATGTATTTTACAATATCAGAAAAAAAAACCTTCTTCTTTGTGCCATGTCCCTTCAGGATATAGGCAATCATGTCTCTCCACAACTTTCTCTCCTTTGTAGCTCTTGATAAAGTTTACCTTTTTGCTATATCACCTAATCTCTTTTCTGCCAACCATTTACACAAGTTTGTTAGGTAGATTATGTACTGCTTTCCTCTTGCCTTCAATATGTTTAACCTTAGTTTTACAAGAAACAAAGTGACTTAGATTTAGTTGAATATCCCTTATATCAAGCTGTCATTTACAGTTTATGAGGCTTAACCCCATGGAAGAAAAAATATTCTGAAAGTTACATTGGTTGTTTGATTTTGTTTTGCGGTATATCAACTTCTATGGGTTATTTAATGCCTAAATCTAAATATTTTGAACACAATTTTATGGCTTCAACTAAATGAATGCAAATATATACCTTCAACTACAGATAAAATGTATTGTTGATGATTTTGCTATAAAATGTATTGCTGGTCATTTTGCTTTAAAAATCTATTGTTGGTCATTTTTTTTATAGAATGTATTGCTAGTATTTTTACTATAAAAATGTATTTTTATACTTTGATAGTGTATAGCTTTTGTTTGGAGGTTTACTGTTTGCTCATAGCTGGGACACTAATAGGTGCTACCACCCTTGATCAGAATGGGCCTGGGAACAACAGCATGTAAAAGGTGGTTTCACACTGCTCAAAACCTCCAATCTCCTAATCAAAATAGGCCTTGCTACTGGATATAATTTATTGTTGTATCCAAGACTAGCAAGTAATATGTTTGTCATTATATACTGTATGAATATCATAAAAGCAATAAAGAAAAATATTTATGCTACATACCCAGGTACAGTAACTTTTTGTAATGTTAGCAATTTCAAGAAGGGTGACTACTGTGACACCATTTAGGGCTGCTAGAAGGAGAAACGAAAAAGGAAAGAAAAAAAAAAAAGAAAGGCGAGAGTTAAATTTAGATGATAAAAGAAAGCCATCACAAAAGGGACATTAAGCGGTGTTATTTTGACAAGGAAAAATGGCGAAAATTTTTTTATTGCCATTGTTGAGAATTCTAAATAAATAAACATTTAACTGTGTCACGGGAATGCCATTTGGGGCTTCGACGGAGTTCTAAAGAGATAAAGATTTAATAGGTCATCCGTTAACCGAGAAATAAGAATGTCCGTTGACCACACATGAGTTGCGAAAACAAAAGACCAAACCATAGGTTAAGTCTTTGTCGATAGGAAGATATCGTTTGGACAAGGCATCTGGGTTATGTTGGAATTTGACTATGACAGCGAAACTATTTTATCAGAAATTGGCAAAAATTTCGTTGCCGACTTCCATATGAATTCGGCTGTGAATTGGCGAAATTGTTTTATCGTATCAGTGGTTGGCGCTGGAGAGTGAGTGTGTCTGGTTGACCACCCACTTGTTAATTGGCGAAAATCTCATTGATAGGTACCAGGTGACATTGAGGATAAGAGCTGCGATTCAGGGACCACACTACGAAAGAAAAGAGAAAGAAAGAAGGAAAAAGGAAAAGGAAAAGAAAAGATATATTTTTTTTTCCTCGAGTAAGATTTTTTTTTTTTTTGAAAACAAGGCTAGTCTGGTCACACCCACACTGCTGGCCGCCTATTGGATGAATGTTAACGAGAGCCAGGCAGAGGTGATCATGTGATGCGGGGGGGGGAAGCCTGCGACCACCCATTGAAGGGATAGGTATGAGATGTCACTGCAAGAGAGAGGGAAAACCGTTGACGCCCTCTGAGGGTATGGTGAGATACCCATATGAGAACAGAAGAAGGTGGGAGTAGGAGAAGACTTCCAAAAATGGAAAGGAGTGGAAAATTCCTGACCGAAAACAAAAGAAGTGGACTGTAGATTTAGAATTATCAAGAGTCGCAGCGAGCGAAAATCAGTTTCCAGTTTTCCAGAGTTTCCAGTTCCAGTGAGTTTGAGTTTAAGTTGAGAGCTCTGAAGACCCACCATGCATTAGCTGACTAAGATTCACGCAATTCCAAACTCATCTTCAATCCAAGAACAATTTATTTTTGAAGAACGACTTAGACTCATACCACCAAAAACAAGTTTTACGAATATCGCCTGAAGACACACCAAGAACCAGTTTCTTAAAGAACAGACAACTTAAGATGTTAAGACTCGCCTAACAAAAACAATGTGTCACGTATCCATATAGGGGTTTGGGAGATAGACGCAGTCCTGTATCCAGCAACCAGATATAAAATATTGTTATCCTTTTTTAACACATTTGAACTTTTCGAGTTGTTATTTTATTTTCTTTTACATCTATTTGTGCGATATCACCCTTATCCGAACTCGACTTGCATTACAGCCCCGGCGACTGATTGATTTCGTCTGCCTAAGATCAATTTACAACGTGGGTAGGCAGACTGTAAATCAAGGTAGTTACTTCGGTAACCAGATGTTGGAGGCAAGTTGGGAACGATGAGGCTGATATCGAATCTAACCAGATTCCCATCCGAATCACCAAAAGGTTAGAATGTCACATTTGGGTACCGCGACCAATACCAAGCCAGTTGGTCATCACAGGACGGGATAGCATGACTGACGCAGACAGGCGGACGTCACGTTTGGAGTGGCGACACCGGCGGAGGACGTCACACTACAATCTTTTGAGTAGTCTTTGCTCTGGTTAGCCAGCCATTTTGGATACCGATCTTTTGAAGTAGATCCTAATCAAAAACGGCACAATGCATCATATGCAATTCTATATGGACATTACAATCAAAATGTAAAGAAACTTAGGTCACAAATTGTCACCAAAAATACAACATTCAACCATTTTGTTGGTAGGGAATGAAAATATCACTATATTGCTACTGGAAATAAGAGCTGATTCTGATATTATTTATAAAAAAAATTTTAAAAAATAACAAATATAGAAAGCAGTGGTTATCACCCTAAGTCAAAGCAATTCCGACACTAAAAAATCAGGGCTTCACCTACAGGAAAATTTGCTACATATCTGGTATTGCTCTCTTAAGCTACTGTATCCTGATGAAGCCAACATCATTTGCAATGGTTCCAAAATTTGAAAATAAATAAATAATTGTTATAATTCTTTTTCTATCCTTTGCAAATGATTCAAATTTTAGTATGTTATTATGGATGATAACGACTACCAGTTGTCAAAATTTCAGCTTTTCACAGTTGTTATTTCTAACAAATATTAGGTTTTAAAATTTTGTCCCTTAGTTTTGGACGCTACTGTATATCAAGATACTATAGACTATCAGTACTTAGCATAAGTTCATAATAATTTTTTTTTCTCCTAGCGCCATCTAATGACAAAAACACAGTGGACTATTTTTTATAATCAACCCAATATATACAGGGTGCAATGTATAAAATGTTATCTAAATTAAGCACAAATGAAAATAACACTGACATCACAATTTAAAAGATATATTTACCAAAATTACATTAAAATATCTTGAAATACTAACAAGTAAATTTATTCAATAAAATCATCATTGGCTTCAACCACTGCCTCCAGATGACTTTGGAATTTCATGAAACTTCTGGATGGTCTCCTTGTTTAAGTTGGTGAATACTGCCATAATTCTTGCCTTCAGTTCATCTTTTGTGTTACAAGGAGTTTTGTTGGTCTCTCACTCAACTGTACCCCACATAATAATCAAGGGGATTGCAGTCTGGGGAGTTAGGTGACCAGATGTAAGGGGTGATGTGGTCACAGAACTTGTCTGACATCCATGACTGGGTTCTCCTGCTTGTGTGGCATGGTCCAGAGTCCTGTTGCCAGACATAGGGTCATCTAGCGGCCACCCTCTTGACCCAGGGCAGCACTACCTCCTCAAGGCACTTAATGTATGCCACCATGTTGAGTCTGACGCTCTCACCAAGAAATTTGGGATTTCTTTTCAGAATGATTAAAGTGAATTTTCCTAGCTGCCATATCTTTGTAATCACCATTAGACTCATCCAACTCTTTCTGAATCCTCTCTGCACTTTCCACAGATTGATACTCAAATACTCTGAAATGTTTGTATTGGATCTTCTGGCATGAAAGCCAAGCAGTACAGTATGCCATTTCCAAATTTCTGGCTGAGTGAATTGCATTATGGTGCTCTTTTTCTCAAGGCCGGTGCCCAACTGACCCTACTATGCTGTGCAATCGACAGAATCTATTTCAATCACTATATCCTACAGTTTAGTAGTGATTCAAATAAATAACTGATTGTCTTTACTTAACACTAAAAGAAAATAGGAACATAAGCATAAGTGATGTGTGTTAAAAAAGTCATAGAAAAAGAAAATCACTTCCTAACATTTCTAATATAAAAATGAAGAGAATTTATTTCACATTACAAAAATGATTCATCTTACTTTAGGCAGACTTAGAAGTTAGTTTTTAATTAATGAGCATTTATCAAAATTCGTAAATATTAAAATTTATGAACCTATTTACATCATTTGGACTGTTGTCCTCATTTTTATTGCCATATTCATGATATTTTACGCTCTGGCCTTCTTCAGGTGATATAAATTGGCATTTTGAATGGAACCATTTATTTAGTACATGGGGTAATTTCATGTGCTAGACCTTTGAATATCTCAGTTTCAATTACTTCCCCTTGGTAACTCAACTCTCCAAGATTTTGTTCCCTCTGCTATGGTTAGGTATGAGCTCACAATTCTTTAGGCCTTAAGTCACTTTTGGATCAATCAACCAACGCTTTTATCCACTGGCCATGTGTCCTTGAAGAAACATCATGAATACAGCAATAAAGCAACAGTCCAAATAGAGTAAGTAATAACAATATCTCATCTCAAAAACAGAGACGAGATTTATGAACCTAATTTACATTTTTTTACTGAATTTATTCACTTATTTAATATTTTCTCAATTATTATTAGTTTGCTATCATCAAAATCTATTTGGTATTAATGAATTTAAGCACAGTACCAGATTGGCAGCAAGGTCTCATCAATTTATAGCTACAATGACTAGACATAACCATAACTTCTATGCTAACTGTTTCTTCTATCATCTTTCTTGATTTCCAGTTCAACTGTTATCTTCTGTCTTCTTAATTCCTGTTCTTTTATTGTTCTCTCTACTTAATAATGTTTTCTTTTCTCATATTCTCTCACACTCAGTATACCCTTGCATCTTAGTGGCTTTATTGCTTTGCTTGGGGTGAAATGATTAAAAAAAATAATTGCTAATAGTAAGAATACCCATTGAAAAGCTTAATGACATCTTTCATGACGTAAAAAAAAATCCTTTCTCTAAAATTGATTGGACAAGGCATGCATCAAAATGTTTTAATAAATTTAATTCTACTTGTCATTTCAGTCAGTCTGTTTATTTATTTATTCTAAAAATTTACCATAAATGAAACAAGTCTTTAAATAAACATCCTTTTTATTTGATAACTTTTGACAAAATTTTATTTGACATTTTGGCTTCCCATTCAATAATCCAGTACTAACAAATTGAAATAATTATTCCCAAGACATGAAAAATGTAAACAAAGTTGATATTGTTTGAAAGATTTTTCGATATATTACATTAATTGTATTTTGTCTTAAAAACTATAGGGGGGGGGATTAATTAGGATTTAATTTTAATTAATAATAGCACAAGTCAGATTTTCATATGTTCAACAGCTTTTAGTGATCAGAGCTTAATAACTGCAATTTTAATATTAAACTTAACTGGAATGTCCAATGTGTTAAACTCAAATAACACAAATAAAATATAAACACATCAAGAATCATCTATCTATATTTCTGGGATGAGATATTGTAACTATTTACATCATTTGGACTGTTGTCCTCATCTATATTGCCATATTCATGACATTTCGGCTGTTATATGCTCTGACCTTCTTCAGTAATATATGTTGGATAAGGATAACAGTTTAAACAATATAGATAGTATAAATAAATTAAGAATCACATTTCAACTTTGAGAGTGGTGAAAAATTTTGTTTTTTTATAAGATTATAACAATTATTGTAAAAATAAAAACAAAAAATGTTACTTTTCATAAAAAACAAACATAAAAAATTAGGCATATTAAACGATTACATCAGTTTGTGTTTGTCATAAAATCAGTTAAGTAATAATACTTAATGATTCCCATATTATTATGTGAAAAAAAAAATATCCTATGCTCATCATTAAATAAAAAAAAAGAAAATCACCATTCTAGTCTAGAAATCATACAAAGGGATTCTAATTTGTAATAAACATTTCTAAATACTGATAGATTGTAACATATATGCATAATATTCAAGTTTTATCTTTTAAAATACATTGTGCTAAAATATATTGCAATATTTTTCTTTACTTTGGTTGTCTTTCTAAAATAATCTAAACTTTATAAACTCCAATTAATCTAGGATCATTTGTCATGCTGAGATCATTTAAAAACTTCAATGTGATTGAAAGAATGAAGGAACCAATGGGAAACACAAATAAAATCAGACCTAATTGAATAGTTAAAAAGTTTTTTAACAAGCAGAATTAAAATTGATTGACAATAGACATAGAACAATGACACATCATACTATATTGACAGTGGGTAAAAATTAATTTATATAAAAGTTTGATTACTTCATTGTAAATAAAGCAAAAGAAACCCAACATGATATAATGATTAATTTATAAATGGAATGAAAATGCCTTAAGTTGAAAGCCTAGTCATAATAAGATAAGGTTGGACCAATTGTACTTTAAGGAATTGTGGATTTAGGGACCATATTCAAATCTAGGACAAACCAAGTAAATATACATCTCCTATTCCTAACCACAGGCCAGACTAAGTGGTCACTAAAGTAGAATCTTTTCTATTTGCTAGAGGAAAAGAATTTTGTTGATATTAAAAAAAAAAAAAAATGCCTGGTTCTAAAAGTGTTGAGGATTGAAGAAAATAAAATTCAATCCCATCTCATGGCTCCAATTTTGTCTTTATGGCTGCAAATCATTAAACCAACCTAAGCAAATTTCAACATATTTTGTTAGCTGCTTGTATTTTTGAAAATATCCAGATACGCATTTATAAATACTAGCCCCAAGAAATAGTTTATCTTCAATTTTGATTTATATCCTTACATTTCAGGTGAATACCAAATAAATTATGGCTGCTGAGTTTGACTTAATAACACTAAAAGAAATGATTATGAAGAATAGGAAAAACAACTTTGCTGAAAAGCTTATAGGAGGCTTCATGGAGTTCAGTTGTGTAATTTCAAGTAATTTGTAAAGGCAGTAATGTGTCAGGATGGCAAAATATTCCAATAGTAGAATGAATAGTGGACAAGACATTTATCTTGCAATCTTATTCTTACAATGTTATTCATGATGTGACCAAATGATTTAAAGGTTAGCAATTCTATGCATTCAAAGTGTGTTTCTGTAATGGTTTACCACTTTTGATTACATTTGAAGTAAACCAAGGAAAAGAATATAAAAGAGAAAAATGAAGGCAAGGAAACAAGAAGAATGAAAAAGATAAAATGAAAAGAGTGGAGGGGTAAATAAAAATGGTTTCTAAAGAAAAAAAACTAATGACAGAAACAGGAATAAATATATTTTGAATTGCAAAATGGAAGAAAAAATATAATTAAATATGAAAAATTAGCCAAAAGAAATAAATGAATTGAGAAATAAATAAAAAAAAATTTAAAAGAAAAATAACAGAAAAATTAAATCAATCTGAGGAGAAAGATAAAGGAATGTAATGAAAATTGACTAAAATACAAAGAAATTAAAAAGAAAGTTTAAGTCCAGCAGATCATGTCTTTTTATATTACATCATATTTAGACAAACCTCAAAGTTTATATTACAGTAATAGTTATAACTATTCATGGCTTTGCCTAAATATGATTTGATAATGGATCATGTCACAGAGGACTGACAAGTCAACATTCTAGAAGAAATGAGGCTGGAATGGCAGTGTATCAATCATGGAAGCTGAATAGAAAATATCTCCATTTACATTGATGAAATGAAGAAGGAGAAGATCAAGCAAAACAACTAATCAAATGTAATAAATGAAAAACTGTGATTAAAATCAGTTAGCTCTCTGCAAGTTATGTGCATACACATTTCATCATCAGCAAAATCTGATTAATAAACAAAACTTATTATTGAACTGGCACAGATATGACAATAAATCTTATGTGGATGTAAATTATCATTTTCTAATACAAACCCATCAATTCACCGAATATCACCTAATGGTGTGATCTCAAATTCAAGAAACATTCAGTATACAGTCAGCAAAAGTATTTGACAGAGTCTTTTAAAGATATTGGCACTATGAAATAAGCAAAAATCAAAGCCCTTTCATGTATTGAATTCTTTACACTTTCTATACAACACGTATTAGCAAATTTACTACTAGCAGCTTTTTGAAACAAAATCTTGTTCATTAGAACATGTTTTTAAATTTACTTTTTTAAAATGTTATATTTCCTAATAATTGTACTGTTTCATTTACTGAAGGATAAACACAAGATAATCTGCCAAAATAGTTTGGCTTTGACAGAGTTTATTACTAAACAATTTCTAGCTCTTGCTCTACAATGAGGTCTATACTTATCCATGAGGATTTGCTGTCAAGTCTAAACATCTTCATCACATGAAGTGAGTTAGAGTATCCTCTGATGCCAGTCTTTACAAGTATACAGCTATTCTCTTATTTACTTTGGTTATATTCTGTCCTGTCAAAATATTAAAATATGCACTGATGCACAAAAAGCATACTACATAGTGTGTTTGTGTGTGTGTTATGAATTCACATTGCTTAACTATCACTATTGAAAATGCAGCATAAACACAGGTCACAGCAAGTATGTGTTGAATATGTCATGAATTCAAACTTGAACTTTACAGTCATGCATTGATAGTTTTTTTTTTTTCTTTCATTTTAATAGAATCATTAATAGATCCGTGGGTAGTGAAGGAACTTGAAACAATATAGTCATAGTTTTCTGAAGGCATGCAGGTAGGCAATTTGTATTAATAGTGTGGAATCAGTTTTCAATATCCTTTTCCCCTGTTTCATTTTTTGACTAATCATTTTCATACACACGGGCATGCAAAAAACACTGAATATTTTGTATACAAGGTAGACAGAAATACCCACATATATAAAACACAATCCGCACCCACATACATATTTTTGTGTGTAACACTCTTCCAGATCACCAGAAGAATCCACTACAAAGTGATAAACTCTTCTAGTGATGTAAAAATATTATCTTATGTCATATTAAACTTGATAAAGCAATTGATAAATAAACAAATTCATCTTGAACTCTTTTGATGATATAGTAGAAATAGAATTGTTCTGTTATTTTATTTTTAAATTACTTTTTTATTGTCACAACAAGCTTATACTAGAAATATGTTAAAGGAATACTTAAATTGTCTCTTTAAATAAATAAATCTTTTAAATGAGTTATTTTAAATACCTGTATGTATAAAAAATGTGTTTTTTATGATAGTTGTTTTCATTTACAGCATTTGGACAAGGTAGTGGTTCAATTATTATTTTTAATTAATTTTAGTTTCATATTCAGAATCCATACCTTTCCCAAAGGTATTTGCACATAAGTGAATGTAACCATCTCTTTGTCTCCAGCTATGAATAAAATAGCAGGATAGTCCTGGGTCCTAATGCCTTGGGCGGCAACTGGTCTAAGAGAAGGACAACTCTAAATCCCAAACCTCCAACTATGGGTTAAATACAGCCTTTATGAAGTGAATATTATATCTGGTCATTAGAATTTGTTGAGGACTTTGGAATTTTCTTCATTCTTTCCAATTCAAACATTTCAGTTCAATAAAAACCAAATGAAAACAAGAAACCTGGGAAATCATAATGTTCTTTGGCTGATCCATCATGAAAAATATTGATAATTTCCTGTGTTGTGAGTCACAGAATTGTAAATATAAAAGTAAAAGAACTGGTGAAACTGGACTATATAGTACCTTGTACTAAGAATTCAAAGTGCTAAAGAGATTATCGTTAAACGTCTTTGTATTACCTCCAGGAACATCCTTGTGATGTATGAAATTGTACAACAGATCAGCTATGAAAATCTTTGCATTAGAACTGATTAGAGAAGACTTTTCAGAATACATACAAAAGAGAGAGAGAGAACAACTTAATGTACACTGGTTAAATAAAAAGTACATTTCTTAAATAATGAACCTATTGGAAACATGTAATTTTACTAAAGAAGATGCTTGCTTCGAGTTATAAAAAAAGTAATCAAGAAAAATCTAAGCTGACAAAATGCTGTAAGTTCTTTTTTTTATATTTTCTTTACACTTTGATTAAAAGGCCACATGCTGTAAGATAACTTGTATATTTTCCTGTTCTTGTGAATAAATAAATGAAATGTCTGCAGTGAAAGACAGAGTTGAAAAGAAAATGCAGAAAAAGAAAATAAAAGTATTCTAGTGTTGAAGTTGAAATGAAATACATAAAATGAAAAATAGAAACAGATTAGAAAATAAACTTGAATGGCAAAATAGATGGAAAAGCATCCATGACTTTTATGTCTTTTGCAGATGATGTTAGCAAAGAAAAAAAATGAAGATTTATCTTGTGAACAAAGAATATTATATCTCTATATTACGTAGGTATATGCCTTTAGAAATGTGTGTGTGTGTGTGTGTGTGTGTGTGTGTGTATACAAAAATGTAAAAAGGTATTATTCTTTCCATATATTATTTGAAAAGTTTGCATGAACCACTGTAAACACAGTTTAAAAATGTCATAATTCAACCTTCAATATTAACCTCAACTGTTACATCATGCTATGATACAACCTTAGAATCACCAGGAACTGAACCATGTCACAACAAGAGACCTGAATGGTGCAAATTGCACCATCATGTATTGGAATATGAACTTAGAACACGAATCATACCATTTTAAATCCACCAAGTGAATGCATCTATCACTCTAGAAAGTCCACAAATGAACTGAGAAACTCTATATTGTACTTGGTTTAAGTACAGCAAAGTCATTTGCATGGACAACAGAGAGACGCCATTGAATACTTATCCACTATTTCCCCCACATGCCATAATAAATGCATGCTAATTGTGGCTGTGTCTCTTTTATATATAAATAACCACAACATTTGACATATAGACTCATGTAGACACACATATGCACACAAATAGGGGAGAAAAATAAATCTAACACCAATAACTAAGAGATAAATTAATCACATCAAACTTAGCATAAAGATAAGAAAAAAATGAACATCAATGGATGAAACCTCCTGATGAGTGGACTGAACAAATTGACAAATTTGTGACAAGTGCCAAATTTTATTTATATTAATTCTATTATATATATATATATATATATATATATTCACACAAATAAATGTGGAGGTTGTATAGTAAATGGACTAATTAAAAAAAGATTTTTAAATATTTGAAAATTTATTTAAAATTACTTCAGAAGAATCAATTCAAATTCTGATATATAAAAAACATTGAACTAAATTTAACAAATATTCCTGTTTGCTAATTAAATATTGTTCATTTATGACAACAAATCTTAGTTCTTCAATTTCCACATTAAATAACAAGATGTTTGATATATAGTGCTGAAGCAGTCAAAGCAATAGGACAATAAATTGTCTTCAATAGAGGAAAATCTATTCTGCATGCACCAAAATGTTTCCAAAAACCAAATTCTAAAAATGGAAAGATCTTGAATAATTAAATATAATAAAACCCTAGAGATGCCAATCTGTTTTTTTGTATTTTCCAATTTAGTCAAAACATTTAGAGTAGGCAAAAATATCAAATAAAGAACACTTTCAATGAGCAGGAGTTTCAAAGAAGAAAATAAAAATGACAGTAATAAGAATGGAATTATCTGGAAAGGGAGAAGAGTTATAGATTCAAGAATGCAAAACAAGAAAACTATTTGCACTTATTTATTTTCTCTTTGCATATACTTATGTATATGTGTTTATGGCTATGTACTATATTTCATATCTCTTAAGAGTTTCATAATAAAAAATATCAGTAAAATAATGTACTATATTATGGAACCTATTCTATAGCGCTGACAGGACATCTACTTTAGGCATTGATGTAGGGAAAAACTACTAACAAAGGAATATGGTCATACTTGTGTATGTATGTTCATTCATATGCATATTAGTGAAATCATGTGTATGATACATGGTTTTACTTCAAAACAGCACCATAGCCATTGGCATGGAAATAGATACAAAAACTGTGGGCACATATACATATCGTGTGTGTATGTGTGTGCATATACACACACACAACATAATTTTATAGTGAAAATAGAGTGTTGAAAGATTTTTAAAAATAAAAATAGAAAGATGCTCATGTGAATTCCAGTAGCACGCGGCACATCAGAGCTTGAAATGAACAGTCCTTTTTTAAAAACACCACACAAATATAATTTACAATGTAATAATCATAACATGAGAAAAAATAACAAAACCAGAGACAAAACACTCTTGAAAAGGGCTATAAAAGCGACAAAAGGTGCTTGGGACGATAAAAATTATGTAGAATTTTTATATTCCTTAACTCCTACAAAACAGAAAAACGTTAGGATGATGGAAAAACTTAATAAAAATTAATTCAATCTTCCTTGCTGGCACCATATTCAATAAAAGAAATAACATATATATATATATATATATATATATATATATATATATATATATATATATATATTAATGAATATATAAATGTGTAGGTTTGTACAATTGTTCAAATATTATGCATCTCCATATATCAGGCATATATGTGTGTAAATATGTGATGAAAATGATACAAGAAAATAAAAAATATTTAAAGTAAATTACAAAATATAAATAAATCAAGAAAGTTGAAGATTTTATGAAAGTCTGTAAATCAATTTTTTTATGAATGTCAAGAAAAGACAGCAAAGTTAGGAAAACCATTCACCCATCATATATATATATATATATATATATATATATAATTTTTTTAAAAAGTAAGCTAAAGATGATGTTCAAAGAACAAGTCGCAAAAAAACAAAGGATGAAAGAAAAATAAAAGACCAAATTATTTCAGTCTCATGTTGAATTACCAGTTTGTCAAGGGTCCAAGAGAAACTTTGAAAGTTTTTTATTCCTCTTTTTTCTAAAATAAACAAGAAGTTTTTGAATTGTACTGATGAAACAGTAAAAGTATCATTTTGAGCCAAATGTCAAATCATTTAAATACTCAAGTGATTTTTTTTTTTTATACAGCAGGATTGGGTGCATAATAAAAGGCTTACAATCAAAGGGTTTCACTGCCAAAAAGAACCTAAATTGCATGGACAGATGCCAGAAAGTAGCAAAGGGAATCTTACAGCACATAACATGTATGTGAGAGAGAGAGAAAGCATCATGTGTACTTAATATATTTCAAACTGTACTTGATCGTATGTGTGCATGCACAAACATATTTATATAATGTATAGATACATTTATGTACATTGTATTTCATTATTACCCACTTCATGTTTTATCAATATATAAAATAAATACTTACTGCAATCTAAATGCTTATTTGCCAAATGGTGGCAACATTGATCTGTACAGCTAGGATGAAAGTCGGTTTGTTTTGCACAGATGTAAACAAACAACAGCCATTTGTATGAAATGGCCTGAATTTTGAAACCTCAAATTCATAGCTACATTGCAAACTTGAGCTTTAAAAAGGGTTATAAAAAGAAATGAAATTTTTAAGCATTGTGGTAACAAGAATATGTTGAAAAGGTAGCAAAACATGAGACCAATATAAAAGGTCTTCATTAAAAGACACCCATCTAGCAAATTGCACGAAATGAGCAACAGAATTTATGAAAACATTCTTCTTGATGGGCCAAACAGAAAAAAAAACAAAAAGGTTGATAGCTATTCTGGAAACTGCACTCACTAGTTGAAACATTAACAAAGTGGAGATAGTGTGATATTGTCAGTGAGTTCATTGAAAGTTCCAGATGATGTTTACTGCTAAGGTATAAATTGATTTTTAGAAGACACACACAAAGCCATGGTTCAAGAAGCTAAATACTATTAGAAAGATGTTTTTTATGAACAATAATACTACATCACATTTGACAAAGAAAACTAATGAATATCTGCCTAAAAATTGGTTTCCAAAACACTTATTTGATAAAGTGGCCAGATTGTTCACTATACCATAACCCAAATGAAAACAAGTGGAGTATTTTGATGAAGTTTACATTAAATGACAATTTACTAGCAAAGGTGAATTCTGAAATGCTATTGTCTCATATGAAGAAATACAACAGTTCCCAAAATCAGTGAATAGATGACCTCTAAAACTAGTTTCAGAACACGGAGCATACATTGCACATTAATGTCGTTATAGCTTTGTAGTCATTAGAACGATACAGGTTTTCAATTTGTCTTTTAAAACATTTTACACTATCTGTAATATTCACTTTTTGAATTACAACATCATGTTAGTTGGAGTGTCAGTAATCTGGTTTGTAATTTAAAACTTGGAAAATCTGATAAAATTCCATAAAACATAAGAATGACATGTAGCCTATTTTATTTTATGTGAAATGTCCTGCATGCAAATTGAGCAAATGTTTCTATAAATCCCTTCATTAATTTTCTAAAAATTAAAAAAAATTTAAATAACTTATATGAGAGTGTATTCATATATTTGTATTTGTACATACGCACACAAAGTACATGCACACATACACATGTATGTACAAACAGCTGTCTGTATGCACATATAGTTCTTTGTATTATCATATGCAATACAAACGTTCCTTTGAGTCTAAATTTTTTCAAGCTATACACTGTAACTTTGTTTTCAAGTACCAAACTGAATTTTATATTATAATGAACAAATATCAGAGAAAAACTATTCAAGCAATATCAAAAAATCAATAAATTGTATAAAAAATAACAAAGTATCAGTATTAATATTAGTTGGCTGTAACTTGAACATTTAAAAAATTATCTTAATTATCATGCTAACAAAGAAAACAGCAAGTTATACATTAGCATTTAAGTCATAATTCAGGAAATATTTGTACTGGAGAAACTACCAGAAAATGATACAACACTGAAAAGACTGCAAAACTGTCTGAAATTACAATGAATGAATTAAAGTATTTATTTAATTTTTCTACTGATAACAGAAATTTGTTCTCTGTATGCATCAATTTTGGCTTCAAACTGAGGTGAACCTCAATCTACTTCCTTTTTTAATCTGATGGCTGTATTATGTTTCATTTTTTTTTATTATTAGAACAGTTATATATTATTGCTTACTGCTGGTTTATATTTTTAAAACTATCTCTTTATTTACTCTATACAGTCTTCTTTTTTCTTTTGGAACACAAATATCAACATTAAATATTGAACATTATTATATTATATTACAATAAAACAAATATCAAAGTAGAAAGAAAAATGCTGAACAAAAGATGTAAAAAAATAAAACGAAGAGGAACTAACTAATTTTCATAATTCTTATCTCATGAAATTCTTACTTTTTTTCTTTTTTTAAATCCCAATGCATTAAAAGTGCCTATTTTTATTCATTTGGTGTTATTCTACAGAAGAATGCTGAGAATAACATGGACTGAACATGTGAGCAACAACAAAGTTTTAGAGAAAATGAAACAGAAGGGATACTTTTACTTAACATCATGAAGAGTCTGTTGAAATTTCTAGGGCACATAATGAGGAAAGAGGGCTTGGAAAATTTGATACTCACAGGACAGATTGAAGGCAAGAGGGACAGAGAAAAACAATGAATAATCTATCTAGCAAGAGTGAGTAAATGGATGACAGAGCAAAGTTTAGGAGAGATAGCAAAAAGAGAAAATTTATTAACAGCTACAAAGGACAGGAAATTGTGGAGAGCCGTGATTACCTACTTCCTGAAGGGACATGGCACATAGAAGAAGCAGCAGCTTCCTTCAGAAATACAAATGTTTGTAAAAGGTTTATGCTGCAGAATAGCTTAACCTTTTTTATCTTTCTTGTCAAGATGCTTCAAGAGTCATGTTGGCAAACTGACATTCACATAGTTGTCTATTTTCAAAACCCAGGTAATTCTTTTAGAAAGATTAGGAAGTATTTATTGATATCTCTGGATATAAAAATAAGTTTTAAGCAACTTTGAATCAAATAAACAGTTAGTGAAGAAACTATTCAATTGATCTATATATTTCTCGATAACAAATTCAGGTACACATATTCAGTTAATGAATTAAATAAACAGTTGATCTAATGCAGATGTAGTTCTTTTTTGCCTCTTAACTACAGACTGTCTTAAATTATGCTTTTTTATTGTGAAGGATAAATGCTATAAATTAGACTCTTTGCTTATATATTACCCAACATCAGTTTCAAGCCCTTTAAGATGTCTACTTTGTCAAAACAAATTTGAAATAAAAGGTCTTCTTAAACTAACATATAAAATTTCATAAACTGGTAGATTTTTCGGGGGGCAAGAAATTTTCTTAAAGGCAAGACAAAAGTGGTAAGAAAAAGCAAAAGTCAAAAAATGAACATTAAAGAACAAAGTACACCATAGATATACACACAGACCCATACAACAAAAAAATGCCATTTTAGAAACTAAATCAGATCCAAATTTAAAATAAGAATGTAAAAATAATCATCCATTTAGCTGAAACAACCCATGTGACCTGTTGTGAAGGTTGACAAATTCAGTTATTTCAACAAGATAGTTGCTGTCTAATTTGTGGAATAGTAAATTGAATATATTTTTTATTCACAGAACATACTTAAAAAGCCTAAGAAACAGAAATGGAACTGTGATTAGTATCATTTTGAGTTCGCTTGTACAACTAAAAAAGATGAAACAGAAAGGCTGCAATGTATTTTATGCTCAGTGGTATGCAAATTTAGCCTTCTAAATTTGATGAACACTATAAAAATGTACACAGTAGTTTAGAAACTAGAAACAACAAAGAAATACTCAAGGTGAAGGCGGCACGTTTTGACTGTCAAGGAACTCTACCAAATTAGGGATTTACATTAATTAGAAAGCTTCTTCTTGATGCATCCTATAAAGATGCCTATCAAGTGGCTAAAAAAAAAAATGACACATACAATCACCAAAAAAATTATGCTCTGAAAGTTGTCAAAATTATTCTGGGGAAAGATACAGAAAGGATGGTGGCACAAGTTCCAATAAACAACAATCTCATCAAGAACAGAATTGATATGAGCCATGATATATTGGAGCAAGTGATCGATGATATCAAGGCAAGTTCCATGAAAATATTGTTGCAATTGAACAAATACATGGATGTTGCTCATTGTAGCTAACTAACTACTGTTGTCTGATATGTCAAGAATGTCTTAGAACACATTTTCTGTCAACCACTTAAGAATACCATGTAAGTACAGGATGTATTTTATTTTTGTAAAAAAGAATTTATTGAAATATGGATTGAATACAAATGTCATTGGCTATATCTGCATGGTTGGTGCTCCTGCTATGCTTAGAAATTGGTTTTGATTTGCAGCCCTCCTGAAAAAGAAGTTCCCACGCTCCATGTGACATATTGCTTGCTTGCTTCATCAGCATGCATTAGCAGCAAAAAATTTGCAAGTCGTTTTTTCAGCTTGTGTGAAGATTGAAAATTCAATCACAGAGGATGTTCCTTGAGACATGAATTATTTCAAGTATTTTGTGAAAGTATTGATTCCAAACACACAATCCTTCTGTACCATACGGAAATAAGATAGTTGCCGTGTGGATGTGTTTTTCAATGCATATTTGATCTTTGTCTTGAGTTAAATACTTTTTTTTATTTTTATAGAGCAAAAACTTGATCTCCCTTCTGCATTTGAATCTTCTGAATTTTTACAAAACATTATCTTACTTGATGGACATTTTTCTCAATTAAATAAACTGAATACTTCCCTTCAAGGAAGTAATACAAACCTTACGGCACATGAAAAATTAGCCACTTTCAAAGCAAACATTTCACTGTGGATGAATCAAGAAAGGAAATTTAAACCAGTTTCCATCTCTGCAAGAGGTTGTTGGAACAGATACCCCACAATATAGGCACACATATCTTTAGCAGCTGTTGAATGCTTTTGACAAGTATTTCTTTGCAGGAAATTTGGAACCTAGTGCCTGTTGGATGAGGAATTCCTTTCTATTTCATCTACACATGACATTACCTAATGATGATCCTTTGAAAGAAGAGGTTATCGACACCGAACACAATAATCTGGCAAAAATATCTTTTGAAGTTAGAGAATTTGGGGGCATCCAAAATAGCATCCTCCTCAAGCAGTTCTAAGAAATCATTTGTTGCACTTGTTCCATTCACAACATCATACCTTTGTGAAACAGGCTTTCCAATCTTCATGTAAAAACTAAGTTTCAAAACTGTTGCAATGCTCAGCACATGTGCCTTGCTCTCAAATATACAGGCATGTAAGGGTGCCATTGGTAAATTGTCGCCGTTTTATATTCTCACTTTCACGCATGTGTACACTGTTTTTTTTTTTGATGACTGTACAATATAGTAGTATCAGTTGAGCACCATCTGTGCAAAAAAAAAAAAAGAGCACAATGACACAATTCACTCTGCCAGAAAATTTTGAAATGGTATGCTGTACTGTTTAGCATTCTCACCAGAATCTCCAATATAAGCATTTCAGAGTGTTTGGGTGTCAATCTGAGGACAGGGCAGAGGATTCAGAAAGAATTGGATGATATATCCAGTCAACATCAAGATGTTTGGAGTGATCACTAGTGATGGCAAAGTTATGCTTCCATTCAGCATTCCACAGTGCCTCTGACTCAATATGGAGGCCTACATCAAGAGGCTTCAGGATGTAGTGCTGCCCTGGGTCAAAAAAGTATTTTTGTGTAATTTTGGTAAATGTGAGATATCAGTGTTATTTTCATTTTTGCGTAATGTACACAATGATTTATCTCGTGCAACTTGTACATATACACAAACAAATGTATACACGCATACATATATGTGTGTGTGTGTGTGTGTGTGTGTGTGTGTGTGTGTATATGTATACATGTATGGGAATTCAGAGCAGCATATACATACAAACACACACACATATATATGTATGCACAAGGGAATTCAGAGCAACATGAATCCATCCAGCTCTTATAACAACTTAAGAGAGACTGTTTGACCAACACAAGGACTGACCAAAATTCATGCTAAAAAAATAAAAAAACAAATGAAAACTACAGACAAAAGTTAATTTTCTCCATGAAAACATTCATTTCTGTAGTTCACTGCTATTGGCAAGCAGAAAAAATTTTTTTTTCCTCCTGATGTTGGCCAAAACTAGTCGTGGAATCTAACTGAAATAATAATAATAAAAACGAAAGAATATTATTATACAACCCAGTGTGTCTGAAGATTTTAATTTTTAATATTTTTTATTGTTCAAAATTTTATATATATATATATATATATATATATATATATAAAAACATATACAGTGGGGAGAAACAAATATTCGTATACAAACATAGAAATTTTTAATTTATTGTATTTCCAAATAATGAATAAACATACTTTTCATATGTACACAGATGCATAATAACTAAATATGCATAGAAAACAGAAAAAAAATTGATTAAATAGAAATAAATTCTATTAATCTATTTTAATGGGTGAAAAAATTATTTGTACAATGAAAATTTCAGATTTTAAAAACTTAATTTAATAAAATTGCTTAATACTCTAGATTATTCAAGTGGTGCATTCGAGAATGTTCCAATAATTTTATCAATAGTTATTTATAGCCTAAAAAATACAAACAGAATATTCTGTAATTGATATTTATACAAGAATGTTATCATCATGGCAAGAGGTAAAATATATATATATATATATATATATATATATATATATATATATATATATATATATATTCGTGCTCCACAGATACCCGCATATGAGTGTGTGCGCATGCATGTGAGTGGTTTGACCACTGTATTTGACCATTATGTGTGCATCTTGTGAAGTTTTTTTTTTTGTATTTATAGATAAGAATAATTGTCTGTTTGATATATTGGCATAATTTTAAATTCACCCTGGTTTTATTTATAGATGTGTTGTGATATAAAGAGTTTTCTGTAATTTGATGTTGCTTTTGTGGAGGGAAACTCTGTTGTCTGATACCTATATATGACTTCTTGCATTTTGTGCATAAATCACATATTTGCAGTTGCACTTTAAATTTTTATTAATTATGAATGTCATTTTGGGGTTTTCAAAAGTGTAAGAGTTTCCTTCTATAATGATGTCACAAAAAACAACCACATAATCACAGATATCTACCACAAACCTACAGACACCCAACAATATCTTCATTTCAAATGCCTGAAATCCATCCCTTATTCTCTAGCATGTAGGGTTTGTACTACAGTGACTGAAAAACACAAAAAAACCTGCCTAGAACTACATAGAACGCTAAAAAAAAAAATGAGGCTACCCTACAACACTAATAAACAAAGGTTTTGAAATTAAAAAAAAAATTCCTTTAGACCAATTACAAAATCCAAAGAAACATAATGTCAAAAAATCTCTAGCATATGTCTAAGCATACACAAACAATCCAGAACTATTTACAGAAATTACAAAAAATCTAGACCTACTTAGCAAAAAAGACAAACTGAAAAATATACTAAAAACAACTAAAATAATTAAAAGCAAATCCTAATCTAAAAACCTGAAACACATTTTAACCTCATACGTATTTAAGCAACACACAATACAAGGAGTCACAAAATACTAACAGAAACATACACAATGCAAAAAATGGAAATAGATCTAAGAATACACAGGGGTCATTAAAAGATAAGAATACAGCTATCTTTCCTTACCATTTCTCAGACCAACCTTAATTGTTTTATTACTCTTCAAGGAAAAAAACTTTCTCACTACCAGTTCAAGAAAGACATTTGTGTCACTACCACACAAAAAAAAGAGAATGTTTAACACTGAAAAATATAAGAAAAATTAATTCATTTTAATAATATGTGGAAATATCCACTCTTAGCCTGAAGAAGGTCATGACACCCGAAACACGGGTTGCAAAATTATAGAAAATAAAGTATAATATATATTTTAAAAAAAAAGTCCACATTACAACCAAAAACGTTTATGGTTTTCTCTCTTTTAATATATTCACTTTTCTTTCACTGCAACAACTATGACCTCTTCCCTTTAATATATATATATATATATATATATATATATATATATATATATATATACATGAATTATTCACACAAAACTAATGCAAAAGGTTAATGATTTAAATGGCGAGACATCCATCTTTAAACAATTCAAATATTACTGAAAAAACCTCCAGATCCGTTATGAATGAATTGATCCTTGTTTATATAAATTTCTGCCGTATTAGTTGTTATTTTACTACAAGCTTTCGTCTGTTCCTACAGACATCTTCAAATATATAATAGATGTTGTTCTTTTTTTTCTCTTAGTAATAAGAGGACATAAAAAATATATGTATTGTATCCGAAATGCTATTGAAAATGAGATATTGGTTTTGAGCAGCTAAAAGCAACGCTGAGTTTGTAAAAAATAACAACTAATACGGCAGAAATTTATATAAACAAGGATCAATTCATTCATAACGGATCTGGAGGTTTTTGTGTACTATTTGAATCGTTTGCAAGATGGATGTCTAGCCATTTAAACCATTAACCTTTGCATTAGTTTTGTGTGAATAATTCATGTATTTGTAAATTGATTGCACGTTTATTGTAATTTAAATATCTGATCCATAATCGACTTTTTGGTTAATAAGTGCGACATTACTGTAATTATTGAACAATATAGTTCATGCCACTTTGACAGTAAAAAAATTTACCAGTAAAATAATTTGTTCATTACCATATTTGGTATAAACATAAACATTTAAAAAATTTTTCAAACTCAGCGTTGCTTTGGCGGCGTTCAAAAACCAATATCTCATTTTCAATAGCATTTTGGATACAATACACATATATTTTTCGATGTCCTCTTATTACTAAAGAAAAAAACAAGAACAACATCTATTATATACCTGAAGATGTCTGTAGGAACAGACGAAAGCTTGTAGTAAAAATAACAACTAATACGGCAGAAATTTATATAAACAAGGATCAATTCATTCATAACGGATCTGGAGGTTTTTTGTGTACTATTTGAATTGTTTGCGAGATGGATGTCTCGCCATTTAAATCATTAACCTTTGCATTAGTTTTGTGTGAATAATTCATGTATTTGTAAATTGATTGCACGTTTATTATATATATATATATATATATATATATATATATATATATATATATATATATGTGTGTGTGTGTGTGTGTGTGTGTATACATTAATTATCTACTGCAAAAAAATTTAAAAAAGCTAACCTTATCCTCAAAAATAACAACACACCAGCAAAAATCAAAGTTACAAAGAACAAACATTATTTATGAGTTCACACACACACACATATATATATATATATACACACATGTACATGCATACATATATAAACATACACATATGTACACACACACACACAGACACACACATACATATATATATATATATATATATATACACATACACACACATATGTACACACAGACACATATACACACACACACACTGCTAAAATATACACAATGTGTGTGTTTGTGAGTGTGTTAAAGTTCTCAGATTATATCTGTAGAGAAGACAAATTGAATAAAATAGACAATCAGAAAATAGTCCATACTGCCACACTTTGTCATTCCACTTTATCAATTATTATTGCCTTTGTTTATCTGAAATTCAAAAATTTTAAAAGACGCTTCTGTGTACATGTGTGTATATATCTTACACACACACACACAGAAAATTGGTGCAGTGTTAAAGCCAAATAGAACATTATTTTTACCTCAAAATTATAGTATAAAGGGGAAAAAAAATGGATCAAATTGCCTTAAAATAATCCATTAAAAAGAAGCCAATATTTTCCTGATCATATCCACTGTAAATTTCATTTTTTTTTAAATATGTTCTTTTTCCTGTCATGTAATAATTGACAGGCTAGCATCTATATATTTACATACGTGTATGAGTTTTTTTCTTGTCTTTAATGATAACTCAATGGTGCTAAACAGTCATGCTGTCATGTTAACATAGAAAAATCTACAATCTAATACAAAGAATCTAAACAAATAGGCATTCAAGTTGACAAACTGTTCTGATGAAAAGCAAATGCTACTTGATGCATCTTTTTGTCTAAGATCCATGACAATTTTAAGTTTCTATAATCTCCAGATGAATACAAAAAATAATATTTATGATAAAAATAACTTCAATTCTCTTACACAGAATTTGTATAAACATGATTCAGCCCATGTTAAATTATAAACAGCCACGTGAAGCTAAATCCTTTCTTTATGATTAAGAAAACTTTCTTGCCAACATTGAATATCTGTTATGTGGACAACAATTTATGGAATTTTTTATGGATTTAACTTTTTACAAATCAGCACTGAATATGCAGTTTTGTAATTAAAATATTCATTAAGGGGAATTGCTGATAGTACTTGAGGCTTACTAAAAACTTATTTACTATTTGAACTTTGGCATTTAGGTAATTACCCAAAAGTATACCATGCGGACTGCTAATGAAACAGGTATACCTATATGTGACTAATAAAATTCTCTTGGCTCTTCAGATCCCTCAGAAAATAAACCAAAATGTTATAAACAATATCTGACAGCAAAATTAGTCTCAGTTGCTTAACAAGTCACAACTAGTAACAGCATCTACGTGTGGTAGACATTTTTAAGAGACATTTCATTTTTAATCATTAAAAACTATAATAAACAGGGCATATCTTTAGCAATATATAGTCTTTAATATTTGCGATTTTGAAAATCTGAAAATTGAAAAATATTGTCCTATTTTAGGCTTAAATAAATATATATGGTTAAAATATTTTCATCATAAATATATTGTAAAAATATTATCATTATACATCTATTGTATACATCTAGAGACAATTTTGTTCAACAGATAAAATGGTGAATATGAATGTTTCCTTTTAAGATAAAATGAACTGAAAAAGCATGAAATATCAATAATACGTCTGTAAAAAATTTTCCAGGTAAAAATATATACACAGTGAATATATAGATTATCAATCTCTTAATGATAGTTGAAATGATGAAAAAACAAATAAAGGCAAATAATTATACCAATGACAGTTTATCTTTTCAATTCTGAATCCTGAAATGATATCAAATAAGCAAATCTTTGAAGTCTAAATGACAAAAGTGTCTTGATAAGTTCTCATCTTGACCTACTAACCAAGATATAACCAAATAACCAAACATCAATTGTTTTTTTTTTGTTTTTGTTTTTTTATCCTTTTCAGGCTAAGAACCTTTCTATCCTACCTTCTAATGTTCAAATTTAAGCTCCTTTACAGAAATTTGAGTTAGGAAATAAAACAATAAATCACATTTGTGAATAGGATATTACATTTAGAATTAGATTAAGCATAAAAAAAAAAAAAAAAAAAAAAAAGAAAATAAATCAAGAAAAGCAACTTTGCCATCTGATAGAAACATGGAATGATAGAAATGCATGACAAGGCATTTATCAAATATTTGACTTTTAGGGAAAAATTAGAGGTTTTGAAGATCAGAATAACAGGTTTTCATGGCAGTGTTTTTTTTTGTTTTTTTTAATAATAATATTAAAATTTCTTTTTTTTTCTTTTTTATTGGTAGATAAAGCAAAATACAGCATTAATCTTTGAATTTTTATTGTTATAATGATGTTCACTCTGTTCAAGACCCAAGAGCCACTCAAGATAGAAAGTTACAGTGTAACAGGTACATACTTAAACTATAAAAGAAATAATTCATCTATAGCTTCAATGCAACTGTAATTTCTATCAATGATCATCAAGATGGTTGTTCTAGACAAAGAGACTTCAAGAATAAAAAACAGAAAAAGACAGTTAAATTCTTGCAACTTTCAAATCACCATATTAGCATGGATGCTCCAAAGGCAATGTCTCTTTTGTTTCCATAGAAACTACAATAGATATAGGGAGTACAATAACATTGTTGGATAGAGCAAGTTTCCTGGTACAAAACACTAGTTTTGCATATAGTTACCATATCTGGTTATATATATTTTGCAGTGATGAACAAAAACTTGAATGCCACACAGAAGAATTTGCACTAGTAGAACCAACTCACTTTTCATGGCAGTGATCATTACAATATCATTGCCAGAAAAATGTTATCCTCATAGTCATCTTACATTGGCTTTGAACAAATAAGAAAAGCTGCTAAATCCATACAGATTTTTAATGACCCACCTATACTTTATATAATATTTCTGATTAGACACTATTTTAGCCAGAATGGTGCTCAGTTATCTATAAGAAAAGAAATAAATTTGGTAGCAAGAGTCAAACACTAATACCATATCACCATCATCCATCTCTGGTGCCAACAGAATAAAGTAAATAATGCATTACTTTTGAATAATTATTTTTAAACAACTTCGAGCATCAATTTTTACATTATATAGGTTCATTAATAATTAATTTCTTAATGATGGGAGTTGCATTTTATTTTACACAACAAATATTTATTTTTTAAACATAATCTTCTTTAACAATACATTTAACCCAACACTTCTTAATAGATCAACTATAAGTCAGTGAAAATTTCAGATCAAAATTTAATTAACTGTATTAGGCTAGGGACTTAATGAACCATTCTTGTGTGTGCATAAACAGTGTGGATGTAGAAATCATGGTGACTATCAGTTTCACACTTTAAGGCTAATGTTACAGATTATTGATATTCTTGGCCTTTAATTTGATTATTTTAATTATTTATATTATTATATTTTACTTTCATTTATTTTTTGTTTTTGCGTTATAAAGTTTTGGTATTTGAAAGAAAAAAAAAACTTTTAATTGCTTAGTCTTCTGAGACCCGTGATTTCAGGCAATGGAATAAGGATTTGTTTTTGCATTTGCAAGGGAACTTTAATCTTTTGTTTAGTCATTTATATTGTTCTGGAATGGTGATTATTGCTATTTTCTTTTCCAGAAAAAGGTTACATTGCTTTCAGGTGTTTTTGTAAAATGGTACCATTTTTAATATTTTTCCATGTTACTTGTGGGTAGGTTTTTATGTTTTTAAAGTTTCATATTTGTGAATGTTGTGCTATTTTCGTCATTTTTTACTTATGTGAAAGTTACTTTCCAGGAACATTTTACTATTCCTATATACATTTTTCCTGGATTTCATTTGAATCTTACAATAGCTTGGTATATTACACTAGTTTGTATGGAATTAGTAATTAGTGGACATTCAGACATCATTCTATTGTTACAGGTGAGTTTTGTGGGTATGTGATGAACTGGTGATGTTTCTGTTATGTTTTTTTAGAAATTTGTTGCAGGTTTGCAGTGTAGCTAAAGTTAAGGTTTATAATATTTCTATTAAATATTTTATGCAATTTGCTTCATTTAGGGAAGTATTTCCTGATATGCTTCATGAATATTTTATGTATATATATTTTTACATTTTATTGTACAATACTGTTGAACCATATTGCTTTTTCTTGTGGCCTTTTTTCTATTTGGTATGAATGCCAGTTTTGCTGAAAACCAGTGTTTTTAGTGCAGTTTAATGCAATTTTTGCATTTGATAGTTTGTTTAATATTTTCTGGCACTGCTGAATAATAGGAATTTCTTATTGTAAAGTGTAACATTCTTAAAATGCTAGGACTCTAATAATGATTAGATATGGTCAAAAGCGATTTAATAAAATATGAACTTTGAACAATTCTGCTACAAATATGATGTACAAGTGCAACAACTTACATGCAAACTGGAAAATGCAGTAAAGAATTAAACAGACCTTGTTGGTCAATGTTAATTACATTTGTTTGAATAAATTCTTCCTATTTATATCTCATATTATATATTTTTTTTTTTATTTAAACTTTAATTTTAGTCAGTATCCATATTTGAGTAGCTAGTCTGTTTCTTTATTAAACAGTATATTTATTTTCATTTACTGAACTGAATGTTCAAGAAAGCTTATTAAAGGAAAAATGTGTGCTCTCCAGCAGGATTTGAACCAGCATACCCCTTGGTAGGACGAACCCTTGTTAGATTCAATGTGCTTTAATCATCTGAGCCAGAAAGTGCATCAATAATCAGGCAAATGACAGTTCCTCCTGCCAAGGGGAACATAGGTTCAAATCCTGCTGGAGAGCATATATTTTTCTTTAATAGGATTTCTCAAACATTCAAGCTGAGACAAAAATATACTGTTTAATAAATAAACAGAGCATCTACTCAAATATGAGTAGCCAATAAAAGTAATGTTTTTAAATAATAAAATCTATCAGATTAATGCACCATCACTTCTTCATCCTTATGATCAAATACATCTGGTTATGTATTTGCATCTTTTCAATACTAAATGTATTTGCCCTTTCTGAAATCGCTGTGTCTGGCACAAATGATTGCTACTTAATATCTAGAATCTTATGAAAGCATTTTTGATGAAAACATTCCAAAGTTTGGATGTGTCATCGGTAAGTGGTCCATATCTCTGAGGAGTTTAGTACAGCAGTTAAAATGCATGTCTCATACATATTTAACTTAGTTTTGACTGAAATACCTCTATCTAACCATATGCAAGATTCTAACATTCCAAAAGATTTACTTGCTTTTTGTACACGATGACTTATTTTAGTATCAAGTGAGCCATCTCTTAAAAGAACACTGCTGAGAAAAAAGTATCAACAACTTCTAATCTATGTCCATTAACAAAGATATCTGGTTCACTATAATACTGATAGGGTGATGGTCAATGCATGACCTTTGTTTTCTTTAAGTTTATAGAAAGACCAAAAGCACCTTTTTCAATCAGATGGTCTTCCTCACTTAAGCAGGTTTTCAGAACAAGAGCAGTACTCTTTCAGGACAATTTGAATTGTGATGATCAAGAAGTGTTCTTACATTCCAACAACACAAATTTATTTCACAGTTTTTTTAAAAAATATTTTCAAGAGTGTAAACTTTTTGTATTTGCCCTGCATGAATGAACAACTGTCAGCTGCAGGAAACTGACTAGTAAAAAGAATGAACAGACAATTTTTAGGTCACGTTTTCTAGACCAAAAAGGGTTAGCAGTGCACTCCTTAAAATGGACTGCTCAGTCACCCAAAACCCTACCAAAACAAGTTGCTGTCCAGTCAACAAGTGATGATGTTATAAGTTTTGGGCTGCCCAAGTGCAGAGTTGTGACTGTGGACTTTCAGTTTGTTAGACCTGCTCCCATCATCATAGGACTTAGAAAGAAGAGACATCTGCACATGATACCTGTTGATTCTACATCTTTGTACTGCAGACATAGCACCCTCTCATCCTCCACTAACAAATATTCAATGACAAGCTGATGACAAGATGACTGAACAATGGTAGAGGCCACAGATTTTATATCAGAGTGTCCTTCTTTTAGAGAGATAGTGCAGCTGCACCTAAGGGGCCTCTCACACCCAGTGGGCTTACCATGGGCCTGGGCACCATTCCAGATCTACCACTCTAGGCCAGAGCGAACCTGGGACTAATGGCATTTAAGAGGTAACACCACATTCCCCAAGACTCCAAATAGTAAATTTAGAGCCACATCACTGGTTGCAGTTTATATGTCATACACAAACACACACATATATATATATATATATATATATATATATATATATATATATATATATATATATATATATATATATATATATATATATATATACACATATATAATAGAGATGCAGCAAGATTTCAATGCTTGTAGTGCTGACTGTAGTGTTTTAAACAATTAAGTGTTCATAATTAAGTCATGTTGAAAATGATAGAAAGGCAATTGTGATGAGAGCCTTCTCCAAGCAGTAGATATTATGACCCATGATACAGTTCCATAAAGGAGGGGCACCACAATGGCTTTGTAGGCTCTTATATCTAAGTCTTTTTCACTTCAGACACAAATGCCCAGTTTGGACTGCTTTAGCTAGACTTTTTGTCCAAATTGACATCTTAGAATACGATACAGATAAGGTAAGTGAAAACCTGGATTGCTTCCTGGTGTAGGTTGGCAGAAGCTGAAGAGTTCTATGGTTTTTGCAGAGAACAATCTCTGAAAAATTAAAGCTGTGTCATTTAGAAACAGAAGATTGCTAACCAACTGTCATAATCTTAGTGTGTGCCTAATGTAACTTCTAAATGAATTAATGGTTTGCTGTGTGTGTGTGGATACACACATAGCTTTTGTCATTGGTCTCCTCTGGAGCTTATTTTAACATCATACTAAAACTATTGAAAACAGAATCCAACTTTGTTTACTGAGATATGCAATTAGAAAGGGATATGAAGAGTTGCTGTTCTTACTTGATGAAGTTGCTTTTTTTTTTTTTTTTTTTTTTTTTTAAATGTCATGTTCTTTAAAGAAAGAGCTGATCATAAATCTTCATGCATTCCTTTACTTTATTAACTATGAATTTTCATGATTTCTTGGGAAAGGTTTTGGGGTGGTTTCTCATTACCTTCTTCATGTTTTTGAATTCACTGTTCTTCTTCCAGATTGGCTTCCACCCAAGATAAGAGAGTCCAGTCTATTCTGCTATTTAATCTATAGCTGTGGGAGTGAAGAGATAGATTCATACCTTTCCCCAAAACATTAGTGCAAAATTGAACATAACAGAGTAGGTTAGAATTTGAACTCAGTTCACCAATTCCATTTCCCATACAGATAAATGTTACACTACTCACATGGAATTGGATAAACAGACTGAGAAAATTTGGTGGGCAAATCAAATTTGTCCAATATTTTTCTGCTATTAATCTACTAATCCTTGCAAGGAAGTTATCTATAAATAAAAGAAGAGTGATGCTTTGGTCATCTGACTTTAATCTTTTGTAAAGGGTTATAATAAGTTTTTGAAATACTGAGATGGTTTGCCTTGTTATCAGTAGCAGAAAAGAACTTCATAGAGCGTTGCATGCAGAGCAGGACCACAGTATTTCCAATCAACACCTGCATCTTTACCTTTTTGTTGCTTGATTGCTTTCACAGATACTAGTGCTATTAGTTCTCATTTTGCTGCCTGTTGTGGAATACAATTACAGTTCCTCAGACTAAGCAATCTGTGCTAAATGGCATGTGGATATCCTCAGACCAGCAATTTAAGATTGAGACCTATCAGCACTATACAAGAGACTCTGGACCTGGTAAGAAGGGTTATATATGAGTTTGATAAAATCCCTTGGAGTGACAAAATCATCAAAATTGGTCCACTTTTCATTTTGCTTAGTGCAAACGGTACATTCCCAATGAATAAGTAATTTTCCTAAAAAGACAGGCTCGTTTCAAAATTTATAATTCTATGGTTTCTCCTTATAGTGAAGCCAAGTTTATTTTTTTTTTGCTCTGCTGAATAGCAGATTGTTGTCATCAGTGAAAGTATCTTTGGGACAGTTGGCAGCTTCTAGTTCCACCTATACACAGATATATATATATATATATATATATATATATATATATATAAAAATTTCTCAGTTACTTCAGATACAAAATAGACATAGGAAAAAATGATGGTTTCAACAATTTCTTGTCAGAATCTCATTATGTTTGATGGAAAGCTCTGTCAGAAAACTCTGACAATAGGGAAAATAGATGCAGATAAAATAATTGAACAAAAACACAAGAAACTGTATTCAATATACTTCAGTAAAATATAAAACTTTGGTTTTAACAACTAAAAAAAAAAAACAAAATTCACAGTAAAAAAAAGTTTCCAGATAAAACAGTCAATTTTAAGGTTTGCAATTTTCTCATGGAAAATCCAACAAAGAAAATCGATAAGTAAATAATTTTGACAAATTCTTTAAATGTGTGATAACTCTAAAGATTTTTTTAATTTTTTTCCTGTATGCTTAATTGAATTTAAACTGCATTTAGTATTTAATAAAAGTCAGAAAATTTAGCATTGCCCTGTAAAATATTTTTATATAAAGCAAGATTCATACTTTATAAATATTCTCTTCAATTTCATATCTAAACTGTCGTGAGAATTTTTTTTTATTTTAATCAAACAATTAGATAAGTCAATATGTGTAATTTTACTGAGCTTTTATAGAATAGTAAACTAAGAAATCTTTTTAAACAGTAAACTTTGCAGTCAATACAAAAATAGCAGAAACTATCAATCAAAATGGATTCCCTGATTTAGCTGAGTGGTATTAAATTTCTATTAACAAAATCAGGTGAGTCATTGCTGTTAATGATTTTAGAAAAGGAAATGGACTCAGCACTTTAAAAGAGAATCTTGAATAACAACAATTCAGAATAGGTTTACAACAAACTATAAAACCAAAAATAGTTTTATTACAACAAACTACAGCAAAGTAAAAAAATAGAGAAAAAAAACAATAAAATACCAAAGAAAAAATAGCTGATTATGATTCTTAAGTTAGATTGGTTTTAATAGTGATTGATAAAATTCAAGATTCTATTTCCTGAGTAAGTTATTCATGAAAAAAACAAAAGCAGATTTATTTCATTTATTGAAATAGAAAACTACAGACCCTAAAATTTATCCTTGGTGTTTGATCAATACTACATGTTCATACAGAATGAAGAGAATCAACAATATTGAATAAACAGAGACATCAGTTTCCCCAAGGAAAATAAATTTATTTCTAAGTAATGTACATTATTACGGAGGCTATTTGAGAAACACCAGATTTCAGCAACAAAAATTTAGTTCATATACAGAGTGCCCCAAAAGTCATGTACTTATTTCAAAATATCATATTTTTCAACAGAAAATCATCCCTGAAAAAAATTCACAACTGAACAAAAACCAAAATCTTGGAATTTTATTTTGAATTTAATCAAATTTTTGTTTACCAGATAATTATGTGAAATTTTGAAATTTTCTTATGGTCATAGTCTTACTGATTATTCTCTTTTGGATACCTTAAGAAGAGTGCTTACATTAATTAATTGAAGACAATTCAGCAACTCAAGGATAACATCTGTAGAGAAATTCAAGGGTTGCAGCCTGAGTTATTAAACAAGAAACCTACAGAAAGAACACATCTGTATGATATAGAAAATGAAAGATATTAACATTGTATCATTTTTCATCATTAAATGGGAACACATTTCCAGTGTTTGTGTTTTCTTTCTATATAAAACTATTTTTGAATAATAAAAAAAAAAAATCAAAAAAAAATCAACATTTTTTTTTTATTATTTTAATTTTTTTAAATTGCTTTATTGTTTTAAATATGAAGATGACTTCTAGGAAACCTTGTAGGTCACAGAATTGCAATTAAAAGCAAAGGACATTTATTGTTACAAAGACCAAAATAAATGTTATGAAAATAACATTCCATGTCAACATTCTTGTTGAGTGAACCAATCTATAGAAGTGTTGTTGAAGGGTGTTAACAGTTCCAGCTATATAAAAATGTGCTTAGCCTTCTTTTTCTACTGATCATTTCAAGGCTAGAATCTGAAGACTCAAAGCCAAATCCAATTACTCCATCTTTCAGAAAGATAACTTTTTTGCTATTCTAGATTCTTTTAATACAAAATTATATTATGAAATTTTTCATTTACATCAACTTGGAGTAATGAGAGTAACAAAGTGGACACCTGGGATTTTTAACCTACAGTATGGATGTTTTTGAAATGGCTATTACTCAGCCCCAAGTGGAGGGGCATATGTCTGACAGGTACCATTTGGTACATGGTGTCTTAGCAATTTTTTTCTCTTTTCAATTGAAGCCATGATGATGTGGACGATAGAGCACTGCATGTTTGTATACAACAGTTTCATGAAGAATAACAAGTATGTCCCAGCAGTTCAGTGTGAGTTTCATCGCGGATTCAACATTCATCAAAATCAGGCTGTTCCCACTCGTAATCTTAATCTTACATTGGGTTCATGCACTTCATAGATGAGGTACACTAATGAATAGCAGACTGGTAGGAACCCCATAAATAGTATGCCAGAAAATGTGGAACGTGTCAAACAAGCTTTGCTGCATAGTCAGAATCAAACTGCTCAGAGGCATGAAACTGAACTTGGCATCAATAATCATTTGGTAAGGCGTATTTTGTATGAGAACTGCATTTCCACCCCTACAAATTGATTATTGGGCAACAGTTGAGAGCAGGGGTCTGTGCGGAGTGGCTTAAGTTTACACATAAGATGGAAGCAATTTTTGAGCCAAATGACAACCTCATTTTGTTAATAAGTGATGAAGCTCAGTTTCATCTCACTGGCATGGTGAAGCAACAGAATTGTTGTTATTGGGCTCTTGAAAATCCAAGTGAACTGCACAAAAGACCACTGCACAACCCAAAATTGATGGTTTGGTGTACAGTTGGAAAAGTTGGCGTCATTGGTCCTTACTTTTTTGAAGACCATAATGGAAATGCTATTACTATGAACTCCAAGCATTACATCGAGATGATAAACAACTTCTTTGAGCCTGAATTACGATGAAAACATATTCCTATCTGATGTGTGTGGTTTCAGCAAGATGGGCCACACAGCAACAGCAATGGACGTTCTTTGCCCTCACATTGGTGACTGCCTCATTTCCAAGTTTGCTGACACTCCTTGGCCCCCTCAGTCTCCTAATTTGTCCATGTGTGATTATTTTTTGTGGGAAACTTCAAGGCATGTATGAATGAGCATAAGCTCTGCACATTGGATGATTTGAAGTAAACTATTCACATGGAAGCCGTCCAAATCAACAAAGCAATGCTGGAAAGTGTGGAGGCCAACTTCCAAGAATGCCTTCAGAAATGCATCAATGAAAATAGACATCACACAAAGGATATTGTTTTCCACACTTGATTTTGTCAAATGCTAATTCAATATGAATATATTGATATCAATAGAATTTTTTGAAGCTAAAATTAATGATGTGAATTTTTCAAAAACATCTGTCCTGTCTCACCCTGTAGTACACTGTACCAATACAGCCAGCACCTAGCAACATATTAAACACAGATTCACAATTCAAACATTGTATGACATTTAAATAGAATAAAACAACCTCACAACTTAGGATTTACAGCTAAAAATAATAGAACATTTAATATCCCAGAACTTTGCACCAATTTTGAAAAGGTAAACATAAAAATAATTTAAGAGAAAGTCATTTGGAAGCAAATATTTCAATAGATCCCATCATAACTGCTGCCTGAAGAAAAATCCTTCGCAAGTCTATTGAAAATGTCAAGTGTATGCCTTGTTTTCAAGAATGTGGGTGAGAACCTATCCTCAAATAAAATATTGGCCCATCAGCAAATACTTTGAGGCTATTATAAAAAGCAACGAGACAGGAACATCTCCACAGCCCTTTATGAAAAAAGGAAACGGGGAAACCAACACCTACACACACACAATTAAAAGTGAATGCACTCTCCATGCACATAGACACCGATAAATACATGTACACATCGTTTTTTTTGTGTGTGTATATATATATATATATATATATATATATATATATATATATATATATATATATATATATATATATATATATGTCTGGGTGCTTATGTATTGTAATCTGATTGTGTTTTTGTTGTTTTGCACGTGAGTTTAAGACCCTATTCACACACTTTGGATTAAAATATATATACATGTATTGTCAAATGACTGGATATTGTTAGCGTCTGTTCTAACGTAATTTCAACGAAGAAATAAATTGAATAACGTGTATTTTTTCTTTTCTCCTCAGTAATTTTATAGTTTTTAAACTTAATAGTGATTAAATTTGGATTTTAAAATTGGCAGTTTTTAATTTTAATATCAAATTTTATCATATAATTTAATAAATATTCGTTAGAATATATTCTTTTTAATATTACCCGTATTTTAAAGATCTGAATAACTATTATAACATGATTTCGTTGTCAAGCTTTTGAATCTTCCTATACTTGGGTTTTGATTGGTCATTCTAGCTTTTGTAACAATGTTTTCCCCTAGCGAAGGATCGTTAATTAATTTGAAACTTTTAAAACCATTTTATCTTCAACATCATCACTTGGTAAGACACTGAGGGTGTTGAAACAAAATGGCTATTTTTGTAGTGATTTTATAACATATTTATGTTATAAATTTTTTTTTGATAAAAAATAATTATATCTGCTCTACTTTGTATTGAGCACTCTTTTAAGAATAGTAATTGTTGGTTATTGGAATTCATTCCATTATACACCAATTATATACTATGGGTATATATATATATATATATATATATATATATATATATATATATATATATATATATATATATATAAATATGAATGTCAGTGTATCACACTTTTTTCAACTTCACTCCTAGAGGCCAGAGCCCAATATATCATATCATTTTGCAATTGGGCCAATTCCGTGAACAAATTAAAAACATTCTGGGCCAGATCTGGACCTGCAATCCTGAAATTTTGGATTCCCAAGTTTTCATTACTGCAATTGTTTTTGGTGATTTTTTTACGTTATATTTTGTTGCAAATTTTTTTTGTACAATAAAAATTTTTATAACTTGGAAATAAATTTGGGGATAATTGAAATTAATTGTGAAATCCAGCGAAAGTGACCAATGAAATAAAAATAATTGTTTGTACAGAAAGTAACGACCTATCTATATCAGATTCTCTTTAAATTAAGTGCCAGCAGAAGAATTATCATTGAACTTTTAAAAGGTAAGCTTAAATAATAATACAATACTTAAATCAGGGATCAATTTTGAGTTCTTCTATAGTTTATTGTTGCTTATTGCATCTACTACTCTGTATCTATTATGATGAAAGCCCAATCAAGAGCCTTCTGCAGGAGCTAGCTTAAATGCTTCCCAATAGGGCAGCTTTTAAGCTAGTATATATGTGTGTGTGTGTGTGTGTGTGTGTGTGTGTGTGGGATGGAAATATTTAGAAGACAGCCCACAAATATAAATGTTAAATTTCAAATGTTGATTAAAGAGTATAATCCACTTTGTTCTATATGAGAAAATAGACAAAATTAATTCAAAAATCAAATTAAGTGCTTACCTATATGCAAATTTTTAAAAAGCACATGTAAAAATTATCAAAATTTTGAAATTTCCCTTTTGATTCTAAACTTGTGTATACCTGTTTTGCAGAGAGCACAAGACTTTACAAGATTTCAAGTGGAATTTCTTTCCAGCAATATTTTATACAAGAGATTAATTTGTTTCTCCTTCCAAATTGTCTTCTTTTGTTCAAAGACATGTCTTGAAAGAATGCTCATATAAGTTCTCAATTGAATTGCAATCTGAAAAGTTTGCAGACCAGTCTATATCTCCAATGAATTTGCATTTAAATCATTCTTTGTGGTCTAAGCATTGAAATAGAAAATTTCTTTTATAATGGTAGCTGGCAAAACTCTTCTCTAACACTTTTACATAACACTGAACATTTTGCTTGCTTTCACTCTGACCAATTCAGTTTTAGTTTTGACTAAAACATCTCCCAATACAAAATGGATGTTTAACAAAAAACTTTCTCTTCTTAACTGAAGATTATGGCAATAGCATTGCATTTGGTTTATATAAATTGAGCTGGTGGACAGAGAATATTATTTTCTTTCATTGTGCATTGGTACAAGTCAAAATGGAAGCTGCCTTTCTAAACAGAAACAAAAGGTTGACCAATTCACAGAGAACTTACTGGACTCTTCTTGCAGTAACATTGTCACAGGAACACAAAATATACAGTACTTAGCAGTCAACAGCAAAACATTCATGAATTAGGTATATTATTAGCAAGAAACCTGAATGTGTAGAAGGCGTCCTCATAAATATTCATCAGATTATGTTGGATAAAAACAAACATATTTTTTAGGGTAAGCAATAGCAATAGGCAAAGCTGGAAACTAGTAACATTGGGTCAATGCTGGTTAAGGAAAAATAAACAAAAGGAAACCTGCAAAAATGAAATCAAATGATATACACTTTGTATCAGATTTGCTTTCAACTGTGTGACTTGCAGTTTGAAGAAATGTACCACCAGAATGATAGATATTAAAGTTTATTAGGTTTATTTTGAATGCCTCTAGAGCACAATTCATTTCTTGATGCCTCTTGAAGAAGGTGACAACAACCTGCAGCAGTCAATTGAGACGGCCTGCCTGGTCATTCTTGAGGTCTATACATATCTGAATTCTTCAAACGATTTCTAATGGCAGTTTTATATCGATTCAATTTTTGTGCAATAGCAGTAACATCATTTTTCTCTTCAGAAGATATTCATTTTTTCTTTGTTATAGCTTGTTCTTGATATCTTGAAAATCTGAGGAAAATGCAGTGCTCAAATGACAATTGACACTTCTCGGATAACTTCAAAGTTACATCAATAGAAAGTTCCAGAAACTTAAAGTGTGTGTGTGTGTGAAGGGGGGTGTAGAAAAATAATTTTTTGCAATATATCTTACATTTATTTCTACCTTGGATACATATAACTTTGCCAAATTTACATATATGCAAGCATGTTGATAAAAATTGATTTAAAAATTAAACTCTCTACCCTTTGACCACTATATCTGAATGTGTCTTATATTTCAACTACTTTAGATATTTATCACACAAATTGAATAACTCTTAAATTTTTCTATACTACTTATTGAATTGTTCTGACAAAAATACCCAAACAAGTGGTTTTTGGAAAATAGTACATAACACTTATTTTTCTCATGGAAAATTATCAAACGTAGAATCTGTGATTTTTCTATAAATGCACTGAGAAAAATATGGAATTAGTTGCTAGTGAAGGTATTATTTTTTTTTTTTACTTTGCATTTATGTTCAATGTATGAAATCTAAGAGCTCTGAGATAATACCATTTATTCTTGATAGCACTGCTCTTATATACTTAAGAGAAATTTTCTATAAAAACAATTAAAATTGAATGGTATTAATTTTCTATAAGAAGAAAGATGTCAGTATAAGATAACAAATTCTGTATGAAAAGAGACAATCATTGTTTAGGAAATGGAGTGCAAAACCAAACAAAAATGCTGATTATTGTAAAAGAATCTACATAAAAAAAGAAATGAAAGATAAACTTTCAGAAAAATTTGCACTAAAAATACTTCAGATAAAAATATATAAAAGAGAGACATGTAGATAATTATATAGACAATGAATTTAGTGTTAAAAAACAGTAGTTGATAAAAATGTTTACTATATACATATATTTGAGCAATATACCAAGTGAGTGTCAGCTTACAATATCTATCCTTATTAAAAAAAAAATACTGATGATAACAGATGTCATGTATTATTATGCAACTAAGTTCAACATAAAAGTTTATTTATAAATAAATGAGATAATGCTATATTGTTATATATCAAGAACAATATTGGGGAAAAATGTATGACAAAGTGGGAAAAGTTCATCGGACTAAATTTGTTATATTAGTGCGACTACACATGCACATAAACAAGGGATACTGCTAATTTTAAATTCAAGTAATTTAAATAAAAGATTATATGAACACAAAAGAGAGATTTTCAAAACAATACATCGAATCCATTGGTCGCCCACTGTAATGAGACTGACTACAATTCTAACATAAAAAATGCTACTCTGATTAAAGGAGAAGAGAATTCATTATGATGAAAAATCAAATTTAACATTATTATATAGCAGTTTTTATTGCTTCCCAGAGATCTTTACTTGAATTCTGTTTTTTTCATTCTCAGATCCATCTCTTTTAATGATGGATCACAATTTTTTTAATGGATTAATATCTATTTAGGCTGGAGGTCATGCCATTATTTTTGTTATCTTGGAAACATTTTGGGTATGGTGAGCAACAGTCAGTTTTCTAAATGTGAAGGAATAACTATCATATATATCTTAAGATACAATTACCCCCAAGAATATAATTATCATATATATCTTACAATATGATGAACCTGAGAGTTGTATAAAATCTCAAACCACCAAATAAATTATAGTAAATATTTGTAATAGAAACAGATATTTTAATCTGAAATCCATATGGTATATTTATCTTATAAATTTTAGCAGTGTCAGTTGATTAATAGTAATTTATTTTGAAAACATTGACTTGCATAGTAAATTCAGACTGTCTAGCTAGATAAAATATAAAGTTGACAGATAAATAGGTTAATATATGTGAAGAAGTCACTGAAAAAAAACATACAAAATGGTGAAAGAAAATGTCGCACATGATGTTAAAACTGATACTAACATTAAGCAAAAAAAAAAGGGACATGACAGATAGAACATTAAGTAGGAATAAGCTTTATATGAAATGAATTCTTTATTAATCATTTAGATGCTGAGTACCCAATACTTGAATCCATACTGCATTTAAAAGTCAGTTAAATAAATGAAACCCTTCAATTTCATTTCAAGTCCATCATAAAGGCCATTCTTTGTATCTAATATAATATTATTAAATATTAAAGATGTAAGGGATATGGCAGACTCTTACAGGACAACTTATTTACTGGTAGAATACAAGAATAAAAACAAGCCAATCAGTGTGCTCCTTTATCACTGAAAGTTCCATTAAGGTGGTTTTGTGTTGAAGTTCAGCAAATATAAAAAAAAAAAAGCTTGGTATAAATCATTGAAAAACAAAACAAAAAAAAAAACATAATTTTCATCAAAAACCCAGAAGTTAACAAAAACAGTTTAACTCAACTCCAAATATATTCAAAATGACATTTTGCAAATAGAGCTTCATTTATTGCTGTTATCTTTCACAAGGGTTTGTTAAGCAAGTATTTTGCAGTCAAGGGGTAAAAATTGGCATTTTCCAAAATATCCCATCACCCATATAAAGGAAAAAAATCTTAAGAAATAAACCTTTATAAATTTTAGACTCAATAAATTAAGATTTGCTTTGTGTTTTTCCAATGCATTATCAAAAATGTCTGATTGAAAACATATGCATGTGTTTACCTTTACTGAACTAAGGTAACTTTGGCAAACTCAAAAGTACTACATTATAAGTCTAGTCCATGAAGTATTACCCTAAAATAGACACTTTTTAGACATAATGTAAGAAAGGTTCTTCAAGCTAAATGATTTAAACAATTACCTCCAGCTAGGGATAGAATCTTGTTGAACAAATTCATGTACTCTATCAGCAGTAAAGTATAGGATAAAAGTTCACAAGAATGACTATTCTCTGTCTTTCAAATAAGTGAATTGTTGTAAGTGTTTTGGAGTTTGTTTTTTTTCAGGTAGTATAAATTGGAGTTTATAGAGATTATCAACAGAATTATTTCCTCAATGCATTTAATTTTTATAACATCAAAATTAATAAGTTTGATCTGAATATTCACATCCACATCAAGTTCTGATGAATAAAAAAATAAAATATCAATCAAATTATTACCGAAGCAAAGAGGAGGTCTTTTAATTCATTTTCACAAAATTTGTACAAACTCCCAAATCAAGATGACTTATATCATCCATAAAAGCTTTCATATGAAGAATAAATTTTCTCCCTTCTTCAATTATAAAATAGCCATCCACAGGGAAACATTTTTATTACCTGCATGAAGCGTAAGTCTAATATGACACAACACTGATTTCTAGCTTTTGCCATTGCATAGAATATTCTGAATTGAAAATCTCATAAGTACTTTCCAAATATCTTGATAAGAGCATTTTTTTTCATTTTTCTATAGGCACTTTCAAGGTTCTGCTTTCTGAATTAAATTTTCTACTTCCCGCAGTTTGTGAAAGTTCACTTTCAGGACGTGTTCTTTATCTATTCTTCTGTAATGGCTCAAAAGAACATCCTTTTATGAATTGGTGCATATGTATATTCAGCAAAAGAATTCCTTTTATATTTTCATAACTCATTCTTTTCCAATTTTCTAGCAAGCTTATGATTTCTTATATATATATACATATATATATATATATAGGATAACAATATGTAAATTTCTTATATATCAAGAATAGTTTTGAAAGAAAAGATGTATGATAAATTGAAAAAAGGTTTTTGTGACACAGTTCCTCCATTAGGACTTCATTGAACTGGGTTTGTTTATGTTGTTGTGACTTCACAATACACATGTGCACAAATAAGAGATGCTGGGAGTTTAGAAATTTAGAAAGAAGTTTTAAAGAGAATTTTTTTTTTTTTTTCAATTTAGCCAAATTAATCTAGATTCTTTTTCTTTAAGTTTCCATCACTTTTGCTATCCCACATTGTGGTAACAGAAAATCTGCTAAGACTGGTGCAACATTGTAAGAACCTGGATGTAAATTTACTGTGGATGAATTACCAATTTCTAAACATCAGTAAATTTATTTTCTCTTAATTAGTGTAGCATTTCTTATGTCAAAATTGTGGTCTGTTTTGTTGCAGTAAACAACCAATGCATTTTATGTGTTGTTTTTTAAATTGTACATAATTTGTAAGTCAAGCACAAAATTTTATTATTAGGACTTTAAAAATGTTTAAAAGTATATATAAATATATAGAAAAATATATAAAACAAAGTTGGGAGGAAGACCAAGGATAAAAAAAAAAATTACTTGCCATAAAGTCATGAATTGGAAAATATAACAAAAAAGAAATAACACAAGTTATCGGTCCTCAAATTCTGGTCTTCTCTGGTTGATATTTTTTCTCCACCATTTTCTTTTTAGTCACTGTGCTTATATTTATGTTTTTGTCCTTGATTGGCTCTGAAGAACAAAGAGCAATAACTGATTAGTCTTGATTTTATTGCTATATTTTCCAATCAAATACTTTACAGTGAGTAATCCTCCTTATTATTTGCAATCTTCCACCCTTTTGTTTTATATATTTTGATATATATATATATACTTTTAAAATGTCTATTTTTAAAGCCTTAACATTTAACTTTCAGTTTTGCCTATAATCTGAGTATCCTTATTTATTTCCTGTCCAGGATTAAACTGTAGTATCTGTGCACTTTGTAAAAGTTATTATACTATATATATATATATATATATATATATATATATATATATATATATATATATATATACATTGTTTTTATGTGTGTGCATGCATGCATGCATGCATGCATGCATAATTTATCCGTAAATAACACATTTTCTTTTTCTGCTACTATACTAATAAATGTGTACTTTAGCTATGCCATCAAAAATAATTTTATAACATCTTTATATTTATAAATTATTATAAATTTTAAAAACTTTACATTACTCTGCATTTTCCTGTTGAAATTCAGTTTCATAGGTAGACAGGTATAAAATTATAATTTTTGTACCAATAAGTCAACTTTCAGGGAAATAATCAGAAAGCCTGGATTCCCAAAATTGAATTCAAGCAGTTGTTAAGAAATTTCAAGAATCTGGGGCAGGTGGAGAACAAAGTTGAAAGCCTACAAAGATATTGGCATTTGAGGAGTAGTTTCTCAGAGTTACTTTGTTCAGAGGCAGGGGGGAAAAAAAATCAAGTAAAACCTTGCTCAGCATCTGTCAAATTCAGCTGAACCCAAAGTAGATTCATATACAATTCAAAGACTTCATGGAAGGGTAAAAACTAAGAAGCAATTTCTTGAGAAAGTAGGGTTATGAGGCTAGGTTATGCAACTGTAGGGATACAGAAGGCACTTATCTCTCTTCAGTGGAGATAAGTCACATGACAGCCACTTAGTGACATCACTCTATACATTGACGATAGTAGCAGTCAAAATTTAGTTATTTTACAGCAGCCAAATGAAGAGGTTGCTTTCATTAGTCTGGGCAAAGATTAAACCTGCCTTCCAGCAGTTTACAAGACCATGGTGCTGTTTCTCTTTGGGAATATATCTTTCCCAGATATAGAAAGAAACTCCAGCTCATAGTCCTCAATTTGGGAAAACTCAAGACTGTTTCCCATTCATGTAATATATCCTCACCTGAAACACAGATGAATCCAGCCCATTTGAATCTGAAGTCCTAAACACAGCTTCTCTAGACTCAGGAGTATTTCCATATTATATGTAAGACCCTTCCTTTTTGTTTGTCCTTACACTCTGCTGCGTAGATATATGCGATATATTATTCTCTGCCTGGAACACATGTGTATATATGTATATATGATTTTGTGTATGTCATAGTGATGTAAAAGTCTCTCTGAGAACAAAGCAGGTTTGTCATTTCTTTTCCTTTCAGCCATTCTGTTCTATCCATGAAATACTGTGTTATTATATCATGGATTTAATAATGCCCATAACAAGAGAAATACAAATACAAATCTTTCTACCATAGCCTTCTCAGTTACACAACCACAAAGATTGAAGTGAGGATCAATGTAAAAAAAAATAAAATAAAATAAAAAAAACATGCTTTTGGCAAGATGAATTTAAAACATCAGGGTCTAATCATCAGCAGTATTTAAAAGAGTTCTAAATAAGTACAAATTTTTAGTTTTCAAATATGGAGAACGTTCTGTTATGATGTGCAGATTTATTTCAGTCAATGATGATAGGGAATTAAATGGAAAGATGAAGACTAAAAAGCATTATGGGTTTGTTTTTTTTTTTTTTTTTTTTTGGCATTGGACAACATTCTTTCTTCTGTCATCTTTCTCACAACTTCATAATTCCATTCTCCCAAAAATGTTTATCTTTCTTGCCCAAAAAATAGCTCTGAGAATCTTTTGCAGTCGTCTAAGAAATTGAGTTTATTTTTTTCATTAAAATAATTTATTGGGTGAACACAACGGAAGAGAGAAAACTTCTCCAAACCATTTTTCTCTGGTCAACAAAGAAACATGTTTAATGTTATCCTGATGAAATAGTGCACTCCAGGCAGCTTTTTATCAGTTGCCGTCTTTGTCTATTTGGGAGAAAAACTTGATCAAATCAATGGCTTAGAACAAACATATTTAAAGGACTTTATTCCAAATCCAGATAGAGCAAGGGATAGATATGGACAGACTAAGGAAGATAGAGCAATAGATAGATATGAACAGAGTAAGATAGACAGATATGAACAGACTTAGAGAGAAACATCTTTGGATGAAGACTAGACTTTGTAGCAGTTAATGATGGTTCATTTTTCATATCATTAAATTTAAATACTAAATCATATATAGAAATATATTCCAGCAGTTTTTCTTTTTGAATTCATGTGGAAGCCATACAACAAAATGTCTAACATAACTGATACAAATGATTTTGATCTTTTGATTTGGATATTTTCAGCATGTTAGCCATTTTTCTCACATGTCTTTATTTGATCAACCATAATTGGTGTCATCATTCTTTATTTAATCCATAACTGCACAAATCTTTTGGGGATTGGAGTCACATTTTTACCTTTTCTTTTAAAAGTATAATAATCCAAAAATGTTGCCCATTTTTTCTACATCTTTAATAAACAAAAATATATATTCATCATCATCATTATAGCTTGGTTTTTGTTGAGGCAGGACCCAGATTAATCTTGCTCAAAGCAAAGTGGGTCCTACTTGACACAGGACCTCTCCAAATAAGCATGTCAACATACTGAGAATTGTCATAATAAATTGAAGCAAGGTTTTACAAAACTGTATGCTATTCCTGATGCCCAACTTAGATACTCATGGTAGTTAAAGTACACTGAGTGTTTTTTTAACGAAGCACTATTTCTAGGAAGGTTGCCATTTAAGACTTGAGATCCCATCATAATCTCACATATGTTGGCCATTGGTTCCTATAAGAAGTTCATCAACCCTTTGAAAGGTCTGGTTTTTTCTCCTGTGGGGTGATATGCCACCCTCCTTACCAGCAGAGAAGCTAGTGGGGGAGCTGGTTTAGATGCCAAACACCTGTCCTTGTGGTAGGTTGTACTAGCCTGACCAGACCTAAAATTAATTAGTATTTTTTTTATAACATGTTGATAAGATAGCCATAACAAAACAATCAAAAGCAAATTTTTTGAAGTTAGTTAAAATGAAATGCTCCTAATGCCATATATCAACAATAATAGCAACACTTTTGGCCAACTCAATCCAAGCAGATCTGCATTCATCATGTCATTCCTTATAGAAAGTGGCTTATGTGGAATAGCTTCACTTCACAGTATGGCAAATGATCACAAAAACACTGTTAATTATTTAGGATCAAAGAAGCCTTCACAATGCTCCACTGTAAATATTATAGAAACAATTCTAGGTGACAAATGGTGGGAATAGTTATATTGCACTACATAAGATTTTATAAAGCAAATTTATTTTACACAATTGCCATTAAACTGATCATTTTCAGGATATATTTATATAAGCAATATATTAAGTGAGTTTCAGCTTATAAAATCCTTATTCAGAATAATATATTGATAATAACTTCTTTTGATAGTGTCAGGTTTTATTGTGCAAACTAATTAAGTGCAAAATAATTTATTCATAAATAAATCAAAAATATATAGGCTATAAGATCATATGTAATTTTTTATGGTAATGTTAGCTATGTACAAGGCCCAGAGGCCACTCAAGGTAGAGGGATACATTAAGGGGTAGTTCATATGGATAGAAGGGAAAGATAACAGTGAACTCTAGACAAAAACAAGTTAAGATTGTAGTGATCGGGAAAACATCCACTTGAGAGTATGTTTCACAGGGCAGTGGTTCACAGGAAGAAGCTGTTTGAGTAGAACATCTTGCTGATGAAATACAGACGGAATGTGGTTGGTTTACTACTATGTAAGTGGCATGGCGGGTCCTAGCTACATAGGTTAGACCTGGTAGAACCAAGGAATGGAGTTTGTCCAAGCACTTTCCATGGTATCAGTGACAGAACAGTGAGAGACTCACCACATCCCGCCTGTGAGAGAGAGAGAGAGAGAGAGAGGTTGGAAGGTGGATAATAATTCTTCTCCAAAATGGATTTGGAGACACTTTTGAATTCTATCAAAACTAGTTTCTCCTGCCAAACTATGACAACAGTACTCCATTTTCAGCTCTTCCATGAACACATTATTCTATATATTTGAATAAATTATGTGTTTCTTGATATTCTATAACTTTTATCAGTTTTTCATCTATTGGTGTTAACTTTTCTATTTTTTCAACTTTAGCATTTACTTGCAGCAACTTTTATTGCTTCCCAGAGATTTTCTTTGTGTGAATTTTGTATTCCCCTCTCATCTACATTTTCTTTAATGATGAACTCCAACTTTTCCATTGGATTAATATCTGGGGAAGTTGGAGATCAGTCCATTAATTCAGTAGCTTTGAAAGATTTTTTTGCCAAGGTGGCCAAGTCAACTCTGCAGAATGTGAAGAAACATTGCCTTTTTTTATAAATATTCTCTTTAGCTTAAAGTTTCTTGAAAAAAAGTCCAAAACTTACAATAATCTTTTGCATTTATCTTGAACCTCCATCAGCCTCAAGGGAACCTACAATTTTATAGCCTACAATGCATGCTAATCCAAAAGTATTCTCCATCTCTCCCCTGTTGTCTTATAAATCATATTGGTTGACTATTTTCATAAGCCAGCTATCAGGTCCTTTCTACATAGCTTAACATTCATAACTAAAACTGTTATGAAATCAGTTTTCATGTACATCTTCACCCAACTTACATTTTTGTGATGTTTACTTGTTTGGTAATCTGGTTGCTTCCATGTCTTTCACCAATTTTCTTCATATCCTGCATCTTTTCTCTCTGTTTAAATTAACATCACTTTTTTCAAATAGCTGGTCAATCCTCTTATTAATTATTAAACTTTTAATTGTTACTTAAATTTCTTTTTGTGACATTTTTAAAGCCATTTTTTCTTGCCAATGTTTTCAATGTGATCTTTTTTATTGTTCTCTGTTCAGCTTTTTTACAACTTTTAATGTTCCTATCACTCAATAATTTGGTTTCTCTTTTGGGCTTGTATCTTTCTTATGATCCATGGCAATTTTTATATATATGAAATTAAAAGATAACTATCAATGCCTGTACTATTATATATATATATATATATATATATATATATATATATATATATATATATATGAAGAAATTTTGAAAAAACAAACAAAAATCCTTAAATGTAGTTAAATGAAAAAGATAACGTCTGACGTTTTTTAAAATTTTCAGTTAATATTCATCAAAAGACAATTCAGTTTTATGTCCATCGATTGGACATATTGAACTGAATTGTATTTTGATGAATATTGTCTTGAAAAGGTTTAATAAACCATTTTTCAAATATTTTCATTTAACTACATTTAAGGATTTTTGTTTGTTTTTTCAAAATTTCTTCATTCTGTCGGATTTATATCCATTTACACTTGCTGATATATATATATATATATATATTCATTCATTCATTCATTCCCAATATGATGAAAAACCCTTGAATTGCATAATAAAATCTCATGCCACCAAAAACAGATATGACCTGAAATTCACATGGCATATTTATCATATAAGTGCATCCTGAAACGTTTACCAACATTATTTGGTTAATATCAGTTTTATGATGAAAGCATTGGTTTACATCATAGAACCTGACAGTGTAAATGTTGATTTCAGCCTCAACAACTAAAAATAATCTATATTTCCATATTGTATTTATGATTGTGTCAATTTGCTAACCATATTTTTAAGAATAAACTAAGAAGTAAATACTTATATCCATTTCTAACTTTGATGAATAAAACATGTTCAATTAACTTAAGATTTTTGTACAATACTGTATATGCAAATACCCTATCATGGTAAATCAGCATGTATTTTACAGAATGACTTCATCAAAACATGTACAGGATGCAATGGATAAATTGTCACTATTTTATATTTTTAATATCATGCATGCATGTTTGTTTTTGATTTTGCTGACTGCACAGTATAGTAGGGTCAGTTGGGCACCATCTGTGAGAAAAAGAGCACCATGACATAATTCACTTCACCAGTAATTTGGAAACAGCATGCTGTCCGGCTTGGCATTTGCAATGTAAGCTCCAATACGAATGTTTCAGAGTGTTTGGGTGTCAATCTGAGAACAGTGCAGAGGATGCTGTGTCCTCCAAAACATGTAGCAAGAATGATGAAAACCAAATATCCAGCCAACATCATAGTGCTTGGAGTGATCACTAGTAATTGTGACATTATGCCTCCATTCATCTTCCCACAGTGTCTCAGACTCAATACAGTGGCCTACAATAAGTTCCCTGGGTCAAGAAGGTGACTGCTGGAAGACTCTATATCTGGCAACAAGAGTCTGCAACATACCATACAAACAAGAGAATCCAGAAATGGCTGTTAGACTATTTCTGCAGCCACATTACCCCTTACATCTGGCCACCTAACTACCACAGACTCTAATCCCCTTGATTATTATGTGTGGGGTGTAGTTGAGCAAGAGACCAACAAAACTCCTTGTAATACCAAAGATGAACTGAAGGCAAGGATTTTAGCAGTATACACCAAGGAGACCGTCCAGAAGAGATGCACAAGATTCCAAAGTTGTCTGGAGGCCATGGTTGAAGCCAATGGCAATTTTATTGAATAAATTTACTCTTTAATATTTAAAGATATTTTTGTATAATTTTGGTAAAATGAGATGTCAGTGTTATTTTCATTTTTGTGTAATTTAGACGACAATTTATCCATCACACCCTGTATATGTTATTTCAATTTCATTTTATTAATACTCACAGTGCATCTGAAATATTGTGACCTTTACTACACCCCCTAACAGAAATAAATAAAATCATATACAAGGCAGTTAGTACAAACAAAATATTATTAAATTCAATAATGTATAACCTTTAAAGCTTCTACTGTTATAGTAGGCATGATAAGTCAGAGAAAGAACAAAATGTAGCAGATCCTCTTTCCTTCATAACAACTAAAATATCACTGAGCTGCAGAGAATAATTTTAAAATAGTTACTAAACAATTTTTGCATAAACAATAGGAAACAGAATAGGTAACTAGTAACTAATAAAGATTTCCATAGTAGTTTTAACTAGTTATAAAAACAATTGGAATATGAAAAATAATTGATCAGGTTTAGGATATTATAGGAATAAGAGGATAGAATACATTAACAAAATCACATTAATATTTGTCTATTTTAGCACTAGGTATCACTAATAATTTGCTAAAAAATGAGCATACCATGATGAAAAAAATGCCCCAAACTTAATAAAAACTAAATTTTATCATCAAAATCTTTGATATTATTAAGAAAAAGAAACAAAGGATTTTTTGATTATTAAATTATAATTTTTTATCGTTTTTAGAATGTTAGAAATTTTGGTTAAAAATCTTGTTTTTCTTGTCATGGGGGAGAGGAATTTAGTGTCTTTTTTGCTCTGAAAAACACATTGATCTGGAAATTCTTGCAAAAATCAAATAATTGTCAGATTTTAATGAAACTTTCCAGACTTATTCACAAATGAATTAAATTATTTTACAAATTTATTTTTAGAAAATCTTCCTAAAAATATTTTCTTTTTTCTTCTGTTATCTTCCACATTTAATTTATGAAATTTTGAGAAATTAAATTTTATATTTCTTAATGTTTGTATTAGTTAAAAGCAGAAATCCTTGGAGAATTTAAATCACCAATTTCTTTTTGTAAAACAGGACCACCAATAAAATCTGCTCTGAATTGTAAAATAAAAAATGAAATAAAAATAAGACATTATTAGACAGAAAAGCCTTTAATTGCTTTTATGAATAAAATATATTATGGACACTATTGTCTTCAGAAAAAAATTTCAATGAATAATGAATTTTTCCAAGAATTGTTTTCAGTTTTTTTTAAATTTAATTAGAATAATAGTTTTAAATTTCTGTATTAATGGATACTAATTAGGTGATATTGTTATTAAATAAAAATATATTTACTAATCGTAAATGGTTACTACGAATCATTAACACCTAATATTTTAAAAAGAATTTTGTTTTTTTTTGCATTTATGTATAAATGTGCTATTTTTTTGTAAATACAGATGTCCATGATATTATCAGAAAATTTATCTCATTCAATGGGATCCAGGTTTTTTTTTATCCTTTTTAATTGCTATATTCAGCATTCTTCAATAGAGCTCAATTCAAACATTTTTCTTGTCAAATTTTTATTTAATAAAAACTAAATCAAACTTTCCACTAACTGGTCTCTCCCTTGATTATACCTTATAATGAATCTACTTTGAATTGATATTAACTTTCTCTCGACAAATATGCTTAACAGTGAATAACAAATTGCTTTGTTTCAAGATTAGAAAAAAGTACTGAAAAGACAGAAATTTGTGACAACTATATTTTTTTACTGATATCATGAGTATTATTATTGTAATTATTAAATTTATTTCTCAACTACTATAATTACCATTTTTGTAGGAGTTATCAAAGGGGTTTTATTACTATAACTGTAATTATTGCTGTTTTTACTATGATAGTATTATTTTCTTAATTTTTATTTTTGCAGTACATGATCTTACTTCTGTCAACAAGATTATAATGTTCCTCTTCAAACTTATATTGTCATTATTTCTTAAAATTTAACTTATGAAGGAGAAATATTTAAGAAGTTTTTTTCAGTCAGTCTAAAATAATTTTGAAAAATAGATAATGTAATAAAAATATATCTGAGCTTTTTCTCTGCTATTTTAACCATCCAATATTTCCTAATATTATAAAATATTATCAAGAAGTTTCTGATCAAATTATATCATTTCACAATGAAATTCAGCAACATTCTCTATCATTAGAATTAAATTAAAGGGGCATCCCTTTTGATAATTCTCCCTTTTTTTTTAAAAAAAAAAAAAAAAAAAAAAGATTCTAATTTAACACTAAAACAAAAAGATTTTCCCTTTACAATAATTGAAAAATGTGAACCACTTTCAGGGTATGGAGTTCAATTCTTAAGGAAGGTTCATATTTCATTATGTTTCCAAATTTTATTGTTTCAAGTTCACTTCAGACTTCAAGTGGAACATATATAAACTATTGCTAAACACAATGGAAAAACAGTCAGCTCATTCCATGAAATACTTGACTCCATCTGCCAAGCTTTATCTTTGTAGGAATCAATTTAGACCAAAAGTGTAATATTTCTGCCCTATCTGGGCTTGAGCAGTTCAATCTCCACTTTCCAGTCTTGAAAGAGCTCAAAATTGTTTATATAATTTCCTTGTGTGGGAAGTTTTCTTCACCACTCTGCAGCCTCTTTCCCCACAAATGCAACATTCCTACTATTAGTATTTCTATGCCAAATATTCAAATGACCACCATTCTTTAGTTCCACCAGTTCAGCCCTTTATGGTTAGGACAGGCCATGCTACTTCCAGGGAATCAAAGCAACCTTTTTTCTCTCTGTATCCCAAATGTAAAGAGAAAGTTCCAATCAGAGAGCAGTTCTTGGGGGAAAAAAAGTAATTCATGGAAAAAAAGATATCTGTTTGGATACTTCTTTGAACTCTACAATCTTAACCTATTTTTTTTTTTTTTTAACATCACTTCCTACCACATCCTCTTTCATTCATATAACACTCATTCATTATAACCATTTTAACAGTAACTTTCTACCTTGTGAGGTACTTGAGCCTTGTATTGGGTAAACTTTAGTATGAAAACAAAAAAGGATAAAGATCAATTTATATAGTAGTTTTGGATTAATTTCCTTGACTTAATTTGTCTATATTTCTGAGATGAGATATTGTAACTATTTATACTATTTTCATCATTTGGACTGTTGTCCTCATCTCTGTTGCCATATTCACAATGTTTTGGTCATCGGATGCTCCGAACCTCTTCAAGTTATATACGTTAGAATTTCAAACTGAACCCCTTATTTAGTCCACAGGGGTAAATTGTTCTAATTCCACACATCATGCAATTTTTTTTTTTTTTTTTGATATCTCAGTTTCAATTAATTCCCTTTAGTAACTCAACTCTCCAAGTTTTTTTTTTCCCCTCTGATGTGGCCAGGCATTGTACTTACAGCTCTTGGGTCAAGCCACTTTTTGGATTACTCAAGCAACACTTTTATCCACCCTTGGGATATCCCAAAAAGGCATGGCACATGGAATTAGAACAACTTACCCCTGTGGACTAAATAAAATGTTCAGTTCGAAATTCCAATGTATATATACTAACGCAGGTGTGCCCCAAGGCTCCATCCTTGGCCCCCTCTTTTCCTTATTTTCATCAATGACCTTCCTGAAGCTATAGATTCCCAAGTCGGCATCTATGCAGACGACACTACAATTTACTCCTGCCTCAAAAAACAAGTCTAGTGTCGGCGACAAAACTAACCTTGCCGTGCGTCTTGAAATGGACCTCCAATCGGTTGTTAACTGGGGCAAGAATTGGCTGGTCAACTTTAACGCCACAAAACTAAATTACTCTCCATTAACCACCATAGAGATCCTTCCCTGCCCCCCATTAAAATGTCTGATAGTCAACTTCCTGAGAGCAACTCCCCGCGTCTGCTCGGTCTCATGCTGACTGCTGACCTGAGATGGAACAAATACATCGAGTCAATTGCTTCTTCCACCCTTGAGGAAAGTTGGCTCTCTGTGCCGCTACCAGGAAATTTTTCTCCCTGAATCGATACTTCAAATATACAAAACAACCATTCGCCCTTGCATGGAGTATTGCTGCCATATATGGGCTGGAGCACCTTCTGCTTACCTCGGAGTTCTTGACAAGATCCAGAGAAGGATATGTAATCTAATTGGCCCTGATCTAGCGTCTTGTTTGCAGTCACTCTCTCACAGACAGCGCCATCGCCTCTCTCTGTCTTTTCTACAAATACTTCCATGGTAACTGCTCTGATGAGCTGCTCTCTCTGGTTCCCAGACTCCATGAATTCAAAGCGCCCACGAGGCTGGCATCCCGCTCTCACCCTTACACCGTAGAAACCTTCAAATGTGGCCGTCTCTTTTTACTCCAATAGCTTCATACCTGCACCTCTCGCCAGTGGAACACCCTCCCCAATTACTGTTTCCCTGATAGCTATAATCTCCAACTATTCAAATGTAATGTCAATCGACATCTCCAATTACCTTGATCTACCCACTATCCTTCTCCTCTTCCTTTCTCTTATCACTCTTATCTGCTCTCGCTCCAAATCTTCCGCAACCCCCTGCATCCTAGTGGCTTCACGCCTTGCTTGGGGCACAATGCTTAAAAAAAAAAAAAAATATCACCTGAAGAAGGTCAGAGCATACAATGGCCAAAATGTTGCAAATATAGCAATAAAGATGAGGACAACAGTCGAAATGATGTTAATAGTGTAAACATTCCTTGACTTTGTTATTCATTTTCCCCAGCATTTTTGCTGTGTACATTCTAAAATGTTGTCAAATCTTGATTAATGTCAAATTCCTGATTAATAACTTTGGGTAACATTTATGTCTATGCTTTCTCTACTGATAAGAGTTATCTGAGCATAGTTTGTGAACAGATTCTTTCAACCTACTTATTCTCCAATGCTAATCTGTCTACTTTGACTTCATTCCATCAAAATTGGTGCATTCTTTCTTTGTCTATGTACAGTCAGTCATATAAGATTTTAAAGTGTCTTCACAAATTACAGCTTTCGACATTCCTCAATTCTTATTTTCAGAATGTAGCTGGTCTTGTCCTTGTACTCTCTGCTACAATTGTATGGAATGTTGTATAGAGAGTTCTTGGTCAGGATTTCTTCCAGTTTATACAGCTAAATCTTGCAAATATGTCTTTATGTACAGTAAAAAAGAAAAATAATAATATATTTTCATTTTAGTACCAATGTAAAATTTGTTAATAAAAAAAGCAACAAAAAAATCAAGAAGAATCAGAACTTACAGATTTAGAATATAGAATGGCAGGTGAAAGACTATATCAGAATAATTGTTGAAGCTTCTCTCAAAGGTTCAACACATTAGAAACACAAGTAAATCAATTTTTTCATACACAAATGTAATTCTGAAAATTTTAACAAGTTACCGACACATTCAAAATAAAACCTAAAATTTAATATGAAATCTCAATTTAAGCAGCAACTGAATCTTGGAAGTAAGCAAAACTATCTATTGCAATCTGTTGCATCTTCATCATGTTTAAATAAAGCTAAAAAATGTGATCAATATCTTCTAGAAATCATCTTCATTTGAACACCACAAAAAATGAGGTGGCTATTATTTACCATTAAAAAAAAACCTTTTATAGACTGACAGTCTTAACAGCTTGTGAGTTTGTTATTCACTGTATATTCTATGAATGTGACCATATGCTAAAAGTGACTCAACCTAATAAACAATTATTTACTTTTCGAAAGCTAAGTATGTTAATTATAAAGGTGTGTCATGAAATACAAATGCATAAAGAAATAATTATTAATTTGTATATTTTAATTCAATGAAACTAATGAATGATTTCAGCTTGATAAAAACAAGGAAATGATGCTGAAATGGTTTTGTTCATTTTAATATTTCGGTATAGTGAAAATTAAATGTTATCTAGAAAGCAAGAAACATGTAAATTTTCAAAACATAAAAATTCCTTCCAGTCATTTTTTTGGCTAAAATCAAAGAACAGCATTTGGAATTCTTTCAGATAACTGCAAGATTTGTTTTATTTTTTATTTAAAAAAAAACTAAGCACATGGTTGGCACATGGCATGTATATGCACTAAGAAGCATATACTCCTTTTGTTAGAAATAAATTATTCACTCTTTTGGCAGTAAATAATGAAAGAGTAATAAATGACATGAAATTGTCTTGTGAATATATATATATATATATATATATATATATATTAAAGACATTTTTATGTTTAACATTCTTTTTATAGATACAAGTATTTTAGTAAATGCTCTGTTTATAATAAACAGTATTAAATAACAGAGCATTTACTAAAATACTTGTATCTATAAAAAGAATGTTAAACATAAAAATGTCTTTAATAAATTGTCGGACTTTGTCCATTTCTTAATGTGTGTGTGTGTGTATATGTATATATATATATATATATATATATATATATATATATATAAAATAAACAAATAAAAATACATACCAGCTTTATTTTCAAATCACCTGTCAAAAAAGAAAATTGATTGGTTTAAATATTAGCGATCTTTAACTGGGGTCAGTTTGTAAAACAAATATAAAACTAAAAGAATACACACAAAATATCTAACACCTGAGTATCATTGTCAATATAAGAATAAATGATTTTAAGATATATGAATATTACCACAGCTAACATTAGATTTTGGCTCTCAAAATCTTGAGTTATTAGATTGCACTAACAATAATATTTAAAAACCTTTTGCCAATGTAATCACTAGTATATTTGCCTGTTTTACAGGATTCTTTGTTTGCTCAAAATGAATCTGGATTCTTGAACCTTTGATAGACAGCCTCCTATCCATAATACAAGCACATTTGATACAGTGTGAAATGTGTTTCATGGGCTTGCAAATATAGAAAATGATAAGTGAGAGAAAAGTAAAGCAAAGCTTTCAAAACAAAATGAAACAATCTTAATTTGATTTGAATTAATATCCTCATCTTTGTTACTGTTTTGGTTGATCAGATTTCTAGCTTTTATGAAATGAATGTTGCATCCAATGAAATGAGATTCAAGTGGATAAAATGGTTTGGTTTATTATTAGATTAAAAAAAATATCTATTTCATTAAGTTGCAAAATTCTACAGATTATCCCATGCAAATACTCTAGGAACTATTAGCATTACTTATAATAGCTTAACCCTTTTAAAATTGAAATACTCCCAATTATTCTTAATTTTCAAATATTATGCAAAAACAACTTTATGAAAAGTATTTTACATACCCTTCAATGTACATTATATACACCACATCACTTGCTGTAGATAAGAATAATCTTTAGCACAAATAGTGGTGGATCATTTGCTCCATGATCCCTTGCATTCCAAATTGTTATAAATTGCTCAATTTTCATAATGCACAACATAAAAAAAATGGTTTGTGATGGTTTGTTTTGGCTACCTCATGATTTCTTACATTTCAAGTTGTTGTTAAAGTACCCACATCACATTTTGTTTAAAAAAAAAACACAAAAAAAAAGAAAACAGAATGTTTTTTATACATTTAAATAGCAAATTGAATCTGGAAATATGGTCTATTAGTTCTTTTTTTAACTTATGTGTAAGCTACACATTAAAGTGACTAACATAAATTGAGACAGTTGCATATTTTCAGAATGTTTGCTATCTGCTACAACATTGTTTATCTTCATATCTTGATTTGATTAACCTCACCTTCACTGAACTTTCTCCATAAATTGTGGAAATCTTTTTTGCTTGTTAGTTATATCTTTACCTTTTTTTAAATAAAAAAAGCATAATATACTGAAAAGTATCAAAATAATGTGACTGATAATGGAAATAAAATAGAAATGAATGAAGTATGCTGCTTTTGTCATGAAAGTCTATAATGACTTCCTTATCTTCATTTAAAAGTAATTGTAACTTGTATAGTGCCACTCAGTACTTTTAAGTCTTATCATCAGTGACCAGGACTGAGTAACACAAGTGACAATTCAAATAAGCACAACCATTACCAAATGTAAACATTATCTTTCCTTCTCTTTTATATATTTGATAGAAATAATATGTATGTGTAGGCACATAACAAAATAGATAGATGACTATACTCGAGAAATTTTACTAGAGAAATTTTAACCATTTTGTACATGATGAACAAGCTTACTATTTTTATTATTAAGTCCCTTTTACTCCCAGAGAGGGGAGGACATTGACATCAATCCTCTATTGGTTCTCCTCATTACTTCTATCCAGTTGCTTCTCTGTGTTGCAACAGAAAGTCACTAGAGTATTCTTCCCAAGAAGTTATAGCAATTTACAGACATTAAAGAAAAAGAAACTGTTCCTCCTTTACAGCAGCAAATGTTAGACAGTCTCCTCAAAGATGAAGAAAAGACTCTAGGCCACAAAGGTATGGTTTTACAGAAGGATGCTAAGAATACCATGGACTGAACATGTGAGCAGCAATGAGGTTTTAGAGAGGATGCAAGCAAAGAGGAAACTTATACTTAACATCAGGAAGAAGCAGCAGCTGAAATTTCTGGGACACATAATGAGAAAAGAAGGTTTGGAAAATCTGATACTCACATGGCAGATTGAGGGAAAGAGGGGCAAGGAGAAGCAACGCGTGACATATTTAGCGGGCTTAAGCAAGTGAATGGCAGAACAGAGTCTGGGAGAAATAGCAAAAAGACAAAACTTATTGATAACTACAAGGGATAGAAGGAAGTGGAAAGCCATGATCACCTACATCCTCAAGGGACACATCACATAAAAGAAAAAGAGAACTGCCTACCTCCTAATATGACATAGTATATTATTACTCTTTTTGTAAATGCTATGTATTTAGAGATTTTTGATAAAATACAAAGAATATTGGTCCTGACCTGGCATATCACCTTCAGTCACTCTCCCACTGTTGTAACAGCTTCCTTGTGTCTTTTCTATAAATATTTTCATGGTAATTGTTCTTTTTATGAGCTTTCTTTTTTGGTACCTAGACTTTATGAATTTAAGTGCAGTACTAGATTAGCAATAAGATCTTACAGTTGAAATGGCTAGATGTAACCATAACAGTTTCTTCTTTCACATTTCTTGCCTGTGGAACTCTCTTCTGACTTCTTACTTCCCAGTCAACTTTGATCTTCAAAAAATTAAATGCAATGTCAATCATTATCTTCTGTCATCTTAATTACTGTTCTTTTTTTATTGTTTTCTCTCCTTAATGTTTTCTTTCTCTCATATTCTTTCACACTCAGTAACCCCTTGTATCTTAGTGAATTTATTACCTTGCCTAGGAAGTGTTAGGCAGAAATAACTCCAAGACTTGTGTGTATTAATATACGTGTTTTATTCCTGCCATCTTATCAGGAACTGCCCCACAGTTAAAAGCCCCTTAAGGCATTACAGATATTGGGCCGCTTATGTATATAAGTCAACCAACATCCCCCATACATACAAAAGTCTGAAGTGTTTATTTTATGTGAGTTGCCATTCACCATATCGGTTGGGTGTCTTGCCTGCAGTGACTCTCTTCAGACGTGGTTGTCTTTCAGTTATGTCTGGTTGTTGCTGTTTGGTGTTTTCTTCACTGCCATTGTTGGTGATATCTTGTTTGCGGTTTGTTTCCATCATGTTGCTGTGTTTTGGTCTAGTTGTGAGTCTTAGGTGTCTCCTATTTCTCACTAGTCTTTTCCCATTTTTCAGTTCGATCATGTATCGTCGGTATTTAAACTTTTCTGTGACAACTGTTTTTTTCCAATATTGGTTCTTGCCATATGGCTGCACAGTTACCCAGTTGCCCTTTCTTAATTCTATCAGGTCATGGGGATTTTTGTCATAGTATTTCTTTTGATGTTGTTTTGCCTTTCGTATTTTAGTTTTTGTTTCTTCCGCATTAAATGGGGATAGAAATTTCTTCATCGTAGGCAGTACACTTCTCAATTGTCTTCCAAAGAATCTCTGCACTGGGGACATTCTTGTGGATTTTGATGGTGTGTTGGTGAATTCTAGTAATGGCCAGACAAGGATCGCTGTTTTCATTATTACATTTTTTTATGATGCATTTTATTTGTTTTACAGCTGATTCTGCCATTCCATTGGAGTTTGGCATCTATGGTGAGCAGGGATTCCATCTAAATCCGTATTTATGGGCCAGTTCTATCATCATTTTGTTATCAAATTCAGGGCCCCCATCACTTACAACTTCTTCTGGGATGCCATACCTCATGAAGTGTTTCTTTATCAGCTTGATTGTGCAACCTGATGATGTTCCTTGGAGTCGATCAACCAAGGTATAATTGGAGAAATAATCCACACAGACTAGGTATTTCCTTCCATTCAGTGTCATGGTATCGAGGCCAATACGTTGGAATGGGTATTCCTGCACTGGTCTTGTGATTAGTGTCTCTTTGCTATTTCTTGCAGAATATCTGCTACACTGTTCACAGTTGATATAACATTCCTGTAGTTCGTGCCTCATTCCAGGCCAGAAGATTGTGTCTAGGGCACGTCTCATGTTACTTTCAACTGCTAAATGGCTTGTATGTGCCTTCTTCTTCATGTCATTTCTCATTGAGGCAGGTACAAAGACTGTCTTTGTAAAATATTAGATCATCCTTTGTTGACAGGTAGTCTCTGAATTTATACAGGTGCTTCAACTGAGGTTTAAGGGCTTTATATCGCATTGGAAAGCCTTGTTTAATTAGTTTTATGAGCTTCTGTAGATCCCTATCTTCTTTGGTGGCACTGACTAGTCTGTCTCTGGTCTGTTCACTTACAGCAAGAAATTCTAATAGATTCACTTCACTGAAATTAAACTGGAACTTGTCATCCTCTACTGGGGCTTGTGAAAGAGCATCAGCAATAATTATGTCACTGCCCTTTTTGTATGTTATTTTGTAATCAAAATTTTGTATTGAAAGCATCATTCTTAACAGCCTTTTTGGTACTTCACTTAGAGGCTTGTTACTGATTGCTTCTAATAGTTTGTGATCTGAATCTATTGTTGCATGTCTTCTGTAACAATAGTCGCTAAACTTGTGTAGTCCAAACACAACAGCTCTCATCCCTTTTTCAATTGGTGCATAGTTTTTTTCATAGTCATTCCACACCCTTGACACATATGACACTGGTTTCCCATTCTGTAGGAGGACAGCTCCCACACCTACATCAGACATGTCAGTCTGTATCGAAACTGGCTTTTCTAAATCGTAGTAAGCCAAGATAGGTGTGTTTGCTATAGCTTTCTTTATGTCTTCGAATGCTCTTTGTTGCACCTCCGCCCATTGAAAAATTTGGTCCTTCTGTGTTAGCCTGTTTAAAGGTTCACATTTTGTCAGTGAGTGATCAAATTTCAAGAGGTATTTAACCATTCCTATGAAGCGCCTTAGATGATGCAGATCACGAGGTGCTGGGAATTCTGTGATTGCCCGTATTTTTTCTTCATCGGGCTTCAAGCCTGTGTTAGTCAGTGTATGACCCATGTAGGTAACTTCCTCTGTGAGGAATTTGCATTTGTCAAGGTTAATTTTAATGTTTCTTTCTCTGCATCTCTGCAAGTATGCTCGCAAGTTCTGGTTGTGGTTATTGATGGCTTGGTCTGAGTTGTTTCCAAATCCCTCAACCAGACAGTCATCTTGGATAATGCTAACCCCATTTATCCCTTGGAATTGTTCGATCATTTTTGTTTGGAATGCCTTGCTGGCTGGTGTGATACCCATGGGTAATCTTTTGTATCGATAATTGCCCTGAGGCGTGCCGAAGGCGGTCAGTTCTCTTGCCTTGTCGTTCAGTTTGCAATGCCAGTATCCACTTCTTACGTCCAATTTACTAAATTTTATTGCGTTTTTATTTGCAAACCTGTGTGTGATGGATTCCAAGCTTGGTACCTGGCAGTGGTAGTTGTTAATCAGTGTCTTGTTTAATGGTTTGGGGTCTAAACATATCCGAAGGTTTCCGCTGTGTTTTCTTTCAATCACATAGCTGTTGAGCCATGAGCTAGGTCCTTCCAGTTTCTCAATTATATTGTCCCTCATCATTTTTTCTAGTTCCTGTTTAAATTGTTTTTCCAGTGCAAATGGGACACCTCTTATGGGTTGTTGTATAGGAACTGTGCCTGGCTCTATTTGGAGTGTTAATTCACCTTCAAATTCACCAACTCTCTCTTCAAAAACGTCTGGGTATTCTAGTAAAATCCCTTTGATGGAATCATCAATATCTAATTTTCTGATGTCTTTCAGGGCTTGTTCTTTGAGGACATTGCATTCTACAGCTGAAACTGTCGAGTCAAACTGATCTAGGTTGAACCGTATTAAATTTAGCTTTTGGCAAAGACTACAGCTTAAAATTGGTTGTACCTTCTCATTCACAACCATGACTGAGGCTGTCACTTTTCTTCTGTTGATGGGGTTGATAAATTCTACCCTCATTGTTCCTTCGGTTCTAACCCTTTTCCCTCTGTATACTGAAATATCAAGTTTCTTACCTTTTTTTAGTAAGTGCTCTATTTTGTTGTCCTTAACAAATGTTGCAGGAATTACATTTACAGTTGCTCCAGAATCTATCATGAATTTAATGGGCTTCCCGTTTAATTTTAAATTCGCATGAACCTTATGAATTGTCTCCCCTTCAATGTGAAAACATTCATTAACTCATTGCTCACTGTAGTTACCCTTGCAAATTCTTGATGTGACAAAATGTTTTTTTTCTTTTGCATCTAAAACATTCCTGACCATAAACTGGACAGTTTCTTATTCCTTTTACATGTCTTCTCTGACAATAAATGCAATCATATTGTTTTTTTTCTCTTCCAGTCACATTGATATCTTTCTCGTATGTGTCGTCCTCAACATTTATTTTAATTTGTCGTATTTTTCAGTTTTTTGCGACTAGATTTTACTTTGTTCTGCAGCTCTGCATCGGTCAATACACTGTGTCTGGGTTAAATCTGGTTCCCTCAGGAGAATTTCTCGCGTTTTTTTTAATCGTATATTCCTTTTATTATTTGTAATTTTATCAGTGACGTTATTCCATTCACAATCTTCAGAACTCGATTTCAAATTTAACAAATAGTCCTCAAAGCTTTCATTTTCACTTTGTTCTTTCGTGAAATTCCCTCTGTCTACAGTCAATGTTTTCATGGGTTTGCTTGATAACCAGTTTTTTTTGTTTTTTTTTCGTCATTTTCAATCGTTTCTCCTTTCGCATTCTTAAATTTTGTATATTTGTTGGCCCTTTTTTCCTAAAAAGTAAATAAACAAACTCCTTTTCTTCTTTTCAACATTTGCAGCTTCAACGGTATTATCTCTACCCTCCCCTTCAAATTTCTGAAATTCAAAAAATAGGTTCACTTCTTCAAGCCACTCATTAAAGGCTTTGTGCAAATTTCTTACTGTCCAGTCAAAACTTTGAGGTGGGTTGAGTGACATCATTTTTTGTTGTTTTAAACAAAGTAGTACTCACTCAGTTTATCGTCCAGTTCGTCCCTCTGACACCATGTTAGGCAGAAATAACTCCAAGACTTGTGTGTATTAATATACGTGTTTTATTGCTGCCAGCTTATCAGGAACTGCCCTGCAGTTAAAAGCCCCTTAAGGCATTACAGATATTGGACCGCTTATGTATATAAGTCAACCAACAGGAAGCACAGTAGAGTAATTGATAGTGGCTCAGATTGAAGAATCAGAGAGCAAAGTTTGAATTCCAGTCAAGTTCATTACATTCACTTATGTGCTAATACCCTTTTGAAAGGGTATGAATCCAACTCTTCCTCAGTCTCTGGCAGCTATAGGTAAATAGTTGGAAAGACTGGGGGGTTCTATAGCCCTGAGTGGCAACCAGTCTCAGAAAAGAAAAACTCTGAATTCAAAACTGTATGTAACCCTAGCAAAAACACATACTATGTAGCTAAGGATTGTTCGTATAGATTCAATGATCCCAACTACAGTCAACTCTTTTTGTGTTGAAATGATTAAAAAAAAACATCTAGCCCATAACTGAAAATACAGTTCTCCATTTTATGTCAAATAATCAAATTAAGAATAAATATTTAAGATTTATGAATACAGATGTATTTCTTTCTCTGTATTACAAATATATTAGGTTTTAGATATTATTTCATCATATTTAATTTATATATCCTCTTTATTATACATAGAATAAAGCATATTTTTTTTACTCTTAACTTACATGAATGATTAAGCCCAGTAATATAACACTAACATGTCAAAAATATCATGTTCAAACAGTTTAGAGACACTCAAATTATCTGATACTTTATTAAATAACAAGCATGAACATACTGATATGTATTTTAACATGAATGATTAAGCACAATATTTACAAATATGTCCATCTGCAATGGTGGTTACCAAATTACTATTGCAGATGTCTACTCAGACATATTTGTATTTCTTCAATACCTCCAGAACAAACCTGTGGTTTATACTGCAACTATGCTAAGAAGACGTTAGTTCCAGTTTCTGAGAGAATATATTCATTCACAATTCGTAAATCATAATTTGGTATGATTAATAGTTAAACAAGACCAGTATGTTGAAACTCTCAGTTACGATGACTAGTGACTTTCTGCTAGCACAACCATTAACAGTTTCCAAACAGTTTTATCTACTTAAAATATCATAGTCAAATAATTTATGGACATTCCATTTACCTGATATTGTATTAAATAATAAGTACAAATAAATAGTTAAAAAGGAGTAGGTGAAAGAACACTAAAAACTAGTAGGATAACCAAAAGTTTTTTCATACAGCAGCAGGTCTACAGGGCATAAATGCAGTTAGATTTTTTACTACTTCAATAAAATATTCTATCATATTATTGTAGAGATCTTTCACATTTTTTAGATGTGACCCTATGCAGCTATAGGTAAATAGCAGGACAGACTGGGTCCTATAGCATTGGATGGCAACCAGTCTAGAAGAAGGAGAACTGAATTCAAAACCTCCAACTCACAATTGGCCAACTGTGGTGAGTGCAGCTAAAATTATATTACACATCATCCTTACAAAGGTCAGATTCCCATCAGAGCAAAGCTAGATATATAATATTCTGCACAGCTGTGGTAAACAATACAAATTGACCTCTCAGAATTAAACTGAAGAAATACTAGAAAATCATCATGCAAAGTAAAACTATATAAATCATACTCTTCAAAGTACATGGAAAGAAAAAATGTACACACTACTTCCTCTTGAACAAGATTAAAATAAGACTATTAGAAAAAAGATGTTCTACATATAAGTTTGTCAAAAAATAAAAGCTTAGGCAAGCTAAGTGAATATTTTGCATTATATGGAAAGCAGTAGTCAAAAGCCTCCTCTTCATATAAAGAGTTAATACTTTGCCATTTAAAGATGATTAGCTGTAACAATTTAAACCATGGAACTGGGAACTCATTAACACTTCCAAGAACAGGGGTCAACCAAAGGCTAGATTCCAATAAAGCAATTTTGTAGAAAGCTGTTAAATTGATTTTGCTGCAATTCTACTCTTAATACAAAATATTCACTAGTAATAAGATCACCAAGTCAACAATAAAAATTTCATGACTCTTTCAGACACTGAGACTAATATTCACATTTTTCTTAATTAGAATCTACTAAAATGAACAATCTTAAGAAGATACCTCCACAAATTCACTAAAAATGAGCATACATGATGAAAAAATGCCCCAAACTTAATAAAAAACAGTCTTATCATTAAAATCTTTATATTATTGTTAAGAGGAAAGATCAAAGGATTTTTTGATTATTAAATTATATTTTTTGATCCTTTTTAGAACTTTTTTTTGTTTTTCTTCTATTAGTGAGTAGACTGAAGATTAATATAGGAAATTTTAGCATCTTTTTGTTGTGGTGAAAAATACATTGATTTGGAAATTTTTGTAAAAATCAAATAATTGTCAGATATTAAATCAAACTATCAGGATTTATTCACAAATGAATGAAATTTTAAAACTTTTTTTTTTTTACATCATTTATTGATTTCAAAAAATAATAATTCCTTCCAGTCAATTTAAATTATTTTTTAAATAGGGCAAATTATTTTGCTTATTAAAAATATGGAATTTGATCTATTAGCTTAGAATTAAAACTAAAATAAAAGCTTCAAGAATATTTTTCATTTTTAAAAAATCATTTTAAACCTTAGCTATTGCATTTCTTTGAATGAACGTAATTGAGTCATTTTCAGTTATTACAGCTAATAAAGATCCATGATGAGACAATTCTGTTTAGAAATGTAAATGGTTTACTTTCAATTTTGAAATTTAAAGTAAAGGCTCCTCCTGGCTTCAGATATACCTGCTTTTATAACTGACATTTTATGTAATTTTATTCAAAGTTGGCCTCGTAAAAATCCATGTTATTGAATAATACATTTACTTTGGTTAATCTTGCTTATTGAAAAAAAGAATGTCCCAAAATGTTTGATGGGTCAATGGGTGCCTTCGATCAGCAGTTTTGCTGCATCATACACTCATCATTGTACACAATCTTCATAATAAATAGATAACTACAAAGAACTCTCTCTCAAATTCCCTATATATAAAGTAGTTTTCATACTGAAGCAAGTAAATAATTTCATTATCATTATAAAATATACAACAAAACTAAAACAGATGGCTAGTTCATGAGTTTGCTTTACAACAAGATTTCTCTCTCTCATTTTGAATAACCCCCTAAAGCAACAGAAAGTTCTTAGATTTTTATTAAGCATATTAAGAATGCAGTGAAAGATATACATTTTGTTTAGGCTACATATAACGGCTAGTTTTTTTATTTAAAAAATACAAAGTTAAATAAGCTATTACAATTATTATACTGCATACATTTTATTACTAATTTTAATTAGTTTCTTAATCATTTTTGACTTTTTATCACAATGGCTTTAAATCTTGTACATTAAAAAGTATTGTGTAAAAAAAAACAATGATTAAAAAGGATAAACTGATCAAAATTAATAATAAAACTGATGTGTAATAATAATAATAAAAATCTCAAAACAATTTATGAAATATAATTTTTGTCGTATTAAGTTTTCCCAAAACAGCAACTTTTATTTCTCAATTTGTATTTGTCTCTGTATTTATTAAAATTCACAGATTTGTTGAGCAAAATAAAGACCTTCACCTCTTGAAATAAACCCATTGCATCCAGTTAAAGTAATGATGCAATGGTTAAATTTGGTCTCATTTAAATTCATTTAAAATAGGATTTAAGGATTCTAATTTGGTTGTAATCTACTTATGTAACACAACTCTCATGACCTTAAAATTTTGATTAGTAATGGGCAAAATGAAAAATGTAAATTTTACACTGATTAGCAATAAACAAATGTTGAGCTGAAAGCATGATCACGAACAATGAATTAATAATATCCTGCTTGTTCAGTAACAAATAGATGTTTGACAGATACTTTAAAAAAAAATAGATTTCAAATGGATGTAATCTGATGGTATGTATATATTATAGAATTTTACAAGGAATCTTCTTATAGGATTTTGTGGTATTAGAAGAAAGGGATTTATTGGGTTGCTTCAGTTAATTTCTTTCACTTGAACTAAACATGAAAATATTTTGGTGATTATATCAGGAAGCAACAGAAAAGAAATGAGGAAAAGATAATGAAAAACATTATGCCATTCTGTTAACAATAAGTGTTTGATTTGTTTGTTTTTGCTATTTTTTTTTTATAGCTTATCAACCTTTTATTAGTTATTTAAAACTGAAACATATTTTGGAGTGTAGAAGGTCTATTACAGTACCCAGTGTCCCCATCTAAGTATTGACCAGTCTTGACATTGCTTAGCTTCAGTAATTGAACAAGAACCTGTGGAGTTAGGTGGCCAGATGTAAGTGGTGATGTGGTGGCAGAAATTATCTGATAGCCATGACTCAGTTCTCCTGTTTGTGTGGCATGGTGCAGAGTCCTGTTACCAGCCATTCTCTTGACCCAGGGCAGCACTACCTTCTCAAGACACTTGATGTAGGCCTCCGTGTTGAGTCTGAGGCCCTATGGGAAGATGAATGAAGGCATAACGTCATCATCACTGGTGATCACTCCAAACACCATGACGTTGACTGGATATTTGGTTTTCATCACTCTACATAGATCTTTTGGAGGACACAGCAAGCCAATGGTTGTTCTGTGTTTACCATCTTATCCTAACAGAAATTTTTCTCATCTAAGAAAAACCAAAGCAGGAGGGGATGCTTGAGTTTGTCAAAAAGCTTTGTAGCACAGCCTTTCCTCTTGCCCTTCATGGCTTGGGATAAAAATTGGCTCTTTCTCATCTTGTATGAGAAATACTGAATGTCTCCATGCACTACCTACCTGATAAGAAACTCAGACACTCCTGTGTCCCTGGTGATGTACCTGATTGACTTGGAGGGATCGTTGTCAATTATGGGCTGCATCTCACCAACAAATTCAGGAGTTCTTTTCTTATCAGAATGATCAGAGCGAATTTTCCGAGCTGCCATACCTTCGCAATCACTATTAGACTCCTCCAACTCTTGCTGAATCCTCTGCACTGACACCCAAACACTCTGAAATGTTCACATTGGAGCTTCCGGTGTGAATGTCAAGCAGTACAGCATGCTATATCCAAATTTTTCCATCATGCTTTTTTTTCTCACAGTCAGTGTCCAACTGACCCTACTATACTGTGCAGTTGAACATAAAAAACAAACAACATGTATTCACATAATTAAGAATATAAAATGGCGATAATTTACCCATCACATTGTTATGATACATACATACTCCAATCAAAATTTCAAAGTCAAATAATTTTTTTTGCACAAATTGTACATTTTGCACTTCATTAGAATGAAAAATAAAATAATTACTTTTTTAAACCTAAGTCATTAGTAACAAACAATTTCCCTCTCAGAATGCAAGTATTATTATCCAATAGGAAAAAGAAATTCACAGAACTACATTCACCAGTAAAAAAAAAAAAAAAAAAAATAACAATAATTTCACTTAGGACTTGTTCAAATACAGAACATAGAATTTCCATTAAAAATACAGTTATGAATCAATCATTCCTTTGTCAAATAATCATTATTAATGAAGGTGGATTCAGTCAAGACCAAACAGAACAGTAATGTCTAAATAAAATTACTGCCAAAAACCAATTCAAATCACACATCCAAGCAATCATTTAACATTAGATCCATTTTAAGGTTTCTGCATTTAGAAATGTTTTGATATTTTCTACAAGTTCCAAGTTTATACTGTTCTGATTATTTCTGATTAAATAAATAAACAGCCAATATGCAATTAAGATTTTTGTCCATGATTTTTAATCTATGAAATGGAAAATAATACATTAGAAATTTTATAAGCCTGCTGCAGAAGGTTTCATTTAAAATACAGCAAAACACTTTTTATAAAAATCACCTAAAGAAAATAAAAATCATTGATTAGATAAACTAACATGTAATATACAATTAAAAGTAAAAGATAATCATTAATTGAAAATAAATTTCAGCTTATTTTAATTATTTAAAATTAAATTCTCATAAAAATTATTTTCCTATTTATTATCTATATTAAATAATTATAAATATTTGTTTTTAAATACTCAGTTCTAACTAATTTGTAACTATTTTCTTTAATTTTTAATTAGTTAATTTTTTTTTTTAATTATTTGTAAGAGAAATTTCTTAAGAAAAAAATAATTACAGAAAAACCAGCAACCTCCAAAAATATTCTGAAAGATGACTAAAGAAACAATTCATTAAAAATCTTAAATATAGGAAACGTTAAACTGAAAAAAAAAATAATTAGTTAAAATCAACAACAGAAAAACACTTTAAAATTAAGTACATATTCAAATAGACAGCACAAACCTCTTATACTTGTGTACGTGTGTGAGAGAGAGAGAGAGAGAGAGAGAGAGAGAGATCAAAATCACTACAAAATTTGCAATTTTGTTTCAATGTTTCTGGTGTCTTGTCAAGTGATGATGTTGATTCAACAACATTACTTGACAAGACACCAGAAGTCTCAAAACAAAATTACAAATTTTGTAGTGATTTGATAACATGCATATATTATGAATTTGAATGATGTATATTATAAAATAATAAATTTATACAATGACTGCTGTTTTCACAGAAGTGTTGCTTCTCACAAAGTCTTCATAAGATGATGACACTGGGTTCAGGCATTGTTTCTGTGGTAAAGCATCATTTGCCCCAGCAGTAACTCATGATACCACCAGGCTTTGTTGGATTGTTGTCACTCTGTGGAACTGCCATATCCATGCTGATGCTGTTAGGGCCTTACTCTGGATATTTTTATGTATTTCTTCTTGTCCAATGGTTTAAGACAAGATTAGTCAGGTATGCAGGAGTTGATTTTGCAATAAAACCTTGGCATCCAACCTCAATAGAAAATATATTTGTTATCCAGCCATTTCTGACACAATGTTCTCATAGATCTTCATATTTTTCCAACTTATGCTGATGTGCCCAGTTGAAAATTTCTTAAAAAGGAACTATTAATTCAACAATGAAAACTCTTCATATTAACAGACCAGATGACAATATCAGTATGCTGGGCTGTTAACGTTATTTCTGTTGGAAATGTGACTTTATGTTCCAAATTAGTTACAACCAGCCAGTCTGTGCAACCATCAAACAATGATTTGTGCCTATGCTCACATTTCCAACTGTTTCCTTCTTTAATGAAATATATTGCTGTTATTAATCAAAGATTTATTGGTAGTCTCAGAACATCTTTTTGTAGCATTGACAATAATCCCCAGGACTTCATTGTGTCTCCACATGTAGCTTCTTAGAGAATACTCACATCCTGTGAGAATATGTTTGAAGCTGGCAGTTTTGCCACATGCTCTTCATAGTTTGGATGTAGGTAATCCCCAGCAATGTAGGTTGATTGGTATTGGTAAGATGTTGTAGACTGCCTTTATGAGGAAACTTAATTTTTTAGGCTTCATTTGTTTGAGGTCGCTCCATGTGACAGTTCTGTCTTTTGCACTCTCCCACTTGGTCCATGCCCCCTGTTTACATTGTCCTACAGCTGCAGCAAAACATTTGTCTTCCTCAAGATGATGAATTTCTTCCGAAACCATTGTTTGGACCAGCAATTCTATGGATGAAGACCTAAACCTGCTCTCTTCCAATTAACACAGTGCCAATTAGTTCTTTCATTTTGAGGACCAATTCTGCATTCTCTACAGCTTATTTCACCTTCCCTTTCTGACCAGTTATTACAGAAGGCAGGGTATTTACACCAGTGGGTCACAAGAATCGCACAACATCTGGAAACGTGATTTACCCAATTTATATTCCTCAAAAAGTGATGACATTGGCAGTTTCAGCTTCAATGACAAGCTGTATGGTGCCACATTTGTTAAGGACTTAGGTACTCTCAAACATTTTTTCAGATACTTACTGGTTAAATGCGCCATTGTTTCAGCTTTTGTTAGTGATACCTTATAGACTTGCATTGGCCATGATAGTTTAGGAATTAACCCAAAATAAATGCATCACAATTTGTCTTTATCAAGAAGATCATATTTATCCATGGAACATAAGCCATCCTTTAGTTGTTTTGCTAGATCTTTCTAGTTATGTCGATCATTAAGAGGTAGGGAATAAAAGCGACTGAGACTCTTAATGCTTTTTTCACAAATTATAGGGATTTCATTCCCATTGACAGTTGAAGTTTATTTCTTTGCAGCTTCCTTTGATTATGGATAGACTGCAACATTTAGAAGGCTTTATCTTCATCACTGCCCATTTGAAGAGTTCCTGTGATTAGAGTTATATCATCCATGAAAGCCTTTATAGATGGGACGGTTTTCTTATTGCACTGCGGAATATTATTACTATTACCAACATGAAAGATAATGGAGAGATAACACACCCCATCATAATACCAATATTCAACTTTTGCCAGTTAAAAAAACGACTAGCAGAAACTTTTACCACCTTAATTTTAAGAGTGAATACCCACTTAGATACAAAATATCCTAAAGAGAACACACAATAATTCATCCTCTCATCTACTTTTCCTTAAGGAACTCAACAATGCAAAATTGATACTATTTAACAATGGTTTTCCTAATTACCTCATCAACCACTAGATTAGACTATTTCTTTCCAAAGTAAATAATAATACTGAACACAGAGACAAATACAATAACATAAATATCTTCTACAAAAGCCAAATGCAGGTCAACTATAAGCAAGATGAATCTTCACTTAGAAATATCAAAGAAATACACTACCCAGTTGATCCAGACAAAATAATTAAATTAATTATCTATTGCAAAAAAAATTAAAACAGCTAACTTTATCCTCAAAAATAACAATACACATTCAAAATCAAAAACTACAAATAACCAAAATTATTTACGAGTTCAAATGCCCCTTAAGAAACTGTGTTCCTGATAAAACCAAACTCCCAAATAATTACATTGGCCACACTACTACTTGCCTATCCAGACAACTTATGTTACAACTATCTGACTACAGCTTCATTAAAACTCATTGAAGCACACACATAAACCTACCAGACTATCTAAAACATACTGTTAGAAAATACAAGCATAACCTCATCCACATGTAAAAAAAAAAAAAAAAAAAAAGATTAAAAATAATAGAAGCCCTAATAATAAAAAAGAAAAAGCCAACACTCAATAAAATTAACTATGAAAATGGCCATAATGTGATGACCGTGTTTGGAAAATAAAACATCCCTATAACTATATACATACACACAACCCATACATTCACTTAAAAAGTAAAAATAAAATCATCCTTGATAATGGGTAAAAGTATAGCCAAAAGCACACAGAAATGTAGAAAATTTGGACAGTTTTTACACACTTTGTGTTCAGAAAAGAAAACACTTGTATAAACACAAGAAAAATTAAACAAAAAGCTTAATCACAGTACCTTGTCAGTTGTCTTTAACAAAACCTGTATAAAAGAGGATTGCTGCCTAAATACACATTTTATATGTATATATGTGTGTGTATATGCAAGTCTGAAGAAATGCAGATGTGTGTATGCAGAATCACCACCTATGATCCTTCATGGAAATCCCCCTCCTTTCATCACATGTGACCTCACTTTACAAAAACCCTCTCACTTGGGCATCTAACGCTCACATATCTCTCTACTTCATGTACGTGTATGAACAAGCATAATATGGTACTTCTTTGATTTTGTATCTGTATTGGGACATTGTTTTCGTACATGCAAACATGTATACTCCCATCTGTGTAAATAGGTTCAGGTGTGTATTTGTGTGCTATATGTTGTATACTCTCATAAGTAAGTGCATAGATTAAGCATGTTGTCTGTATTTGGTGTCACTTGATGGAAAACACTCTTAAGTGCCCCTTTATATCTACACGATTAGTAATAACTGTTAGTTCCAATCTTGATAGGGAATGACTGCAAAAGACTTTCCCCCTCCCCAATATATAGACAAATGCACTCAAATGCATGCTGAAATTTTTTCCTAGCCAATGAAATAGATTGGTTTGCAGTTTTATCTGACTCAGTTCTAGTCTGTCTTGAAGTCAGAACGCTATGTTCGCTTGTCTGAACTAGCTTGTGTGTAAATCCCAAATCTTAGTTTGTGAATTTTTTGCCTTATTACTGTTAATTTGTCTTGCATATATTGTTCGCTTGCTTTATATTATTCTCTCCTGGAGGTTAGTATCTGTCATGCTGATGGAAGGCAAAAAGGGTTCTCTCAGATGATTAAAAGTGAACAGTTTTGTTTTGGAAACATTAAAATTAACAAGCCATTCATTGCCCCAATTAACAACAGATCGTAGGTCATTTTTGAGATCAGCTACCAAATTTACTTTATTGAACCGATCAGATTTACTATTAAGATAGGAGTAATTAGTTGTGTCATCAGCATAGATACCGAGTTGAGAACTGATGACATCAGGAAAAGTCATTAATGTAGGTCCAAGGTTAGAGTCCTGGGGAACAACTGCATTAATGCAAAAAGATTGAGAAGAGTGGCCATTGAGATAACTTTCATTTTGCGATTTGATAACAAAAAACTGAACCAGTTCAAAAATTTATCCAGAAATACCATAACCTTTCAATTTGTGAAGAAGACTAGCATGCTAAACTCTGTCAAATGCATTTGAGATATTCAAAGTAACAGTCTGAGCTTCACCGTTCTTGTGTAAACCTTGATAGTCTTTCAGCAATAATTATTAATACATCAGCAGTTGGCCTAGAGAAGCAAAAGCCATATTGCATATCGGAAAGACGACCCTGCCAGGTGAGATGTTTAACCAGTCCAGAGTTGATTAGAACTTTGCGAAAAACAGATAGAAGGCTACTAAGCAAATAGAAGGATCAGACAGTTTGCTTGACTTCTTAAAGAATGGAACGACAGAAGAGGATTTCTAACAAACAAGAAAGCAAGAAGCAGCAAGACATTTATTGTAGAATTTAGGGAGAACAGAAACCAGTTCAGGAACACATTTCTTAAGTAGTCTTGTTGGGATACCATCAAGTCTATATGCTTTGTGGCAATCCAGTTTAGAGATGATAGCAGAAACCATGGATGGAGTTACATGCATATCGCTCAATAGAAACTCAGTTCTGAATGGAAGGTCAAGCAAAGATACTCCAGATGAGTAGAATTTAAAGAGAATTTGAAGATAACTTATGAGCAAAACTTTCTGCTTTATCAGCAGATGTTAACACCTCAAACTAAGTGAAGAGAGGAGAGATAGAAAACTTACTTTTATTTAACACACTATTACAGAGCTGAAATTTAAAAAAAAAAACAGAACTCAAAATGGCAACAATTGAAAGAAAAGAGGAAAAAGAGAAAAGGTTAAGTGAGTATAAAATGAAAAAAAACTATGAAAAAGACAAATAATTATGATATTTTACACATATGCACATACAAGTGCATGGACACATGCATGCAAACAGACATACACATATACTATAAAAAAAATAAACTTGCATCAATGAAAAATGTATATAAAAAAGAAAAATCAAGAAGTGTAAGCAGTCAATTGCTTATATATCCTGACGAATGGACAGAGTGATTCCCAGAGGATCTGGCTATGAGACTTTGGAGTTGGGATGATGAAAGTAACATAAATCAGCTCAGTGACAAACCTTATAAAAAAGAATTATATATATATATATATATATATATATATATATATATATATATATATATAAAATAATTCTTTGTTTGATACTGATATCTTATTTTAAATATTTGGTTCCATATACCAAAAAATAAAACAATTTCCTAACATCAATTTGTTGTAAAATCCTATGCTTCATGTTATTTATTTTTTTTAATTCTGCATATAAATGATAATGCCAGTGTTAAAAATACAATTATATTTCATGAAAAAAAAAACAAAAAAAACAACTCTTCCCATTTCAAAAAGGATATCTGTCATACAATATAAGAAATTTAGAAGGAAGAATTCTTCATAAATCATAGTAGAACATTTTACATTTATTACATTTTTATATCAGTAGTAAAACTGTTGGTTTTCACTGAAGATTAAGAGACAGCAAATCTCCTCAACAGTCCGGCACTCTCTGGCTGATTTTACTAATCCTGTTTTATGGATGACTGAAATTCTTCCTCAGATTTTTCAGTTCTTCCAATCTCTTTTGCAAGGTTCTTTAGTACTTTCTCAACCAGACCAAGAATAGTGTAATCTTCATTTTTACAATTTAACCACTTCTCTTGTAAGATCCTAATATTTTTTCCCATATTTATTTTCATTTTCTTGCAATTCCATTGTGTGTTCTACTGAAACAATGATATTCACTAACAGATTTCCATCTCATTCAATTTAGTCTACTCATATGGTCTGGAATAAGTGATCTTGGAGAATTTCATGTTTTTTTTATTCTATAAGACCAATTCTATCTTGTTCATATACTATTGGCTTGCATAATCAATTTCCAATTGTTTGCAGTTTTTCATAGATTATCTTTCCCATGCTATCATATGTATTTTTTTGTCTATTTGTATATCAACTTCCTGAATTCATTTACATCATTGGCCCACTCATCTCTATGCATAGTTCCCATTAAATATTTTGCATTGACCTGTTTATCTTAGCCTTAATACAATTAGTTCTTATCCAGTTTCTATCTTGAAATGTCATTTTCATGACTATGACCATGTTTCATTTACATTTGTTTGTCTCTTGAAATTATTTTTTTCTTTCTGTGTTACTACAGTAGAAAAGTGACTGAAGTTGAAATGCCAGGTCAGGACAAATAACATTGCAGATTCTACTTTGTACTTTATCAAGAATCTCTAAATATATAGCAGAAGTGCCAAACAAGATGTAGCAGCAATATTCAATGCATAGATGATTGGTAAACTTATAAATATGTAAGACTGGTGGGAAAAATTGTCTAGCACGACACAATAAACTAACTTTCCTAGCCGCAGACCTAGCAATTTATTCAATATATCTTCTTTTGCAGTTTTTTATCTTCTATTTACGAGGATAGACTTTTCAAGTCTATAGGCTTACTATAAAGAAGTGATTCTAGAACTGTTAAATCTTCTTATTAATAATTGCATTGTTTATTTCCAGGTAAACTGACATCTGACTGTTCAAAGAAGACTTCAAAAATAATTAATACCAACTTCTCTAGAAAATAGACAAAATTTGGCATTGTGCTGTTATCAAGTTCCAGTAGAAAAAGTGTTTAGACTCTAAGGACATTCATGCTGACATTTTTTTTTTTTTACATTAGAAGATGATATTCCAGCTTTATCAACAGTGCAGAAGTGGACAGCTAAAATTAAGTGTGGAAGAGAAAATCTTGAAGATGACCCAACATCTGGATATCCTGCAACTGCCACCACTGAGGAAAACATTGATTGTGTTTACCACATGATGACGGATGACAGGTGATTGACTACAAATCAAATAACCATGTGAGAGTTGAGAATATACTGCACAATGAACTTGGCATGACAAAGGTTCCTGCTCAGTAAGTGCTACATCTTCTAAACACCTGCTCAAAAGCAAACCAGGCTGATTGCATCATGGGAAAATCTGACATTGTTTGAGACAGATCCAGCTGGATTCTTTGAACATTTCCTACCCTAGGATGAGTGTTCGATTCATCACTTTGAGCCAGAGAGAAAGAGATAATCGATGTAGTAGAAACATCCCTCTTTACCTGCTCCAATGAAGGCCAATGTCATTTAATCTACAGAGAAGTTGATGGACTCAGATTTTTTTTTGGATACAAAATGTACTGTATTTATTGACTACCCTTCAAAAGACCCACACCATTAATGGAGAGTACTATGCCAACTTGTTGAGGCAGTTATGAAAAGCTATCAAGACCAAATGCTCAGGAAAACTGACAAAAGGGGTCTTGTTTCACAGATGCTCCAGCAAACAAATCCTTCATTTCGATGTTGACCACCCTACCTTTTCTCCTGATTTAGTCCCAGCTCATTATCATATGTTTCACAACATGAAAAAAAAAAAAAACAAAAAAAACAACAATTGGCTGGGAACCAGTATCACAGTGATGATGATGGCATATTTGCTTTTGAGAATTTTTTTGACCAACAAGACAAAAGATTCTTCATCAATGGGATCCAAGCACTGCAACACCAATGGAAGAATTGTGTAAACAGCAAGGAGGACTGCAAGTTGAAAAATAAATATCATTTGGTCGCACTCCATGGAAGTATCATGGTTAAACTATGAACTTTTCAGTCGACCCTTGTATCTTTCTCTTACAGTTTTTGAATTTTCATATTAATCATTCATTAGTCTGCCTTTGGTAATGCTCAAATCTCTAGAGAAGGATGCTGAAAATACCCTGGATGGAACATGTGAATAATGAGGAAGTTATAATAATAGAAACAAAAAAGGTGTTTATACTTGTAATCAGAAAGAGTTGAAATTTCTAGGACATATGAAGAAATAGGGCTTGGAGAATTTGTTACTCACAGGACATACTGAAGACAAGAGAGACAAAGAAAAGCAGCAAGTAGTCTACCTAAGAAAAGCAGCAAGTAGTCTACCTAATGAGCTTGTATAACAGAGGAGCTGACAAGAGATCTTGCAGTGAAGAAGGGAGATAGATTCTTCCATGTCAGGCCTGTGTGCCAAGGTAAAGTCACTTCTCACTGTTCTTATTTTTAAAACAGTGTTTTAAGTTTTAGCAATAATTTCAACCCAGATGCTAAATTAAGCACAAGAACAGGTGTATCAGGGAAAACAAGGTTAGTTAAGTGTGAAGCAAGACCAACACAGAAGATGGCCAAGATGAAGATTTGGTGCACAAAATTGTGCAAAGAGCACATCAAAAGTTGTCAAGTTTCTTAAGTAGATTCAATAGTTGAAATTAAAGTTTCATCTTATATTTTGTATCACTTTATCAATTATGCTTCTTAAATCATAAAAATACTCAACTCTGTCTGGACTGTCAAAAAATCAATTTTGAATCAATTTCATATTGTATAAAATAATGATTTCAGTATCATTGGTAGGTTTGTAAAACTGAAACTTACTTTTCATTACTTTTATTTGCACAATGAAAAGAATTTAACCTGGTGTTTTTTTTTTAACTTTTGTAGAAACAAAAATACTGACAAATACAAAAGAATAAGACAAAGCAAAGCTCAAATATCCTATTTAAGAAATGCACAAAAAAAATTAAATATTAAAAATATGTTCCAGCATATACATATATCATTGAATCAGAAAAGTTCAATACTTATTGCAATCAACTCAGAGTTTTGTAATCTCTCACTTGTCAGGATTTCCAATGAGAAAAATTGTATTGATTACTGAATATTTTATATTGTAATAGCATATTCTTAGTGTGCATATATATATATATATATATATACACACACTAAGAATATGCTATTACATAATATATATAATGTGTGTGTGTATGCATGCATGCATGCACACAATTACATATCTAAATACTTCCATCTTATTATGATTTAATTAAAATCTGATATTGCTATCATATTGTTATAAAATAACTTGGAAAAGTTAATAATCCAAAAAGAAAAGCCTGATCGAGAAAGAGAGAGAGAGAAAGGGTACTACTTTCAGAATAGACTTATCTACTATACTTCAGTGTAGTAAAAATGATGAGATGATTTATGTATGGATAAAATGTATAAATATTAAAAGATATTTATTATAATAATTCTTTCAGAACAACAATCATTGTAAAGATGTAGAATTCCATGAATTTATTTGTACTTTAAGTTTGTCTGATTCTTTGTTTTACTGACAATTTCATACAGCTGGTCAATGGCTGAATACAGCCTATGGAAGGAATGAACTTATGAAAAGATTTTCCTTGAAAGTTATTTATGGTCATTGATAATGCATGAATAACTGAAAATATTGCCTTCTCATTAGAAAAGGTAGGATTGTGTTGCTTAAAGCAACATTAATTATTGTTGATATAAAAAAATAAATAACCAAAATGGTTTTGTTTGTGAAAAATAAATTATGGTGTAACAGTTAAAAAAAGAAAAAAATAGGAGAAAGGATGTCCGTACTTACTACCAGGATAACTTTTTTTTAATATTCTATTCAATTCACTGTATGTTTAAAAAATATTGCATTTTTTCATTTTAAATTAATATTTACCTAGTATCCCAATATGAATGATATTAACTATTTGTTTTCACATAGTAATAGATTTTAAGTTTAACTTGAAAAAGTGATGACTGTCTTATTAAACCGAACAAAATTCCAGCCTCTTATCTCAAAAGTGGACAAACACCAATTTCATAAATAAAAGTGCCAAATATGAAAAGTAATAAATTTAACATTGAAAATTCAATTAAATTTTAATTCAAATTATAATATCAAATTGAGACAATAAAAAATATACACTTACTTTAACTTATATGTACAAGAAAGTTAATTCACAAATAAAAACTTTATTTTTAAGCTCTTAATTTGGCAGTTTACATCAATATACAACTAATGTCAAGGCAATTTATCAGACAGGAGGACAGAAGTGACAGTATTTTCAAATTTTAAGTGAACCAGCTTATTTAACTATAAAGTAATTTTTTAAAATTAAATACTTTCAAAAGTCTAATATTTTATTTTTTATTTAGGTACTTTTTTTAACAAAGATCTATCCAAAACCTGCATGGTTTCCATCCCTAAAATTGAATCTAAAAAAGAAAAAATTAATAAATGCTCACTGAATGTCACTTACTGAAAAAGAAAAAATTGATTATATTTAAAAAATGAAAAGAAAATATTTAGTAAAGTATGTAAAAAAAAAGAAAATTAAAAATTTTGAAAATACAACGATGATGGTTGTACACTCAGAGAATTTGACACAAAATTAACGCAATTTATGAGGCCGGATCCTTGCTATCACGAGAAACAACTCTTAAAACATGGGACATTATTTCTGAACTGTGTCTCCGTAGTTTTGCCAGAAATGTTTTTAATACATTTTTTGGCATATTAAAAAATGATTGTCAAAATAGAGACTTCACAGATTGTAATAAACTTTCAAATTTAAGATCTGTAAAAATAGATCTTTTAATAAAAGCATTTCCAGAGATACACATATTCAAACTTAATTTTAAAATATTTAACAACTTTATTACATTTTGTATTTAAAATGAAAACAATTCTTGTAAAAATTCATTTTTCATCAAAAAAATATTTTGGCTTCAGACAATAATGTCCTTAATGTATATTACTCATAAAAGACATTAAAAGCTTTTTTAATTAAATAATGTCTTAGCTTTATTGGGTTTTGTATTTTACAATTCAGAGCTAAAGTTTGGGTAGAAATGCTCTCCAATTACAAAAAAAAAAAAAAAAAAAAAATCAATGATTTATATTTTTCAAAGTCTTCTACATTTAATTAAAAAAATTACAAAAATACATATATTTGAGTTATCTAGTTTTCATAAAATTAAGGAGGGGTAACAGATGTAAAAAAAAAAGAAAAGAAAAGTGTTTTTACTATGACTTTCTAAAAAACAAACGTTTCTAAAATAATTTAATTCACTTTTTAATAAATTTCATAAAAATCCAACAATTATTTGATTTTTGCAAGAATTTCTAAATTAATGTTTTTCAACTGAAAAAAGTGCTAAAAAAATTTTAAAAATGCTAAATATTACGTGACCACTGACATAAAAAAAGAAAAACAAGATTTTCAACCAAAATTTCAAATGTGCTAGAAAGTAATAAAAAATTTTTTTAAAATAATTAAAAAATACTTTGGTCTTTCCTCTTATTAATAACAGATATTTTCACAATAAAACTAAGTTTGGTGCCTTTTTCATCATGCTATGCTGTTTTGGGGACAAATTATTGAACATTGCCATAATATTAAAAATTAATTTGTATGCGATTTCCATGATTTGTTTATGTTTTGGTAGAAATTAAAAAAAAACAAAAAAAAAAAACACTCTTCTTAAGGTTTTATTCACATAAAGTTGGTTCTTTTTATTTTATGGGATACCAGGACACCCTAACTATGAAAAATGCATCAAATATATGACCGTAGCATTGTTAACTAGTTAACAAATGAGTTTTTGAATCAAATTTCAATGAATTTCTAGAGCAAAAACACATAAACTAGTGAAGTACCTGAGAGAAATAGATATTTTTCATTAACATAAAAATTTGAATTTAAAAGTTACTTGAATTTTCAATGTTAATTTGTTTTTCTTAGTTTATATAAGAGACTTTTAATTTATGAGACTTGGTTTTTATCCACTTTTGGGATAAGAACAGGCTGGGGTTTTATCTTGGATTCCTTGCATAAGCAAAAATAAAAAATGTCAGATTTAGTTTTTCTTGTTTGAAAAGAGTAATAAACACAAACATATTACTTAAAGAAAGAAAAAGAAAAAAGTGACCAATTCAAGTATTTACAAACATAAAAAGAACTTTTCAATATTTCTAAGTTAATTTAATTCTAATTTTATGTCATATTTTTCTCAAACATTTTATGAACTTATAAGATTTAATTTTGTTACTGATATACAGTAATTAAAAGAAGACTAACCTGAATAACTGTTTTCACTTTATGAATTAAGAACCATGGAAGCAAGAAAATTTAACTAAAAGGAAATGACCAACTTTTTTAATAGCACAAAGGATATCTAGTTGCCTGGCTGTCACAGCTTATCAATATCAAGTAACCATAGAGCCTCTCACTATTTCATCACCAACTAACAAGCAAGTCATTCATAATTATAGACAAGACACTTTCAGGGTATGGAAAATGCTCATTGGAACATGAAAAATTTTTAAAAAATAGATAAGTAAATGTCTTCCAAAGAGTTTTAATGCAATAATTCAAGTGTGCTATTTAAATAAATAAAAAAAAGAAATCCTTCAACAAGAAGCAAGTAGAATAGGAGCATATGTCTTAACAATGAAATTCTTATCCTTATTCTAATCTATTGTAATGTCAATGTCTACCATCATAAAGCAGTTTATTTTGTCTGCTTTTACTGTTGAAATTCAATAATTGACTGAATGAAAACCATTCAATATGTTCATAAAGATTTTCATTTAAAAGCATTTATTGTGCAACTACTTATAACTCACTCTAATTTTTTAAAATGTATATGAATCTAACAATGAACTAAACATAGCATAATATGAATATAGTAATATAGCATGATATTATATCAGTATTATAATTTATTATAGTGTAACTGTAACAGTATAATTTATATTATGTAAGGTTTAATAAAAATTGCAATAGCATAATGCAAATCTATAGTAATAGCAAAATATAAATGTATAAATTATCATAAAAATATGACACCATAATTAAACATATAGAATTAAAAAATATAACTTCAATATTGCTTAAATATTACCTTACATAATAAAACATATTTCTTCATTTGAAATACTGTGCAGATTGAGTGAATGTGATATATAAATTTTTATATATCAAAACAATTAATAGCATTAAATTAATTTTTTCCACTTTGTCATTAATTTACCTAACAGGGCATATTATTAACATTAGAATCTCGATTACATATATGAAATGATTATTGCTAAAAATTGGGCAAATGTTGATGACTTGTATTTAATATTAACAAGACTTGAACATATTCACTTTGCAAATTTCAAACAGAACCTTGTTTAATTAGAGGATAAAATTAATCATACTTTCAATATTAGAAAGATAAAAAGTAAAAATTTTGATAAGTAGATATATAAAAATATAAGTATCAATAGACAAACAAGTAGATGGATATGATAAAAATTAGATAGGAAGAGATTGTGAGAAACAATGTATAAAATATCCAGGTACACGTAAATGTGGAGAAAGATGTATCAATTCTCATATGAGACATTAATGTCATCATTAAACCACTAATATTTCTTTTAAGTAAAAATATTAACATCTTAAAAGCAAAAAAAAATATATTTAAGCTCCATTGAACATGAATGTCGTTGTACACTGTCCTATCAATACATTCTACTAAAAAGTTGAGACGGTGACTCATGAGCATTTAACTTTTTTTTTTCCAGTAAGGTTCAAGGTCTGGGAGTCACTCAAGGTAGAAGGTTACATTAAGGGTTAGTCTATATGGATAGGAAGAGAAGATAACATGTTAAGATTCTTGGGAGTCTGTTCCACAAAGCAGTGGTTTGTAGGAAGAAGCTGTTAGAAGAAAACTTACTTCTCACCAATGGAATACAGAGGGAATGTGGATGTTTTTGCTAAACATGAAGGTTTAGACGTGGCAAGGAATGTAGTTCATCCAAGCAGTTTCCATCAAAGTAGCAGTAGAGCAATGAGAGGCTCGCCACATCGCACATGTGAGAGAGATAGAAAAATTAGACGGTGGAAAATAATGTCTCCAACAAGGGTGCAGAGACACTTTTGAACTCTATCCATGCTGCAAATTTTATATTAGTCCAAATGTAAATAATAATACAAAAGTAATAAATATAGTTGTATGTAATAAAGCTATAACAATACTTAAATATAATGGAAAAAGAAGGGAGATATGTTCCTTTGATCAGTGCAAAAAGAGAGCTTATGTTCTCTAACCTGTAATTTTACAAAGTGTTTTTTTATTTCATAATACAATCAATTTTTTTTAGGTCTATTTAGAGTAAATTATTTATAAATTATTTAGAGTATTTAAACAAAAAATAAAGATGCATAGAAAAAATATTTATTGAAATCAAAATGTTGCTATACCTTTCATTTCCCCTTTGAAGCAAGTCATCAATACTTTTTCCAAAAAGATTCTTCATTCAAAGAGATGATCAACCCATTAAAGTCTCCTTCACTTTTATCCTGATAAAAGAAATTCTTGCTTATAAAGAAGTGGAATATATGCTTAATGAAAATGATATACTATAGGATGGTGACTGGATGAATTGATACAATGCTAAAAATTCCACATCTGATTCAACTCTTTGCAATCTGACAGAAACAAAATGATACCTTCTGTTCACCAAGCTCTGTACTATTTCAATTTGAATTCACTAATTCAAGTGGGGTGGCATATACTCATTTGGTTATTTAACAGAAACTATTTAGTTATTTCCTTTATTACTTTATGAATTTAAGCACAGTACTAGATTGGCAACAAGGTCTCATCATTCTGCCGTTGAATTGGCTGCTAAATGTCATTGTAAGCTCATTGCTAACAGTTTCTTTTCTCACTCTTCTCACCTCTTCTGGTTTGTTGCTTTCCAACCAACTTTGATCTTCAAAAATTTAAATGCAATATCAATAATTATCTGCTGTCTTCTTTTATTGTTCGTTCTCCTTAATAGTGTTTTCTTTTTCTTAATCTTTTACACTTGGCTTGAATATTTTTATAATCTTGAAAATATAAAATTATTCTTGTAAATAAACAATCCAATAAAGAAATAAATGCAACGTCAATCATTATCTTCTGTCTTCTTCACTCCTCTTGTTTTATTGTTCTTGCTACTTAATTGATTTTTTTTTTTATTTTTACTCTTTCAGACTCAGTAACACCTTGTGTCTTAGTGGTTTGGGGGTGAAATGTTTTAAAAAAATTATGAATGTAATTATCACCTTGCTTGGGGTGGTACCTTTACTTTGTAACACTACCTCAAGTGGCTCTTGGGCTTTGTACAGGGTGAACATCATTGTAAAAAAACAACTATTACAATTGATATAGCTTTCTGCTTACTAAGGTTAGTTTTCATTGAAAATATAGAAAGTTTATTCATGCAGACAGAAATACCACTTGTAAAATCTAATAAAAGTCTTATAAACAATGAAAACCAAAAGATAGAGGGAGGAGACAATAGGGGTTTAATGAAAAGACATTAGCACAGTCATGCTTATCCTGTTAGAAGGGGTTAAGAAAGGTCTTTATCCATCAGCGGACTCTTAATGATTGATGATGCAGAGGATGATATATTAAAAGTTATTTTTAAGTTTTCATAGCATGCAGAACCAAAATTCTTTTCAATATTTAAATATAATTTTTGTTTAAGGAGGATTCATGAAGAGTGAGAAAAAGTGAAACCAACAATTGAAGGTCAAACGATAATGCAGGAAGCAGTGAGAGCAATCTCAGACATTCATTCCACATTTCAACTTCATCTGCCACACCTGCAGAAGAAATTGACATGAAAAGACCAGACTATTAATCCACTCCAGATGGTGCTCAAAAAAAAGGACTAAATTTTTACCAAACAAAGCACGACTAATATCTCATCAGATAAACAGGTACCTACTATGAAGTTTTAAAAAGAATTTTCAGCAAATATTTTATGTATTTCATAATGACTGTAATGAAAAAATATATGACTTGCTCAACTATCACTATCAACATCACCTGGGTACTAGAATATGAATTGATATTATATACAGAGTGCGTTTTTCAGACTTTACAATACAGCATAGCTTTATGAAGCATCATAACTGGAACGGTATACTTTCTTATTGTTTTTATTTTATTATATCCTGTGCTAAAATAATAACAAGGCAGATATATTTAATTTGATTTAGGTCACAGAAAGTTTGTTACATCTCTATGGACATTCTGACATTTTTATAATGTATTACATGACAGAGGGTACATGTGTTATAAGAGTTATTCCCCCAAAACACTATGACCATAGATTCTGATTGATGAAGGTTGTCAGACTAGCAATGAATATGTTCAATGGGGTAAACTTTTTTTCTTATATATGTATATATGTGTGTGTATGTGTTAACTAATGTGAGAGGGCCCTTTAACAATTATTCAAAACCTTCCAAAATCTTTGTGAAACCAAGCAAGGTGATATGCATGGTAGGAATGATTGAATAGATATCAAAACAGTTTATCCAGATGAAATCAAAAGGCGATAAAAAGTTTACTTCTTGCAAAACAAACTTTACATATTTACATTCAGAGTAGACTTGAAAGACTAATATCAGAAATAACTCCCAAAACACTGATCATAACTTCTCTCTTATACAGGGTGCGATAGATAAATTGTCTTCTAAATTACACAAAAATTAAAATAACACTGACATCTCATTTTAATAGATATATTTATCAAAATTACACAAAAATATCTTGAAATACTAAAGAGTAAATTTATTCAATAAAATCACCATTGACTTCAACCGTGGCCTCCAGATGACTTCAGAATCTCCTGCATCTCTTCTGGATGGTCTCCTGGTTTAAGTTGCTGAATGTTGCCATAATCCTTGCCTTCAGTTCATCTTTGGTTTTACAAGGAGTTTTCTTGGTGCCCCATACATAATAATCAAGTGAGTTGCAGTCTGGGGAATTAGGTAGCCAGATGTAAGGGGTGATGTGATCGCAGAAATTGTCTAATAGCCTGTGTTCTCCTGCTTGTGTGACATGGTGCAGAATCCTGTTGCCAGACATACGGTCTTCCAGCAGCCACCCTCTTGACCCAGGGCAACACTACCTCCTCAAGGCACTTGATGTAGGCCTCTGTGTTGAGTCTGAGGCTGTGGGAAGTTGAATGGAGGCATAACATCACCATCACTAGTGAGCACTCAAAACACCTTTGCAATCACCATTAGACTCATCCAACTCTTTCCAGATCAGCTGCACTGTCCTCAGACTGACACTCAAACATGCTGAAATATTTGTATTGGACCTTCCAGTATGAATGTCAAGCATGACAGTATGCAGTTTCCAAATTTCTGGCAGAGTGAATTGCATCATGGTGCTCTTTTTCTCACACACAGTGCCCAACTGACCCTACTATACTTTACAGTTGACAAAATCAAAAACGAACAATGCACATGCTCAAAATTAAAAATATAAAATGGCAACAATTTACCCATTGCACCCTGTATTGTATATTGTCTAAGAAAAAAAAATAATCCATTGAGTGAATAAATGTTAATTTGCATATCAATACCAAAATCTGCTACTCAGAGTTTCATGTAAGAACAATCATGAGGCAGAATCTCAGAGTTCTGTCTGATGATTTTTGTTGCATGAAACTGACTGGCAGATTTTGGTGTTCATATTATTATTATATTTAGGCTCTGTTGATTTTGCCATTGAGCCCTCAGTTTACTTTATGTTTTAAGCTTTAGCTGTTATTCTTACTATTTGTGTGTGTGTGTGTGTGTGTGTATATATATATATATATATATATATATATATATATATCTTATCTTATGACCAAGCCAATCTAAAGGAGACATGAGCAATGATGATGCAGCCAGTCGCCGCCAACCAGATCTATTTTCTGCCTCATGAAATAGTGTTGGAGTGTACATCCAGCTTTTGAACTGCACCCCACTACATCTACCCACTTTCCAGGTACCTTTGAAGGAGCATCTTGGGCAGAGTATTATGTCTAAATATATATATATATATATATATATATATATATATATATATATATATATATATATATATATATATATATATATATATATATTTTGTATTAGATAGATATGTTAGATTCTTTAAGAGTAACACAATGCTTTGTTTGCCATTGCTGGTAATAATGGCAAGCTCATTGCTAAGCTTTCATCCTGTCAATATAGATCTGATCTCATGCCAAAGTGTGCTGTTTGTATACAGAAATTACCCCGTGGATGAAATAAAGGGTTCAGTTTGAAATTACAATCACCTGAAGAAGGTTGGTGTGTACAACAGCTGAAATGTTGTGAATATGGCAACAAAGATGCGGACAGCAGTCTGAACAATGTAAATAGTGTAAATGATCTTAAGTTTTTGATATTTGTTAGAAGTTATATTTTAAATTTATAAATACAATAAATGTAAATTAAGTTTAACATGCAATGAGTAACATGCAATGAGTTACTTTAAGAAAATTTAATTAATATTTTATTACATTTTTAAAATAAAATATAGACAACTACAGGTTATTATTTTTAAAACAATGTTATCCAATAGATTAAGGTTGGTATTAAATAAAGCAAAAGCAAAATCAGCCATGACTTGGGTAAGGTTGGCAGAGGGAAATGAGAAAAAAAGAAAACATGAAAAATTTCAATTCAAAGAAATTTTCAAACTATAGGAAAGTATATCATAATGAAAAGATGTTGGGAATAAGTGACTGCATGGCTGAATGGTTAAAGTGTTTTAACTATGAGGCTTAAACATCAAATTTCACAGTAACTGATTAGGAAAGTAATTGATTTCTTGACAATATTTTCATGGGGGATATGATCTCAGTATGCAGCACCATTGTGCTTGAAAACCACACCCTATTTTAACCCAAGCCATGTAAGACTAGGTAAACTGGTGAAATGGCTGTTTGGAAGTCATCAGCTTCATGGTCAGCTAGAAACTATTCAGTTTTTGTTGACAATCTATCTAAAGATGGTAACTTGAGAAAAACTCCCATCCTGTGCCACTTAAGACCTATAAGAACACACAATGTCAACCCATAAGAACACACAATAACTAAAAGTCATCTGCCATAGGTGAAGATAGCATCTTCTTTTTTGAGGAAAGAATTACTTACCTACAAGTTATATCACACAAGCTAAATTAGGTTAACAACATAGGTGAAATAGAAGTGCCAAAAATATAAGAATGCTAAATTCAAGGGAAAATTTTGGAAAAGTTGTGAATACCTCAGAGAGTACAGATTGGAGAAGGTGAAGCATCAGGGGATGGTGGGAAATCCAGACAGTATATCATTGCCTTTGTCTAGAATCTCCATATAAAGAAACTCTACTAGTGATCTAGACACTTGAAATATGCAGGTCAAAGTAATCTACATTACTTAAGATACAATAGTGCTGCATGTTTTACAGAGTGAATGGCTTAAATTGACATTGGTATTTTACTGGGGATTACAGCCCTGTCCATTAAAGACATTGTTATCTAATAGAACTTATTACTGTCTATTGGTGCCTACGAGGTTGCTATTTGCTCACCAAAGAATTTAATCTTGATTTGTTTTTATAGCTTATCAACCATTTTTGAATTAAAAACTGAAACATATTGCAGATTGTAAGAATAATCCTTTTTTTGGTGGGGGTGAGTGAATATTGCATTATAGAATAACAATGATTTTTCCCCAGATACAAGTCCTACTATTTAGCCCATAGCTGGGGGAGGAGATGGATTCATAACTTTCCCAAATGTATTTACACATAATAATGTAACAAACCCAACTGGAATTCAAACTCAATTGATTTCTTGATTGATCCATTTTTTACAGCTTATCAACCTTTTTGCCGGTTTAGAGAAAATATTTTTAGATTGTAAGAATTTTTTTTTAGAGATAATAATGATTTTACTGATACAAATCTTAGTAATTAAGCCATAGCTTGGAGATTGGAGAAGTGATGTATCTTTCCCAAGGGTATTTGCTCATAAGTAAATATAATAAACTCAACTGAAATTGAAACTCGGCTCTCTGATTAACAGTTCCAAGTCATTATCTATTGCACCACCCGCACATCCATAGCACCTGGTATTCCTAAGCAATCACCTACCTAGGTACTGATCAGACTTGAGGTTGCTTAACTTTGGTTCCTGTATGATAACCAGTGTTTCAACATGATGTAGACCATCTCTGATTTCTCATTCCATTACACCATCCAAACACCCCTCTGCTGATACAACAAATCCATGACACTGTGGCACAATGTTATTGCCTGTGTTGCAAAAGCAAACAAGCAGAACTGATCCTGGGCTTCAACTGAAAGCTACAACTCTGTTCATTATAGACAGCAGAGCATACCACACCCTATTTATGCCAAAGTCACATTTCTCTTTTATTCCATATGTATAGATTTTAACTTTTGAAAATACTCCTTGTATTTAACAGATTAAAACAGTAGATATTGAGAGTTTCTCTTTCATGCTTCTATATACATTCAACAACCAAAAATCCTGGAGAAGATTCAAGAAGTGTAGGTAAAATACTTTGCCTTTGACTCAGCTAGACAGATATCTGATAATTAAATTACAATATGGAGAGAGAGAGAGAGAGATAAATAGACAGTTCCCTGTCAATCTATTTATAGTGGTTTGTTAAAGGTCAAGGCAGAGTGTGAGACTTAAATTCATTTACAGACCCTTTCATCAAAATTATTTATTCTTTGAAACCAATTTGTTTTGTCTCTGTTGTCTTTTTCAGGCTTCAACCATTTCAGGTATCTGTTTCATGTAAAAATATAAATGAAAAAAACTATATAAACAACACCCAAAATGACACTCTCCCCTCAATCTGAAATGTACTTGTCCCAAATAAGATAAAATTAAAAAAAAACAAAAAACAACCATATTTTGAGTGTGCCTAAGGTGGTGGTGGCAGGCCAGAACAGAAGTGAAACCAGGTGGGCTTATGATTCTAAGATCTACTCTACCTGACAGATGCAAAGGAGGACTCTTTTACTGGTAAGTACATTATATATACTATATGCATGGAGCTATACATGAATTATATGTATTTAACACTGATTACAAAAATACTTAATGAGCAGTTTGAAATCAGATCTACATTTCCCATCTGGCCTGGGTCTATTAATAACTTTGTATGTATCTAACCAGGCCAAGAACCTTTCAGCACCTCCTCATAAAATACCAGATACTTTCTTTGTTCTATTTACATAAAATATATTAAGATAACAAAAGTAAACTATGAAACAGAACAAAGAAAAGCTAACTAAAATAACTTGCAATTAGAAGAGAGTCTAAAATAGTTCACCTCCAAGTCATGATTATGATAATTAAAAAAAAAAGTGCTACTCAAGGCTAACTCCATTTACATGCATATATTCCACTTTTGCTGAATGAGAAGTTACATTAAATTCTAACTATAAACTGATGTTTAGCTAGCAGATTCTGAGCCAAAGAAGATATACATTTAAACTGCCTTATCACAGATATCACAATTCAAGATGATACTAGCAGGTATAAGAATAGGGTACAATATTTCTTTGTACCTGGGAGAATGCCTGCTGTATATGTACTTAAAATACAGGGAAAAGTGTTAGCCAGAAATCATGTCATGAACAAACTCCTAAAAGGGCATAAAGTTAGATATAGAAACAGTGAACCACTACCTCATCATCTACAAAACAATATTTTAAAGTTGACAGAATCTACTTAAAATGAGTAGACCTCAATGAAAAAAAGTTCTTATTCTATATTTTTAAACTGTTATTATTCTTGTAATAGATTTAAATATAAATAGAATACACATTATTAAACAATACATACACAATAATGGTTGTTAAGTGATAGCTTTCTGAATACAGATAATTAATTTAATAATGGCTTCCATTAGGAATGAAATCACAAAAAATGTAAATATTTTCATAAACAACAAAGTTAAAAATTTAAGTTGACAGCATGATCTATTCATTTTACCAGGAAACTGGTTGATGGTGACAATAAAAATCAGCTGCAGATGTTGCTAATGAAGTCAAAGAAGTGTTTACCATGAATGTTTCTACTACAATAATCAAATATCCCCCTGAACAGGGACAGCTTACTGCCATATGCTGAAAGAAAACATGTCTTCACTCAAAGACTTGGAAGAAGAGAGCTATGTTTCAAAATAACCAGCAAATAACAGACTTGCCTCTACAAATTTGATAGTCAATCCCTATTAAATTTTTTTTAAGTGGTTTAAACTTATCCACATGGTGCACAAATCAGCTACAAATTTTGTATTAATAAATACAGTTTGTTACAGATGGATTGACCTCTTATGATAAATCAACATATAAACCTAAACACTACTATCTGCAAGCAGACTAGCAGTATTTTAATGAGTTTTTTCTTTTGTTTTTTCTCTTAATGTCATGTCTCTTCATTATATAAGCAACCATATGCTTCCCCCCACTCAAGAACCCAATTTGATCAAAATGAAATATACTTATCCAAGTACCCTGGGTAATGTAGTTTCAGAATATATATGGTTAAAACTCTAGGAGAAGTTCAATAACAAACAGACAGAGGCTACAACATTAAATCTTTTTGAATAAATAGACAAAGTTATGCACAGAAATCCCATTTATTCAATATAGACATGCTTCATTTCCAGAGCCCATTTATTTTAATTCAATCACTGTCTATTGAAACTTGGATATATATATTATAAATTAACCGAATTAAAATATGGTTTCTTCGCTACACAGTAATAACCATGTTTTAAAAACTGAAGCTAAAATCTTCAAATTTAATTATATAATTAAATTAAAAGCATTAGTTCTGTTTCATCTTCAAGCGAATTTTGGAATAACTTATTTTTAAATTTACTGAGTTTTAAATGCACATATAAATTCATAATTTCCTGTTTCCAAGGATACAGAGAAATCCAATCATTCAGACAGGGGCAGTAGTGTGTTCATTTTTATTAACTGTTGTTGTATCAATTATGAGTTACATTCGAAAAAAGGTTAAGTTTAGAGAGGGTAGGGGTGTATATTTCAACGAATTCTGACATCTGTTAAACGCATTTGTTCTTTACCATTTGATTGTAATAATTTAATATACACCCCCATACAACCAAATGATAAAGAATAAATTAGGACAAAAATTACTTGCATTAATAGTTATATATATATATATATATATATATATATATATATATATATATATCAACTGTGTTAACCATCAATACAAATAGTTTTCTGTTGACTGATAACATTTACTATAGGTCCAAGTCTATATTTCATTTGACTTATAACCATTTAATTTCACTAAGTCATTATCTGTCATTAGCAAAATTTGTATTACCCTTGATTTTAGTCCTCCTTTTATCACCCCAATAATTTATCACAGATAGAATTCCATTATCTTGCTAACTGACATATGTCTCAAAGAAAAGAATCTTTGAAAAGAAAACCCTCCAATTTGACTATTCTGCATGTAAAAGCTAATGAGACACAGAGTGAAACAGTAATATCAATCATGACCAGCCTTTCACTTGGATCTGATGATGATAACCCTCACATTCAAGTATATCTGACATATATGAAACTTTCATTGAATTTCCTTTGGAAAATTATATGTAGTGAAAAGCTTGATAATACATGAACATCTTCCTCATAAACAAAATACCAAGAGAAACTAAAGCCTTCAACAATTAGATCTGCTTCCTTTCACATTCAAACTTGCTAATGTTAAGGCCATTAAAAATGTGTCAGGAAAAAAAAAACAGTAATAAGACATATTTACAATTGCTTTACCGTTAATTCCAAATAGAGTTCAGAATGAGAATTTTATGGCCAAGTAAATGGTGCAGTGGAGTAGACTCCCAGGTCATTTTTTATGGGGTACACTTTCATACTAGTCTGGATTATTTTTATTTGGGGATCTATATCTTATTTTTAATTTTTGTAAGCAATTTTTTTTAGATGTACGTTTCAATATAATAGAATAAACTTTACGAATCTAAAAGGAGGCCAAGACGTTTTTTAAAATTCCTTTTGCAGTTTATTTTTATGTTTATTATTTGCATTGCCATCTATTTCAGTCTTTGACTTCACTTTTCTGGGAAAGTACAAAAGCTACCTGGAGCAATTCTTTGCTCAGAAAAATAAAATGTCTTAAGAGGATGGAATTATGAAGTTGCTAGAAAATTACCTGAAAATCATAGAACAAAATAGTAAATATATTGTTCCACTGTGTTAATGTCAAAAATATTTTTTAAATTTTTAATTCCTCTTATTTTTTACTTCATAAATTGAATGAACATTTTGGCCAACTCACTATATAAAAACAATTTCTTTTCTGAATGTCAGCAATTCAATACAGCAAGAACTAAAGCATGATTAATGAGAAAGAAATCTAATTAGTTTTATAAATATTATATATTGTACAAGATTAACAAGCTGAGATAATAAGATTAGTGATGAAAAGAAACATTTTGCTAATTTATTCGACAGTTTCTTCACACAATTTGTCTTTAAATAACTATTGCTAGTTAAAGACAAAAAAGCAAGCTGAACATCATAAACTCCATGTCTTTACAATTCAAGTAGGTCACAAAAGGGACTCACTGACAATCAATATCATGAAGTGTTGCAGTATATCTGCTACGTGTAAATATCAACAATGCAGGTAAAAAGGGATCTTGTTCTAAATTAATCATCAGTATGTCTTTCAAATATTTATGTGAATGCATTGCATTTCTAAAATGCAGTTTAAGTGCATGCATATTATAATGGACTTGATTTTGTTAATGGGAGAGAACAAATGCATCCACATAATAAGTAATTTCATTATTTTCTTACTATTCCACAATAGGTACACTGGTGTAACACAATTTAAAACTAATCTCTTTATTCTGAAAAAAAAAAAATAATAATATATATATATATATATGTGTGTGTGTGTGAACACTGAGGTCAACACCAAGCAGCAACAGCCTGTTTCATGCTTGAACATAATCTTCAGGTCATGTCATATGAGATAACAATATATATTTTTATATATCAAGAACAATATTGGGTAAAAATGTATAACAAAGTGGAAAAAGTTTTCTTGTGACATTTCATCCTTTAAGACTTCATCGGACTAAATTTTAACAAATTTAAGATGATATTGGACTAAATTTTAGCAAATTTAGTCTAATACCATCCTAAGGACAAAACGTATAACAAGAAAACTTTTTCTTTGTCATATGTGTGTGTGTGTGTGTGTGTGTGTGTGTGTCACATCTTTTCAACTTTACTCCTAGAGGCCGTAGTCCAACAAACACCATTTTGGAATCAGGCCAACTACATGAGCAAATTAAAAACATTCTAGATTAGATCTGGAACCATGATTCTGAAATCTTTGATTCCCAAGTTTTCATTACTGTGATTGTTTTCAGCATTTTTTTTTTACATGATTTTTTGCAACAAATTTTTTTGTATGATAACAATTTTTATAACTTGGAAATAAATTTGGCAATAATTGAAATTAATTGCAAAATCCAGCAAAAGTGACCCATGAAATAAAAATAACTGTTTGTACAGAAAGTAAAGACCTACATACATCAAAAAATTTTAAAATTAAGTGGTGACAGAAGAATTATCATTGAACTTTTAAAAGATAAGCTTAAATATTAATGCAATTGCAGCAATCAATTATGAGTTCTTCTGTAGTTTATTGTTGCCTATCACATATGGCAACAGTATACCTCTCAAAAAGAAATTTCTACCAACAGAGGACGAGATTGCAATCAAGAGAGCCAAGGCTGCAGTGAGGAAAAGAAAGTTAGATAGAAATGAAAATCCACATCAAATGGCAGCCAGGAGAGGTTCCAACAGTGTGAATATGCAAAGATTTAGAGGCTCTCAAACTCTTGAACAAGCCAAAGGTCCTATCAAAAGCCCTCTGCAAGAGCTAGCTTAAATGCTATACAAAAGGGCAGCTTTTAAGCTAATATATATGTAAACAAACTATTACACATCATAAAGCAAACAGTTGGTCATTACTGTAAATCTGTAAATCCTATAAAAAGCCACCTTTGATTAGCATTTTAACTCTAATTTGAAATTTCAAAAAAATATATAATAATTTCATATTTTGATCTCTACATTGTAATAAAATTACTGGCATCAAGAGTAAGTAAAGACAGACCACATGTTTTAACTGTCATCAATAAGAAATTTATTTTCTTTCAGTCAAAGCTATTCTTCATTATAAACAATGTTTCATTTTTCTTGAAAATACAATTTAAAAACACACATTCTGTATTCTGTTATGAGAATGTTAAAAAAAAAATGTATGTTTCAAATCAAATTGTAGTTCTTAGCAACAATTTTTTTACACAGATTAGTTCAGTCATTTTACTTCTCAACATATACTTATATTGCTTTCATAATTCTTTAAAACTTTGAAAAAGCAAATTTAACATTCTACTATATTCTCTACTCCATAGACATAACAAAATCAAATACTTCATGAAATTTTTACTTCTTAAATAATGAATCTAATAAATTCAAGCAAAATTTTCTTTGTAAGACTACTTATGCTATACAGTACACAAAAGTGGTTAAAGTCAAAAATGTGTAATAGAAAAATATTTAATAGTTATTATAATTAACTAAAGAAATCAGTGAAGATAGAAGTTTTAAAGATTGTTAAAAAAAATCTTTCATTAGTTTACCTATGAAATTTTTAAATAATTAAATTTTCAGTTGATCTAACTTGAAGCAGTACTTGTTAAAATGAATTGTGGTGTTTCATTTCATTTACCACAAGAATTGTTAAAAGAAATGTAATATTAACATAATACCTGTACAAAATGACAGCATTATTTACATATGAATTGGCAAACAGAGGGAGAGATCAACAGTTTATCTTTTCTTATCCATATTAAAATAGGACTGGTAAAAGGGAGGAGAAAGAAGGAAAAATAAAAGATAAGTAAGAAAGATAAAAGAGGAGGTAAAAAAAAAAAGCTGGATTTATTACTCCTTTAACATGGGTGAAGTTTTTTTAAGTTTTTTTTCCTTTTGTAGCATGATACATACCCTACATAAGAAATTAGATAGGTAAATTTTGTTATCTTTATGTAGCATAATGCAAATGGAAGCCACACATCAATGTGACTAATATAATCAAACTGGTGCAAATTATTTGAAATATTTTATTTGGATATTTTGAATATATTCTGTGTTGTATAACATTGATTATTCTCATTTCTTGATTTGGTCACTTCAATCACAATCTATATATGGAGCCTCATGCAATGAGAATGTCCAGCACAAAACTTTGCAAACTACTTTTGATACATTTTATAAACTGTACATACATTTTTTATATGCATACTAATATGACAGTTGTCACAAATTGATCTTGTTATGTTAAAGTTTAAATAAAAGTACACACACACATATATATATATCATTCTTAATGCTAACAACAAACACAGAATTCATTTTTTGGCAAGCCCAAATTTCTTGCATAGCATTTTCAGTTGCTTCTCTTTAGACAATTGAACTAACCTCAGGAACTAACCCTTGTGAATCTAAGATAAAGGTCAATAGAGTTGACCCCAAAAATGTATGTCTAGAGCCACTGGAAACACCCCCAGCAGTTGGCTGTTAAAGATAAGCAATAAAAAGTTAAGCACTATTGCAACAAATCTTGTTCTTCATTTTAATAATGCGAATCCTAGAAACCAAAGTATCATTTGTAATAAACAACATCAAGTACTTATGATGAATTATAGCTTTATGTACATTTATGTAAACTTCTTTTTTTACAATCTACTCTATTTTAATTTAGGATAAATATACTGTTAATGTTTTATCAAACAGAGCTACATAAAGTCTCTACAATAGGTTATTAATTTATTCTCATATATCTTTGCATTCATACTCCTAGTATACTCATCTTTATTGTCATACTCCCAATATTTCAGTCATTGTAACCTCCACCCTACTTCAGGTGGCTATCATACTTGGTAGTTGTCATGGAATTTTGAACAAAACTCTTTATTCAATCCATAGGAACAGATTTTCTCATTCTGTTTTCTATGCCTAGAAAGTTAATTCAGTTCTTCCTCATTTGTATCTAACACTGAATCAAAGTATGTGAATTTTCCACACTACTCAACACAGTGATTGCATTCAGGAAATCAGATATGCTTTAAAGAACATGTTAATCTACTCGGCTATGTGACTCTTGAATCCAATATGTCTGTATTCAGGTGGTGAAATTTTTAATATCCTTTCTTTCTTAGTCAAATACTCAGATGGCATTCATATCTACACTAGGTCAACTGAGGAGGTTGTCAGAGCCTAACAAATATACTGATTCTTCCAGTCACCTTCAAATGTTGTTCTCTGTCTATTATTCTAATAAGTGAGTATAACAAGCACCAATAGAAGACCAGAGCATACAACAGCCAAAGCATTGTGAGTGTAACAACAAAGATCAGTATACTACTCTGAATGCAAATGCATGTAATAACAATAAGTTGCATTTATTAACTAATAAACAAAAGAAAGAAAAAAAAACTTCTAAATAAATCCCTTGTGAATCACTAATCTTTTTTTAATTTTTTAAATATTGTACCAAAAAAGCTGTAATTCATTTATAATAATTGCATTCTAATAAGTATATCTGTCACAAGAACATTTATAAAAATTTTTAAAACTGGTTGTTGTAGTATTTGGTCTTTTAGCTGTGAGAATGCATGTGGATGGCTTTGATTAACGATCTATATCCGTGGATTCAGGGAGCTAGCGAGATCAATAGTGTCTTCTTTATTGTTTTTGCTACCTAGATGTTGAGTGTCCCCTTTTTTACTGATAGTCTCTCAATATAGTCTGCACCTAGTTGCTGCCCTGGGTCTAGTCATACATTACAGTTAAGTACAAAGAATTATTTTATACAAAGGCTTTACTTTAAAATTTTGCGTTTCTTTAATAACTTTTATAATTTGAAGCAGCATTTCTAGATAAAAAATACCATCAAATGGATCTGAAGAATTCTTCAACTTCATATTTTTTCTAATTAAAAATGAACAGAATAAGGCAAAACACAGACAGCATTTAATTTTCTATTTCTTTAATAACAGACAAAAAAAACATAGTAAATGTTCAACTTAAAAATGGTGAGTGGTACATATTGTAACCAACCTTTTATATTTTTCTCTCTCTTAACAAGCATTACCTCACCAATAATGTATTTTTTTAATTTTATTATTTATAATTATACTCTATATAAAATTACCTCCTCCTTTCAAAATATGTCTATCATTCAGTTCACACTCCTCCCCAATCTTTTGAACAGGAGTAGAGGTTTATTTTTGTTTCCTGCTTAATATTGGGTTTCTGGTTCCTTCTAAAGTCTTCTCATTCTCTTTCACTCACAGTAGTGGATCGCATCTTAGTGACATTATTGCCTTACTTGATTAAAAAAAATGCTAATTGTGGTAAATGAAGCGATTTCAAAATTATAAATGTAAAAAATTTTACTTTGAAAATAATTTGAAAATCTTTATGATGCTATCCACTGTGCAGGTAGAAAACAGTTAACAGTTTCACTGTTACAATATATATATATATATATATATATATATATATATATATATATATATATATATATATATATGTGTGTGTGTGTGGATGAGCTTTTTGATGTTGGTATTAAAAGAATCCTAAAAAATTAATAAATACCAACATCCACCATAGATGCTAGTAAAAAATTATATTAATTATATACTACACTAAATCCAGTAAATCTATTTAATCATTCATAACAACTCTTCCCTGCCAACCAATGTGTTGCAGAAATCCAACATTGTATATAAATTTAAATGTCCTCTGGGAGATTGTATCTCCAACAGAAAAAATAATATTTATGTTAGCCATACTATGATCACATTGTCTTGGTGGTTGAGTTTTCATTTGAATGACATGTCTAACATCTCTAAACATTTACCCCAGCATGCTTGTCTTGTTGAAAATACATCCATATTTTTCATGAAAATAATAAACAAACTAAAAATCCTTGAAACTATCTATATAAAAAATTGAAACCAAACCTTAACAAAATTAGTTGTGAATACTGTACAAATGTTCTAAAATGTTTACAGCAGATAGACTAAAATATCAAGGTCTACATAAATAGCTTCTCATACTATTTTCTACTTTTTCAAAAAGATCTCTTCACACATCATAATTAGTTACTTCCCCTAGATCATAAACATACACCGCATAGCACAAAAATTAGCAGTCCTCACTCCACACGTAAAATTATAACTTTCAGATTAACATAGCAATTTTGTCTTTGTAAATGATGAACACTACATTTTTGTCTTAAAAACACACCCTGAGGACGACTTTGTGTTAATGTCGAAAATACTTGGAATAAAACAATATGTATCAACATGGTAATTTTCTCTCTGTTAATACTGATGCCAAAAAGCTCATCTGGGAACATGAACAGATCCTGTTTGAAATAAGCAGACAAAACTTGTCTAAATTATTCAATGAAACTTGCCTCAATGAAAACATGCTGCCAAAATACACAATATATATATATATATATATATATATATATATATATATATATATATATATATATATATATATATATAAATAAATTGACTAACAGACTAATTATTTGATTAATTGATCATTATTAACTGTTGATGATACAACAGCTCCTTGAATCTTCATCAATAGACAAGATTTGAAACTATCATATTTGTTCATTTTTATATGAATATATGTACATGCAACTGGTTATATGAATGTATATGTACACACAACTGATATTTTTAAGGTTCAGGCTTAAAGATATGAAATGGGCAGGGCAGCTCTTGACAGACATTTCTGTTTGTCAAAATAAAATAGCTTATTCTCTGAAATTTTCTTGTAAATTTTATAAACACAAAGTTTTAATGTTTTTAAAATTGTTTTGAAGATAAACAGCATAACCTTCTGCTCTTATAAAGTTTTGCAAGCATAAGCAACATCTAATATTACTGTCTGATAACTTTCTGCTGCAATAAGACAATTTTCTTGTAACTATTGATATCTCTGTTGGTCTTTCAAAAGTTTTTTTTGCATTATCTCAGCAAAACTAGCCCAAATTTACTTCAGGAATCACAGAAATCAGAAAAAGAACTTACTACTAAGTGAATAATATATATTACTTAAATTATCCACAAGAAAGATCAAATCAAAGCTTTCTTTGATGTCTGCAATAACTACTGGTGATTTTATTGCAGGTGTGTTTATGCCTCAGAGTCATTGTAATAAAAGTAAATATTTTCAAAGGTTTCTAATTTGATATAAACAGATAGACATATATAGCTTGTTTATTTAAAGGTATGAACAGACTTAAAAGAAATCAATATGTAGATACATGCATAGCTATTCAACAGATTTACAAAGATGATATGTTTTGTCACTAGATTCTGATTTGTTGATCTTAAAAAAACTGAGCAGTAATTACTTTAACTGAACAAGTTCATTAGGGATTAAGAGGAATCTCCTAAAAACACAAGAATTTCCTGCTATTTGGTTTATTCTACATTCTAACACAAAATAGGAAATATAAAAATATTTGGATACCAAAGAAAGAAAGAATGAAGTCTGCCAAAACAAAAATTATTTTTCTGTTCTTTGGAATTTTTATGTGAATTCCAGACTTGATGGTAAACAGAGAGATGAAATGCAAAACTAAAAAAAAATCTAAGAATGGAAAACTAAAATAAATGTTGGTAGCTATAATATATACAAGAACATTAAATGGATTTATGATCTTTAAATCTATGAGGCTCAATTGCAAGTTACTATAAAACAGACTATAATTATTAACCTTTTACTAAGACATTTATTTACAAAACTAGTTTGCAAATCAATGAGATTTAAAGCATGAGAAGGTATACACAACAAACACATTTACATACAAATATACCTTATTGAGAAAGGTTTCTTTTTAATCTTTTAGCTTAGCCACTTTTATCATTTTTCTTAAAAGGTAAGAAAACAAGTTGCCAGTTGGCTTAGAATACAAGCTGACATATAGAAAGGTATGCTGAAAAGTTCTCAGTTTAACCTTCTTCCCAAAATCATACCAAATGATCAAATATCAGAATTGTTTATGGATTCCTTTTTTGGTCAAGCTAAGAACTTTTCAGCACCTCCTCATATATGCACACTCAAGTATCAACATTGGTTCATAAAAACAAAGATGAAAAGAAAAGTTTTCTTTTTTCTTTTTTTCTAAACAAATTACAAACATGAACTTAAATGATACCAGATAATGACTCATGCTTTAAGCCAACTACCCCCACTAAACAAAGTAAAAAAATCCCTGTCAAAGTTCACTTACCCCACAGGGTTAAGCCAACTAAGGCATCAGGTATATTCAATCCATCCATCAACAATCAGATTATGACTGACCTTATATATCTTGAAATCAACACAAAAGTATGTACACACAAACACAATCATACATGCTCAGAAACATCAATCTTGCATGTAGTTTAGAAATCTGATGCATGTAGAGACATCTCAAAATCCAAACACTTAATCCACAGAATAGAGCTCTGTTGTGACAACTGATACAATTGTTACAGAAAAGACTTAAAAATGATATGGCTATGCAAGATAGGTCACTAAAAATTTCATATATAAAAGCGCATAATAATTTTATATATTTCCAAAGAAAAACAATTTTTAAAAATGAAAAATCTTTCTTAAAGCCTTTAATTTAGCTTTAACTTCAAGCTAATAATATCTTCAATAAGCAAAATACTTTGCTGTATTTCAAAACAAAATTGATTGGAATGATTTGAACTTTATTTGAGGAACATTAGCTGATTTAAAGTTTGATCAATTTGATTTGAAACAAATATTTACTTTTGGTTTAAATATCACAGAAAAGCATCATTTTAACATGGAGGTAGGTGTTTTTTATGAGGTGTTGACATCTCTATTGAAAACCTGATGATTGGTAAATTTAACTAATTTTTTTCTATGGGGGCATATCCATAAAAATTACTTGACAAATATAACATGAGCACTTTTTTATATCATTTTTAACTACTCAATAATCTTTAAAATTTAGGAAAATATTCTAAGTAATATCTTTACTATATGAATCACTTTGATTTTCTGATAATGTCATGTATGGATGTTCATATTTACAAAAATTGGTACGTTTATACACACAAAAAATAATTCAGTAGTGAGGGGAGAGTGCTGAACTGTCAAAAGCTTTTCCATTTATAATTAGTAAATACAGTTTTTACTTAATAACAGTATCATCTAATCACTAAAAATTAATACAGAATTTTAAAAGATTTAAAACTATAAATTATTATAATTAACATTTAAAAAAAAAAAAAAAAAAACAATTCTTGTAAATATTCATTAGTTATTGACAAATTTTTTTCTTAAGGCAGTAGTATCTATAATATGCCTTATTCATAAAAGCAATTAAAAAATTTTCTAATTAAATAATGTCTTAGTTTTATTGCATATGTGATGAAAATAAATATGTTAAATTATATACCAACAGTGATTGATTTTCCCAAGTTGATATATACCAACGATTGATTATTTTCCCAAGTTTGTCTACAGGTGTAACAACATTTTAAGTTTCATGATGTGAAAGTGGTTTCTCAAGTTCTCACTCAGCCACTCTTTTCTGCTACTGTGGCATGCCAGTGATAAGATTTTTATTTTGAGCTATCAGGTGACGAGACACAGGCACAAATGGTTTTATACCTTTCTCAAGTACATTGTTACAAAGTAAACAAAATTTACTTCAGTCATAAAATGTAACTGGGAATATACAAAAGCAGAAATCAAGCTCACACCTTTACAAAATATTAGAAATTTTTTATTTGTTGTTCTGGGAATGGTTTTAGACTGTAAGATGTGCAGTAAAAAATAATTGCATAGGAAAGAAAAAAATGTTCTACTTAACGACCTGAGGCCAAAATTGCCATATGTACTTTCATTATTGATTTGAGTATTTAATTTCCTTAGTTTTACCAGTTCTAACCTTTACAGCTAAGACCTACCATGCCATACACATTGCAGCAAACCACCTTCCTTCCCTTTGTTTTTCATTGGCAAGATGCAAATTCCATTTTAGCAACTTCTTTCAACAAACTACTGCTTTGTAGAACAAACTCCCAAGAGGAAGCTTCCGTAATCACTAAAATCTTAAGCTGTTTAACTTTAAGATCAACCATTACCTTACCAACATATCCCCATAAACTATGTCTCCTACTCTATAACTCTCTACCTCGAGTGGCTCTTGGGCCTTGTACATCATTGTAAAAAGAAAATGTGGAATGTATTATGTACAATTAAGTAATTCTTCATCAAAAGACATTTGCAAGATCAACTATTCAATTAATAGAGCTAAGTGAAGATCATTAACAGTCAGCCAAAGAGAACTTTTTTTTTTGTTCAGTGTCCATTCTGATGTTTAAAGTAAAAAAGGCAACTTGTAATACATAATTTTAATCAATAATCAATATTCAATATTCAATTAACAAACAAGAGTCATGAATGATTTTGTTAATATTTTGATGTCTATTCATATCCAGATTCAGAATATTATGAATGGAAATGACATTTTCAATGAGTATACATCTAAAGAACATTGTTCTCTTCCTCTAACATCAACTTGGATCTTGATAGATAAAAATCTGAATTTATTTTGTGAGCAATCATCACTCTTCATTCAACCTCTTCTCTAGAAATACTTCCCAAGTTTGGCCCCTCCTACTTTTATCTTCCAATCATATTCACACTTATCCTATCCATTTTTTATAATTCTATCCATTCACTGTAACAATGTTCTAACTGGTTCTTTTTACTCATATCTGTTTCCAGTTTTCCATTTAGATATTACAACTGATATATATAATATTCAATGATCAATGATATAGAGATGAGAAAATCAAAATCAAATATATAATCTAAGTTCTACCAGAAGCACGGGAATAAATTTAAGATATAAATAATTATAATCCTTTCTGAACAGAGATATACAAGCATTTGTAATATATATGATGGCTGCTGTAATCTCACTTTCGAATATAGTCATAGTTTGATATCTCACTATTTCAGAGTTGCACCAGTGCCTGATACGAATGCAGCCTTTAACCCCAACCAAGCCAAGGATTCTCTGCCATATTGTTATTAATTTTCATTGGGTTTGAGTGCCTATTTTAAAAAAAAAAAAAAAAATAAAACAGATCCTCTAGAGATGATAATTTTAACAAACAATGCCTGTGCTTTGAGTTTTTAAATGGAGTCAATCTCACTCTCTGAACAATGACAGCATTTACTCAAAAAAATGAACTAGTCTATATCACTGGATGCAATTGAAATCACAGGTTTTATATCAGAATGCTTTCTTCCAGATAGATAACTTAACAAAAAAGGAAGTCCACCTCTCCCAATGAGTTAAAATAGAACCTAAACAGGTATTAGCTCAGTGTGGACATGAGAGTAATGGCAACTAATTAAACTAACTTCTCATTACCCAAATTTCCAGAGCTGGACTTTCAATACCAGATACAATTTAATGTTTAGTCAATGCCTTTATAGCAATAATTCATTGAGGACAACTTCTTTTATTCAAGAATGAGGATTGCAAGAGTTTCCAAACAACCTTCATTAATCTTCTATATGTAGTTTTAATTTTTTCCAATTTTTCAAAGGGCTTATTTGTGTGTGAAGGAGATTAATTTTCATTAAATAAAATTTTGGATAAAAACATGAAATTCCACGAATTTGACTTAATTTATTGATCTTTGCTGTAGATTTATATAAAAATTCAAAGATTAAATTTAACCTGAATATTATTTGGAAAAAAAAAAGTAAGAAATATATGAAACTCATTGAAATAATTTCAAATAAAAACAAAACTTAAAAAAATTTAAAGTCCTAAGTTAATATTCCAAAGCCAATTTTACCCATAAATTCCAGCTGTGATATATTGGTGTATTGGAATGTTGCTTGCCAACTTAATTCCAGGTTAGAGGTTCAAATCAGGACATGGTTCACTGAATTTTATATATTTATTTTATACTGCTTGCTTTATATGAAACAGGTTCAAAAATTGACATTGACTTTTGCTGTTATGAAAGCCCCCCCCCAAAAAAAAACTTAATTCAAATTAATAAAGCAATTACAAAAATTAACTGACCAAAAATTAATGTAGAGTTCTTGAGCCATGAAAAAAACATTTACATATATTTTTTTAATTTCTCTGAGATCATTTTTTTTAGAAATTAAGTCACTCTTAGCCTTGTACAAGATGAACATCATTGTAAAAAAAATAAAAAATGAAATAATATTTACACATATTTACCATAGGTCTCTAACAATTTTTTTATATATACATTACTATGATTTTCTTCAACTTTAATATCAATTTTTTCATCCATCCCTCTGCTGAGTGCAATATACAAAGAAAAGCAGAAAAGTCACACTGTTCAAATGTTCATTGTATTATACTCAGAGAGAGAGAGAGAAAGAGAGATTTAAAATAATTTTTTTAATTATAATCCTATCTTTTTTGAAAATTGCTAATAGTAGTAATAATAATGTTGGCACAAAAAGAATATAAGCAACAACATGATGGAATTGGTAAGAGAATCCACTGAGAGATATGCCATAAATCTGGCTTCAGTGTAAAAGAAAACTGGTATGAACATCAGCTAGAGGCAGTGGTAGAAAATGACAGTCACAAGATATTATGAGATTTCTCAGTTCAGACAGATTGTGTCATTGAAGCATAAACACCTGACCTTATTATTATATATAAGGAGAGTAGCAAGTGTTAAATTATTGACTTTGCTGTTCCATACAATACAAGAATGAACTCCATAGAAACTGAAAAGACTGAAAAATACCAGGATTTGGCTAAAGAGGTGAAAAAGGCTATGGAATATGACTGTTGAAGTAATTCCTGTAGTAATATGTTCAGTTGGAACCTAGAAAATTGAAATAGTGATTTGGGATATAATTGGAATGGAGACCAAGATTGCCGACTTTCCAGAAAACTGCCATGAGTTACTCTGCAAGTATTCTCTGAAAAGTTCTTGTTGACAATGTGCCGAATTCCCAATAACTACAAAACGTGAAACACCAACATAATAAAATGAATTATTAGTTGTAAAAAAAAAAATAAAAAATAAAAATAAAAATGAAAAAAAAATGTAAGAAATACAATGACAACTTTTAAACTCAAAATCAATGAATGTCTTGTTAAACTGTAATAAAAATTCAAAGAAAATGTCAAATTTAATTTTCATTGTTTTAAATAAGTTTAATGCATTAGAATAATTAGGAAAAAAGAAATATTCAAATAATTATAATATTCTTTGAAAGAAAACTCTTTTAATTCCTTATCAAATAAAATTAACTATTTGTTGAGGAAATAATCAAAGGACTATCACCTTAGTTTACTGACTTAGCCATGAGAAAGGTTTAACAACAGTTTGAAAAGCAGTAATCTCAAAGTACTCGTAATAGGTGAATGACCTGTGATGAAAATTCAAAAATTTAATCTTTTTCTTCTTTTTTTAAATAAGTAAGATTGCATTCATAATGGATATGTTATTTGTCTGCTTATCTCCTGATGGTAGCAAAGTTTCACTTAATTTTATATTTTTATTTGTTTTAGTGTGACAAAATCAGCTAACAAACAGCGAAAATGTCTTTTTATAAGATGACAATAAATAATTTTATATTTAATAGTTTATTATTAAATTTTAAAAAATGATTACTAATCTATAATGTAACTGTTAATACAACATAGTTCAGTTTTCTATTTTCCTACGTATTCAGAATACTTTTCTGACCTTCTATTATTAACTGCCTGGTTTATATAATCTTTACAACACAAATGTCTACAGACATTTTTAGCACAAACATTGTTCTTAGGTAACAAGTGATTACTTCCTAGAAAGTCTCAACTCTAGTGTCTTACTTCTTTCTCCAAATTTTGTGTAACAAACCAGATATATCAGGTTTGAAAAACAAAATTCCAAATCTTAAAACTAATCATGTTACCACTTAACTGACAACCAGACGGTTTGTTGGGCAACATGTTTTTAGGGATTAAGTAAATACAAGCCTTGGGCATTAGAATTTCTGCTTTGTTAGATTGTCATGTGAGGAAGAGTATTTCTAAAATTAGAATAACTGTTTGAGATGAGCCACACAAAAAAGATAGCACTGGAGTTTATCAGTGCTTAGTTTTTTTATTTTAAATTATCTAAAATTATTTAATTACTTTTAGAATAAAATCAAGCATGCTTTAACCTGTCTGTAAAATATCCTGGAGATAAGTATATGTCAGATAAAGAAAAGTCAGTAAAAGCTTAATAAAATATACATCAAAAATGATTTTGAATCTAAGAAAGGTGATCTTTTTTGTCTTGTAAAAGCCTCCCTCTCCCCCTTGATTGACCCTTGAACAGACATTTATGTTGAACAATTTTTTTAACAAAAATTTGCTTCTTAATTATTGATTATTTTAACTATCATCAATTTTGAGAAGCAATAAATGGGTTTTCAAAAATAAAAGAAAATTGTGTTATAGCAACAGAAATTATGTTTGGTGATATACAACTTGGAAACATTCCCATATCAAATTAATTAGAATAATTCAGTAATTCTTAGGAGATAAACGATTCTTAAATTATTTATCATAGCAAACATGACTTTACTCTCTGCATGTTACACATACACTAAAATCTTGAGTCTCAAATGCTTATATAATCGTTTTATTAAATTAGCTATTTATGTAACCTATATTATGATGAGTAGGAATTATTAAACAAACATGGCAAAACTTCCATATGATGTAATAATTACATATATAAATGATATATGAAATTCTAATTAGTCAGAGAAATTATATCAACAATATTTTAGTACTATCTGTATTTGTACCATATATATATATATATATATATATATATATATATATATATATATATATATAAAGTGAGTGGTCAATGTCAAAGTTGGCAGAGTTTAAATATAATATACTATAATAATATTGGAGGCATGGTTTAGTAATAGGTAGTAGCACGGATTGAGGAATCAGAGAGCCAAGTTTGAATTCCAGTCGAGTTTGTCACTTATATGCAAATACCATTGGTATTAATTCATCTCTTCTCTCCCCAACTATAGATAAATAGCAGGACAAACTGGGTCATATAGCCTTAGGTGGCAACTGGTTTAAGAGAAGGACAACTCTGAATTCAACCTCCAACTATGGGTAAATAGTAAGGCAGATTAAGCTCTTCAGCATTGGTTCGGACTAGTCTAGAAGAAGACAACATTGAATTCAAAACTGGCAAAGCACAAACTATGCAGCTAATAAAAGGATCAGAGTTTACAATGGATAAGATCCCAACTATGGTCAGTCTTGATTGATTGGTAATAATATCATTAACACAATAATATCAAATTCCACACTTCAGACAGATAATATGTATTGTCTATTTAGGTAACAAACGTTCTTTAAAGTAAATATTATTAAAAACAAGACATTTTGTACCAATTCATTTTAATGATCGCCATTTCTAAATTACAAATAATCCTTTTTAGACAAGGAGAAAATTTTGTCAAAAATTTCTAACAGAATTTATTCGTAATTTGGAAAAATTTATCATTAAAATAAGTAGATACAAAAAAGTTTGTTCTTTTTATATTTTTTTTTTTTTTTAAACAAAAGATATATGAGAAATTGGAAAAAGTTTTTTGTGATGCATTTCATCCATTAGGACTTTATTGGGCTGGGTTTGTTGATGTTGTTGTGGCTACAAATGTGTATGAACCAGAAACACTGGCAGTTTCAAAATTTTTGAAAGAATTTTTTTTCTTTGTAATCTATCCAAATTCATCCATATTTTTTTCTTTCCCTCATTTTAAATATCCCACATTGAGATAACAGAATCTGCCAAGAAAAGTGAAATGTTATAAAAACCTGGATGTAAATTTACTGCGGATGAACTAGTGATTAAAACACTTTCTAGACATTTTTGTCTTAGTGAATTATTTTATCTTTTAATTCGAGTACCATTATCTTTGTGAAAATTGTGATCAGTTTTGTTACATTCATTACCAACGCATCTTGTGTATCATTTTTTAAAATATTGTTATCCCATATATATCTTGGCGGAATTTGTTGCTGAGCATTGGAGTACTCATTGACATTTCCTTCTGTGTGAAATGAGTCCTACTTGGATCTGAAGAGACATCTGCAGCCACTTCATGATATGGTAAAAGAGTTCAGATAATGGAGAGATCTGGCTTTTCTTTGGCCTATTTTCCTCTCTTCTATTTGACTTCTGGTGTTTTCAAAGGATGCTCTTTTATCATGGACTTCTCTTCTCCAATTGGTTTTTAGACGTGTGAAGAAGAAAAAATCTTTGAGCACGAAAGCCTTGGGTGTGAATTGTTTGAGGCAGTCCATGGGTTGCCACTCCATGGCACATACACTTCAGCTGACACCACCATATATATATATATATATATATATATATATATATATATATATATATATATATATATATGTATGTGTATGTATATATATATATATATATATATATATATATGTGTGTGTGTGTATTTAGGCAGCAATCCTTTCATGCACATTTCCCTAAATAGGACAGACACGGTGCTTTGATTTTTTTTTTTTTTTTTTTTTTTTTACACATTTTCTACTTGGATCTAATAATTTTTTTCTTTTCAGATGATAAATTATATAAAAACTGTCCAAATGTTCTTATCCGAGTGCTTTTAAAGCACCTTGTCTGTCTTATTCAATGAAATGTGCATATATATATATATATATATATATATATATATATATATATAATCGACTCTCCCGTCAAGATTCGACATATGAGGGTCAAGCAGATCAGTTTCAGGAAACCAACAGCCCGACACCGCACATGAGATTTGATTATAGTGGTGAAGGCCCTGCAGGACCATCCACACTTTTGAAGGGAGGAATACAGAGACCTGGTGCACGAATGCCACAAGGTTCCCAAACGACCCTCCGCAGGTTTTGAATTCAGAGTTGTCCTTCTCCTAGACCAGTTGCCATCCAAGGCTATAGAACCCAGTCTGTCCTGCTATTTTAACCATAGCTAGAGGGAGAGGAAGAGGATTCATACCTTTCCCAAGGGTATTAGTTAGCACGTAAGTGAATGTAATGGATTCGACTGGAATTGAACTCGGCTCTGCGATTCCTCAATCCAAGCCGCTATCCATTATTCCACCGAGCCTCCTCATATATATATATATATATATATATATATATATATATATATATATATATATATCTTATATATATAGGATTGGTGTATACAGAATATGTTTTTTATGTATATGTATGTTCGTAGGTATATTTTTTTTTTGTATGTTTCTATTTGTAGTGAAGAATGTGTAGTGTACACATACGTAGGTATGTATTTTTTATTTATTTACTTTTTCTCTATTTATTTATTTTTTCACATATTGTTTTCTACTCGTGTATGTGTACTCAATGAGATATTCATTTTTGTGTGTTTAGGAATTTTCTTTTTTATTTATTAGTCTAATGTGTTATTTTTAAAGTGTTACATTTTTTTTATTTTGCCTGGACATTTGAATTTGGTGTTTTCCTTTATGTGTGTGTATGCATATATATTTATTTTTCTATCCATTTTAGTCTCCTTTTTCCTTATGTTGTTCATTGACGAATATTTGTTTTTCTATTGACCATATTAAATTTTATGATAAAATTTAATATGGTCAATAGAATAGATAAATTTTTATCTATTCAGCCATTTTTTATTTTTTATCTATATATTTTTGCCTGTAAGTTATATTTTAATTTTATGTTTGAATTCGTTTAACACTTTCAAATTTGAATATTTCTTGGTGTGTTATGTGCATTGTGCATGATCGCTTATATTTGCCTTTCATTTGTATGTTGTCTTTAAAAAAAAAAAAAAACAAAAAAAAAAAAGGTCTGTGGACACCTATTTCCTGTTTCGCCGCTTTTTTGCGTGTTTATGTCTACGTGTTTTGTGTATTCTGATTGTGTATGTATTGTCTTTTGCAAGATTTCACCCTCCCCTGTCTATCATCACTTCAAATGTATCTAAAAATTGTAACAAATTGCAACACTGGATTTTAACGTTTATTCTAACTGAATTTTTGGCCTTTCAATTAAAACAAAATAAATAACAAAACATATTTTTTCTTCAGTTTCTTAAAAATTTTTTTTAATCTGTATTAATACAGATTAAATTTAAAATTGGTAATTTTTAATTTTTTAGTAAAATTTAATATTAATTAGTTAGAATGAATTGTATTTTACTCTAACGAACCCTAAAGCATTAATTTATAACCAAAGTTTGTTGTCAAGTTTTTTGAATTCTCATATACTTGAATTTTGGATCATTCCAGCTTACAGCGTTTCCCCTAGCGAGTGGTGTTTGATTTGAACCTTTTTAAAACCCTACATTTCAACACCATCACTTGATAAGACACCATAAAATTAAATAAGGAACAAATAGGAAATATTTATAAATTTGACGTTTCACCATAGCCTAATGAAAATAATTTTTCTAAGTTGAAGGATTTGGAGTTATATTTCAGTTTTTTATTGAAATTATTAAATTCTAGGTTTGCTTTGTCTTCATTGATAACACGACATTTGTGTGTATGTTTAGTTTTTGAGATGTCAGTTTATGAAAAATTGGGTATATTATTACAAGTGCTGGAAGTAAAATTGTATATTATAAGAAGCTGATACTAAGTTAGAACCCCTTCTTAAAAAAAAAGACGAGAAGGAGAATGTTTAAAATTTGTTCTTCATAAAAACTTCTGTGATTTCAAACTAGAATTTTAAAACCTTATCTATAAAAAATAAAGTACCTATTAGAAGAACATTATTTGATAAGAAGTAGTTAAGTGAACCGAGGGAAAAAACGATGTTCAATATGAAAATATCATAACAAAGACATTTTTTCACAGTAGAAGTCACTTGCATTGTCACCTCAAGTCAAATATCAAAAAGATGAGGGAAAGGTGACATAAATTAGACACATACAAATTATATCAAAAGGAACTGAATTAATTTCTCTGAAAATCATTGTTTATTTCAAATCTACTCTGAAACTGTACATGAATCCATGGTCTTAATAAAAAAGAAGTTTTTATTACTCCTTTCTTTTGATCTTCATTGCCTGGTTACAAATTAGAAAATTATGACTTTGCCTTTAAATGGAAAGTGGGACTTAAATTTAAACAATCGAAAAATAATAATAAAGACCTTTTCCAAATATTAATAGTAATAATAATAATAATAATAATAATAATAATAATAAACACTAATGCTGGTTATCTCTTATGAAATACAGATATTTTTTATGTCAGAATTTTCTGTAGCTTTTTTTTCATTTTAGAAGCAGAAAATTTAATAAAAACTGAATTGATGTCAAAATCTTTTCAACAAGTGTCAAAGAGCATCCGTGACTTAAGGCCAGGACTATAATATCACTGAAGTACAATGTGATATACGAGCTAATAGAGAAAAAAAACCCAAAAAACCACAAAACTACTCTAAAACTATATGTATGTGTGTGGATTGGCAGTCATTCTGGGATTTTCATTGTGACACTCCATGGGCTGACATCTTCAACCTTCCAATTGAAAATTGTGCCACTGAGGTTTCTTCTTGAATTGAAGTTGGCATGGACGCTTTCATCCCTTTTCAGAAATACCAGGTGAAACTGCAATCCTCACCATGATTCACACCATCATGCTTGACCGCCATAGCACACAGGATGCACTATTTCTGGCTATACTAGTGTGACAGCTCTTGTTATAGGGTACTAAATAAGTGCAGGGTCTCCATTCTCCCCCTCTTCAATTGATTTCAGGTGTTATCATCCTCTGCTGATAAAGCTGGATGCTTTGCCCATAAATTCTTCTCAAATTACTCTTAACTCATCTAGAGTATCCCTGCCTGACTTCCAAATTAGAGCTGATTCTCTGTTGAGTGATATGCATATAAACCCCTGCCATGGTTTCTGCTATCATCTTTAACCTTGAACCCCACAAAGCATGAGGACCTGATGGCATCTCTGTAACAGTCATTAAGTGTGCTCTCAAACTAGCTACTGTTCTCTCTAAACTGTATAATATATATATATATATATATATATGAATGAACAAACCATGCACCCCATAATATCAGAAATAAATAGTGTCCCCCACAAATAAGCAAAAGACATGGAAAAAAAGCTCTGAAATATATACATATGTGTGTGTGTGTGTGTGATTGTGAATACATATATATATGTATATAAAAAAATAATTTTCTGTTTTCAGTGGGCTGTTTTAAAATACAATAGACACCAAAAGCTCTTTTATATATATATATATATATATATATATATATATATATATATATATATATTCATTGATGCATGTTTCATTAAATAATATAGACAAGTTTTGTCTATATTTTAAGTAGGTTCCTTTCATATTGTCTGATAAGTTTAATAACATTATATATATATATATATATATATATATATATATATATATATATATATATATATATATATATATAGAGAGAGAGAGAGAGAGAATAAAATAAATAAATAAACAAACAGGTAGACAGACTGACAAGACACTTTCTGATTTCTAGTCAAGGATCTGATAAGGTAATTTGATTTATAGCCACCCCTTAACCTCAGAGATTCCAACACATTTTCCTTACACACAGTTTTGTTCATTCATTCTAACATGAAGAAGCAGAAAGCAGCAGATATTCTCCAAGAAACTTAGCATTTATAGCTTTTTGATTTTGTCTCATTATCTTCACTTTTGTTTTGGATATTGTTGTACATCTTACAAACACACACACAAACACAAACACAAACACACACACAAACACACACACAAACACACACACACAAACACACACACACACAAACACACACACAAACACACACACACACACACACACACACACACACACACACACTATTCTCTATGCCCTGTCAAATGCTTTGATTATCTCCCATGAAAAATCTATGGGATGTGATGATGCTGACCTCATTCAGTTATCCCATTTCTGACTCTTGTTGCTTTGTGCCAACAGGTGAGACAGGCAGGGAATGATGTATTACTGGGTGATATATGCAATTTTTATTATTGTATGCATGTAAGAGTACAAGCTTGTGTCAATGCCCAAAAAGGGATATGCAGTGCACGTGTGTACACATTATATAGATGCAATATGATAAAGACACCTTTTAGGATTATAAAGAACTCTTTTAGTAGAAGGAGTCACTCACCTGTCACCCCAAATCAAATATCAAAGGTAAGGGAAAGGTGATATAAATTAGCCACTTGAAAGTGTCACATTTGCAAATGATCATGCAAGACTGAGGCTGGGCTGAAGTGCACATACATGCACATTAACAAGCGGTGATCAATAAAGAAATAGTATTCTTCTGATTATTGTGTGTGTGCGCACACACACACACACACACACACACACACAGATAGATATAAAATTTATAGATTTTTGGTTTAACAATCTTTAAATTTTGTAAATCAGGCATTATCAATTTTACTAATCTCTTGCGCCCAAGGATAAACGATGAAAGTTCAAATTCAACCAGAAGCTTATCTCTTATCCATGTTGTTTAATTAATGGCCATGGAACATTGATGGAGAATTACAGTGAAAAATAACAGATACAACATGAAAGAAATAATAGTTAAAATTCATAAGATCTGATTTTTTTCAGATTCTTTCATGCATTCAGCATCTGTGGGCTTCAAGTACCATATTCCTTCTGATCATTTTCTGGGGCAATGGAGATTATCAGAAGAACAGCATTTAGCTTCCAGATCCACTTACTTGATGGATAAGTAACTACCATTACCAAAATTCTATACAGCATCATTTCAGATGTCAGAACAGAGATTCACTGCTTGTGGTTACTTCCATATCAGTGGCTTACTTTATACTTGAACTAAAACCAGATGCCATTAACACTATTCCTGCAGAGATATGTCACCAGAGCTCACAAAATTTACAGGCAAATTAACAAATCAAACAACTCAGAAAAGTTTAGAAAGTGCTTATAAGCCAATGCTAATGGATACATTTCACAAAGTAAGGACATCAAATCATGTATGAATCCTACCCAAACATCTAACTTCATCATCTAACATGTTCTAACAATGGATCTCCTATCTTAACAGATATTCAGGATTCTCAGATCTGTAATATCATCTATATATATATATATATATATATATATATATATATAAAGTTAAAGGTCATGTCTTTTCCAACTCTAAAATCAGTTTAAGTAACAGAGATAGAAATACAAAAACAAAATCTTCATCCAATAAAGAATATTTATTATTGAGACATAGAACAAGAGCGATTCAAAATGAAATTTATACTAATTTTTATCTGTCACTTATGATTTTCTAAGTCTCTATCAATGTTTGCAGTCAATTATTTGGATCTCATCCCAAAAAGGATAATGTATATGCTTTCTCCAGATATTGTCTGCCAGACCCAATATTTCTATTTCCTATTTTGGACAGAACTTCTTTATATTCCTTAAGGCTAATTTTAAGAGAACAAATGGTTTCTCTTTTATATTTTTTCTTCGTTAATTTGGTCTGTTATAAATGTAATCTTTTATCAAATTTTTATCTCATAAAAGATCAACTCTCAAGTAATCTCATTGATCAGGGATCTCATTGAATAAATCTTCACTTTCTTTTAAATTTATTAATTACTCAGATATTTTAAAATGTTTTTACGAGTAATTTAGTAGTGTACATAAATATTCCATAGAATTTAGTTATTAAATACTAATTTATTTTCATTAAATTAGTTTTATTTCTATAATACAATTCCTACTAAACTTATTAGTAAAAAATAAAATAAGCTTTCTTTTCATCAAATGGAAGGTTCACTCCAAAAAATTAATAGTAATAATGGTCCCTGGGTAAAAAACAGGCTGAAAACAACTGTCCTAAAGGACGATACTGATTTTAATTTGGATACAAGGTGTGCATGTTAGGGGGGTAGTATATGAGTTTCAGTCTTCAGTCATCTTTTGTACTAAAGTTAAGTGTAAGTTTTAGTTGGTGATGTTTGCTGTAATAAGGTTCAGTGTGATGAAAGAGTTCAGTGAAAGCAGATGTCATGCCACAGAAATGCACACATGATCCTTTTGTTTAAAGCAGGGGTATGCAATAAGCAGCCTACCATTTTCCCTATCTGGAAGGAAGAAAAGATGTGATCCCTGACCTCACTTGTACAATATATGTTACAAGTATTTAAAAACTGAGAGAAGAATTTACCAACAGGTTTGTGGATTTCAGAAAATATGAAAAGGAGTTATAATTGTTTGCTCAACCATTTGAAGTGGCAGCTGAAGTGCTGACTGTTATCAAAGGGAGCTTATTGATTTGCAGTCACATATGGACTTGAGGAGAGCATACATTGAGAATGATTAAGTGACATTTTATTTAAAGTATGTAGGTGGAAAATACACAAATTTGACACAAAATGCCATTAAAATGACCTTTCTTTTTGGAAGCACATACTGCTGTGAACAGGATGAAGCTTACAAAAGCCAAATGCCAAAGTCTGATGATAATTTGGCAAGTCAGCTACATGTTGCCACTACATCTGTAAAAGCTGACATTGAAAAGTTGGGCAAAGACAAAGAATATCAAGTGTCACATTAATAAAATTATGTATTCTCATGTTTATTTATTTAATAAAAATGTGAAAATGCATCTATACAAATTGTTGTTACAATCAGTTTTGTATGCTAAAAATATATGTTCTGTCTAAAAATGTCATATTTTTGAAGATGACCAGCCCTCTTTATCACTTAAATTTTTGAAAGTGGCCTTCTAAGAAAATATGTTTAACACCCCTGATTTAAAGTTATTTGGGAGGGGTCAGATGAAGCTTAATAATAGTAATTTTGGGAAATTTCTACACTTGTTGGGCAAGATACATTGATGGTACTTTGATGTTAGCAACAGTAATCAAATTATCATTCCTACACCTATAGACCAATTTTTGGATGACCACATAACACAGAACCTTACCAAGGTTGATTAATTTAAAAGCATAAGTAACATATTGCATGGAAACCAAGCAAAAATCAGAACAAATATGAGCCCAGAAGTATCAACAGGGACCATTAGGAACTGTTTATTTGCAGCAGGATTAGGGACACATATCTTTAGCCAGATTGCCACTTACACCACAATGTTATCATGCACATCACTAGTAGTGTCGAGAAAGGTTCAAATAGCACTCAGCTTACAGCCATGTTGCATTAAAACACTAGTTCTCATACAATCACCAAATTTTAACAACATCAAGCGTGGTCAGGATCCAGATTGCTTGGGAATACCAGGTGCTGTATGCTTAAATGTGCAGGTGGTATAATATTTAACGGCTCAGAATTGGAAGTCAAAGAATTCAGTTCCAATTCCAGTTGAGTTCATTATATTCACTTACACACAAATACCCTTGGGAAAGGTATGAATCCACCCCTCAATCCCCCAGCTAGGTGTTAACTAATAAAACTTGTATCAGTAAATCATTGTTACCTCAAAACATTCTTACAATCAAAAAAGTGTTCTCTGGCTTTAAATAACCTACAAAAGGTTGGTAAGCCATAAAAACAAATCAAACAATCAAATAGCACTCTATAATTATCAGTGATGAAAGCATGTTCTGCCTTCATGCAAGTGGTAGTTGCAACACAGACCTGGCGAATGATATCTTCCAGAGCATATTCCCTAATAATAACCAAACCCAATTTAATTACCAATTATAATGTTAAGTGCCATAAGTTAAAACTTTTGTTTGTCTTTAGTATTTGTGAAGGAAACATTAAACAGCACCATGTACATCCAGAATATTGTTCAAACCATTCTGCTGTGGTTCCTACAATAGGAAGGCAATGTTCCATGATGCCCATACTACACAACATGCTTTGCAAAATGTCTCAAGCCTTCCTTAGCCAGTATAATCATCAGCCTGATCTCTCAGTAGACATGTACGGAATCTGATAGGATGATGTCTAACTCATTTGGTCAATCTACCTACAACTCTTGATGTATTATGTAAACAGGTGAAAAAGGTATGAAATAGCATATCATGGATAGTATACACCATCTGTAAGACCATATGCATGCAAGAATATTAACAGCCAAAAGAGAGATACTGTTGTATCTTGTGTTTTCAAGATAAGAGAGAGAAATAAATGAGGAGGGCAAGCTTGTAGGTAAATAATGAAAATAGAAGGTTTACTACATGAAGGTACACTTAGCAACTGACCTAATAGTAACTCTGTTCAACTGCTTATTTACATAAACAGACAATTCCTTTCATTTATGTCCTATATGACAGATAATATATATTATCTACGTACAGTCAATACAATCCTTATTTTGGAGCCTATGCTTGTAATGATCATTTTTGTAAGCCAAATATATTGCCTGTACTTTTCATTTCTGAGTAGACTGAAACACTGACTTAGGAAAATATTGTTCATTCTTGTTTGTGTGAATATATCAATGTTACTGTAATAGATAAGATATTTTATTTACAAGGCCAGTGGACATATAGGCAAACACTGGCACTCTCAAGTTGTATTTATGCTAATGAAGCCTTCTCTGCTAGCAAATATTAGACCTTGTCTATGGGGTTATTCCATTTCAATTCAACCAAAAGAATGGAAAAAATCTAATCAAATAAACAGATCTTTTTTTATTTTGATGTATGTAGTACATCTTATAGTCATTAGAAAATCCTGAAAATTTTAAGTGAAAATTCCTAACAGTTCTTAAGATATCGCAAGTTGAAATTTTGCTGAATCAGCATTTTCCATCGATGGACATTTCCATTTTTGAACTCAACAAGCTCACATAAACCGTTAGATCTGATCCACTGGCCAGAAATTAATAAATATGATACTCTCATAAATTTTTAGTCAAGAAATCCAAATATCCCTTTAGAATGTTACAGGGAGTAACAAAAAGGTAGATATTAGCAGTTTTCTGGTGAAAAAAATAAAAATTCTTAAGCAGCTGACCACATGGAAAAACTGAGAAATATCACCTCCTAAAAGTAGCAAAAGGTGGCACAATATTTGAAAACTATAGTATTTGGGGAATAAATTCCAATAAGTTTCATTAACTGTCTCTCAAAGCTACCAATTCTAGATTTCTTAATATTTTTTCTCAAAAATTCTGATTTATGATAATTTTTGCAATTATGATCTAATATTGACTCAGTCTGCTAAAGGTAATGAAGTACATACGTAACAAAACATTGGGAAAATATTACACAGTATTTGGGGAATTCATTCCCTAAGTTTTAAAAACTGTCTCTTTTTTATTAAAAAAAATGAAGATAATCAAGAATAGATTGTTAATGGGAACTCTTTAACCAATCCCAATGTGATTGAGGACTACCTATATAGAAATAATGAGGTTGATCATCTGAAGTGAAAGATGTGAACATAAGTATATAATTGTCATTTTATCCAAGGTGTTAATATCCTTAAAAACTCAAGGTATACTGTCAAGCATGCTGCTGTTTCACTGGTTAAGCCATTTGGACCACAAAATGGTGATGACCTAAATAAAGCTAAGAAATAGGTTGGACACTGGAAAATTAAATACATTCCCTATTGGACAAATGTTATTTATGACAACAATTTGAGTGATTAATTAAGAGAGTCTTAGTGCAAGTGGTAATATATAGTAAGTGGTAGGCTTCACTTAAGGATAAGATTAGATTGTTTTCTATCAAGTATGCTAAATGATTTGCACTAGAAAGAGCAGAAATGGAAGCACTAGAAGATAAGCTTACCTGAATGATATCTGGAGTAGGGGGTTCTCTAATGTTACAACTAGTTAGGAGAGATCTGGAGCACTGCCAAGTTAGATTTAGGTTAAAGAATATGTCCAACAAAATTGTAAGTATTGACACAGAATTGCAAAAGTAAGAATTGTATTGAGATTTGGTTTATTACAAGGTCAACATGCTTAACAATTATACCATCCAGGCAGCAATGAAGACTTGTAGAAATATTTAGCAGTCTTTTCAAGCTATTTTCATCATGAAAGTTTGTGTAAGCATTTCACAAGTATTTAAGCCAAGTTTCTCAGATCACAATCAGAGTTAAGGATGAAACAAGTTGACAGCCACTAAGATTAGATGATTTCCCCTAAGAACTGTATTTTAAGCTGCTAGATTATATGTGGTCTCCTCTTGTCAACTATTTTCAACCATTTACAATAACTGTGGCTGTGATCACATTATTGAGAAATAACAACCTTAGAAGTAACAGGCTAGATGACTAATGGTCACAATTGTTAAACATACATTTAAGGATTCTAGCTGAAATTTTGATGCACCAACTGCAGGTGGTTGTTGTTGGTGGGGTGTTCAGACTGAAGCAAACTTAAACTGTGAAAGAAACAATAAAAGCCAACTTGCACCTGGTCCTTATGATCATTGAGAGTGCAGAAGATGATACTAAAGCCATGTTGATCAATTTGGATCAGTACAAGGCATTTGACAAGCTTAACTATCAAAGCAGGTATTGGAGGCTCCTGGTCATCTGCACAGGAATTAGTCTTCTGTATCAGTTTCTCATTTCAAATGGAAAGAAAGTGGTCAAAGCCCTTTGCAATCATATAATTGGTTTTATAGGGTTGCTCATTGTCACTCCTATTTTAAATCTTAATGCTGGAAACCTTCTTGCATTAACTGAAGAAGAGAGCACCGGCCTTGATCTATCTAGAAGTGCTTCAGCTGGAGTGTTTATGTATGCTTATGACATTATTTGTGCTCTGCCATAATGATATAGAGGTAGAGCAAAGGTTGGTTGAATGGTACAAACATGACAGGAGCCAAATTTAACCACAAGTATTTTGGTTTATGGTTAAGTGTCTAGAAGAGGTACCCACTTCTAAAGCTCTTCTGCTGAACCGACAGACCTGTCAACATTATCAGATTCTCTAACTGGAGAACTGGTCAGAGTTATAGATAAAGAATGGGGTGTCAAGTTAATACTTGGTTTTGAAGGAATATATCATTAAAGGGCAGAGCAGATGATATGTGATATCTTTCCTCTGATTCATTACCAAGTAGCTGTACTTCCTCAGTCTGAGAATCAAATATCAACCCTTGAGTATCAGCACTTCTTCTACTTGAGTGAGAGCAGGTTGATAGTCCTCAAACTGGTAAACATCCAGTGACTCTGCAAGTGAGGTCTGGAAGTAATAACCAAATCCACTTGATATTGTTTTCCTACACCAAACATTAATGAAGGACAAGAGTTGAAAGTAGAGCATTAGGGAAACCTTTCTTAAGCTCAAACTGGTTCCTTTGCAAACTAAGTTTGTTCTATGATAGATTTGGAGGTAAATGCTATTGGACCTTAACTAAGATACACTGGTCCAGTGACTTTTCACAGTCTATATGGGAATATATAGTAAAGTGGATTACTTCAGATCAACTTTATAGAGGGCTCAGCTTATGAGAGGATGTGATTCTTTCACTGTAGCCTTGGCCAAATGCAGATTATCTCAACAACTGAATTTTATCTCAGCTTGTAGCTGACTCAAAAAGTGCAGTCTCTCAACAATTCTCTTTTCAAGATGGACATAACAGATGAACCCAACAGTGAATGAACTGAGGAAGTGTTCAATTACACATCAGGTTATCAATGAAGCTGAACACAATTTAAAGTAGAATTTTTTTTTTCTTTATAAGTACCAACCAAAAATAAAAATGTGGTAAAGATACGATAAGTCTGTTTGGTTTTTCTACCTTTTAGTGTAGTTTGTCCTGCTCTTTTAAAGTGAAAGCAGGCGAAATGGCTCTCTACTAAAATATGGATTACATTTTTTATTTTTACAATAAATGTATAATGCCAAAATGCATCCCTGAAATTGCGCCCGTCATTATTAACGCGAATTTTCAATTCAAAATGTAACTAACTATAATAACTTGGCCTTGATTTTTTGTGTCTGCCTTTTTTTTTTATGCAAACATGCAACTTGATTTTTTTTTTTTAATCCTTTGTTTTACGTACTTTTAAAATTATGGACTAACGAGAAAAAATGCTCTTTTCATAAACATAAGCCGAAAAGCGTACATTAAACTTTCATCGTAAAAATCGATCTCCACCATGACTAAAAAGAATTAAAAAAGTTAAATTTTCCAAATAATTTGAGGTCATATTCATAAAGCGCATAAAAATACACGAGAAAAATTTTTTCCCCACAAAAATACACATTTTTTTTTATGAAACCGAATCTTTACTTTAATAATGAACTGAACTTTTATCTTGTCAGATGAAGAACTCTAAAAAGTTTATTCAGCAAATTTGTACAAATTCTTTCTTTATCCTACCTTTATGCATTTTTTTTGTCTTGTTCACCTTTGATACCACATATTTCACTACTACTACTAATCATTGCATGATTATTAAAACTACTTATCCGTCAGTTGTTGAACCTCAACTTCATTTATGATGACTATCCAATGCACACACCTTATTTTCATTAAAAAGCGCCTTTGACCTACATTTACTTCTAATGAGCCTAAGTATCCCTAGTATTGTTTGTCTCTTCTTAAACATAAAAATTGTAGTGGAATTTGTGACAGCTTAAAACTGAAAGATTAGTGGATAGAAAAATTCTTCTGCGCTGATGAAATATAGCGCCTTGTTTTGTTTTTTTGTAGTTCTTTTTTCAAAGGCCTGGATAGATAACTAGGTTTGTACTTGTAAAATCAGACGGTGCATAATAAATCCAATGATTTTTTTCGTTTGAAAAGTCACAGAACAAAAAGGAAAAAAGCATTAAATTTTTTGAAATATCAATCAATTAATTTTTTAAAGTTTTAAACATTGTTTAAAACTTTAAAAAATTAATTGATTGATATTTCAAAAAATTTAATGCTTTTTTTTTAGTGATGAATTATTCTGAATTTCGATTTTTCTTTTTCGGACAAAAAATGATTTATTAGCAATCAAACTTGATGCTTGACACTTGACAGTGATACAGTCGGGTACATATGCTTGTAAAATCTAAAATAGCAACAAAACATAAATTAGTGTGCACATCTATTCTCATTTCTCAGTCATTGCAAAATTTTTTTTTAAGTATTTTTTCAAAAAAAATTATAATAAGAATTATTTCGTTTTCAAGGTGCTGATGGTGAGTAGAGGCCAACTGAAACTAGATTATAGAAATTTTGTGTTAGTGTTGTTAGTAGTTGGTGTTTGTTACTGTTTATCAAAATTTTCATTCTCCCAAATGTGTATGATCGTCCCTAGCTAGATAAACCGTCCACATCCAGTGCATGGGGTTGCTGTGCTTGCTTACAGTGTGAAAATGACTACAATGCTAGTAGTAGTCAAGTGTAGTGTCATCTCTTTCCAGTTTTCTGGCTTATAAATTCAGGTTTTTTACTCTTTTTAATAATGGAATGCTTATGTTTACAATTTTTTTATTTCTTGTTGAATCGGATTAGCAACAATTTTGAAAAAAATCTTATTTTACTCACGCAACAAATATGCGAACGGCAACGCATAACAATTTATTCAATTTTTCTTTTGTTTTAAATTTAATCAATTCTAATTTACGGATGGTGTCTTGCATTTTTAAAGAAAGAATAACAATAGACATTTTCTAATTCTTTACTTTTCTTTATTTACATTAAAAAGGTTTGATTTTCAATAAATCCAATCTAAATTTTAAAAAAGTATGGATAATTTAAAATCATTTTAATATTTGCCGCGCAAGCAAACGAAAGCTTGATTTTTTTTTTTTACCTGATTTCCTTTTTTTTACTCTTCCTCTTCTTGTTTAGAAAAAAAATGCAGCGGCTGCTACTATTTAATACATGAAGTAATAATAATCAAGTTCTCAGAGAATGATTTGTTTTTTGCATCTGTCTCTTGTAAACAAAAGAAAGAAAAACCCAACACTAAAAAGTAAAAACAAAAAAAGATTACTAAAAGTAAAAAACTAACCAACAACATATGACAATAATACCGGTTTGCGGTCAGTGTCGGCAAATAATTCATTTCGAGAGCAGGTCAAAGCATCTATGAAAGTGAAACACTTGAACAGCAGTAAGTTTGAAGTACGTAGTTAAAGAGAAGCAGTTTTATTAGTTTCATCATAAATATCAACAAATTACTGAAGAAGAGTCTTTAATCAAATTCATATTTACATTTTATTGCTTGATTGGTCTCTTTGTACGTGTCAAAATTCAACAAAAATGCATGTGTGTAGTAAATGAGCTACTTAACTATTCAACTACTATGCACAATTGCGTTTTTTCCGCCTTCAATTTGCATAAAGAGGAATTCAAATTAACTTAAAAACCTAATTTACGTTAAAAAGACAGTCGATTCTAAAAAATTTTAATTTATGAAATGCTTTCTGAAATTAATTGCTACATAAAAACGTGATAACAAAAATAATTTATTTCGTTTAAATGATGACAGGTAAAAAAGAAATAACTAAGTTAATAATTGGCACGTGGATGTTATTAAGTACTTTTTAGTCGATATAATTCACAAGTAACAAGAAAAACAGATGATTTCGAGCAGTGGACGGGAAGGAAAATTGTGTTCACTGATTTTTACGGGTTTCCCATTCTCTAGGTTCGAAAAACAGCTGTTTGTATTTAAAGACTGAAAGAATCACAAATAATTGCTTGAGAAGAGAGGAAGACATCATGTTGAAAGAGGCACACGGTCATTGCATTATGTTGTTAGTTGTAAAATTATCACAGAGTTTGGCGGGGAAATACTGTTGTTAAGCAGTTTGTTAAATAAAAATCATACAGTAGTTCGCGTAAATAAAAAATATTTTTTAAAAAATCTATGTTGAAGAAAATAAAGAAAGACGTAATCGGATATTGACTCAACAAAGAATATGATCAGTAGTGTTAAAAAGAATGCGAAAGGAAGAAGAAACACATGTGAGAAAACTAAAAAAGAAGACAGGAATACGAATAATGATGGGTATCACCCGATGATTACAATTTTGTACCACTATCCATCCATTAGGTACGATGATCACTGCGATGGTATGTCGCTAAGTCAAAGTGACTTCAGTATCGGAAATTTTACAAGTAACAAAAAACAAACTCATCAAATGTGAGAAAAAGTTTATTTAAGACCCACCCGGTCATTAGAATTCAACATCGGAGTGAATCATTTAGTTTAGTAATTAATTTATTTGCCAGTTCATCAGTCACGTAAATCTACCTTATTGATATTTAAAAGTACATCTTTCTTTTTTCACCAGACAGATGAACAATGTTGTTACCTAAGGCTAAATAGTGACTTACTACTATATAGTAGTAGAAAAAAAGGTGCATCAACAATTCATTCAACATCATTACTTTTTCGTTTTAAGATCTCTACACCGTTAGTGTATTATTGCTTCTTTTTTTTTTTTGTTTAGCTATTCTCTGGATCACTCACAAGGCAAAAAAACAGCGGTCTAAGTAAGAGTACCTTTAAAGAGAAAACAAGGAAATGAATTAGCTTCGCTCTGTTTTGTTGTTATTTGAAATTAAATAAAATCCGTGATTAAATGAAAATTAGGGACTTAAAGGAAATAAGTAAGTAAGCATGCTCAGTGTTACTGTTAAAAATGTAATTGTATGCCTGCAATCATCTGATGTTTTGTTGGTGCTACTTTGACCATAAAGCATGACTGCAATCCAAAGAAAGAATTTCAGCCTAGGAGAGAGTAACCGCAAACGAAAACCACAGTGTGACAATTCAACTTAAATTAAAAAATAAAAATAAAAAAAAAGCAATAAACAGAATAAACTTATTTTAGGAAAATTAAGAATTCAGATTGTGGTTGCAAATAAAGATATATATTCTGGCTAATTGCAATTTTCATGAACGCATAACACAAAATTACAAGTAAAAGTGAGTTGTATATCTAAAAATAATTGACTCTATACAAAAACAAAAGAGAATGCGTGTGGGGTGAAATTGATCAGGTAGTACTTTCAATTAATAATATTCAGACTGGGCTACTGAAAATAAGTAAACAATAAAGGCCAAACGTGAAATAATGAAAATTACTTACATCAAAGACTCATACGTGCTAATTCCACATAAGAATTTGATCAATTCAAAAAATTATTATGATCAACAGCAAGAAAGAAAAATTCACTCGAAAAGATTTTTCGGTCCGCTTTTGAACGTCACTTCCTGCGCTGTGCTTAACTTCCGGCCATAAGTTGAGACGGAGGAGGAGTTCCGAAAAGAGAGATGCCAAACTGAAATTGACACCTGACTTTTCTTCTTTTTTGTTTTTATTAGAGTAATTTATTATTATTATTTATAGGAGAAGTTGCGTAAATAAACATTTTCTCCTCGTTAGTCAGACATGATTTTTTATCATTTTTTTCTTTCTCTGTCTACCGACTACTAAGCCTGCCAACGAAAAACTTTTTCCTCGCGTGTTTTGCTTTTAAAAACGGCTTGGCGCAAAACGACGGATAAAATCATAAAAGCCAATCCTCGTTTCTTTTTCACCGTCATTATTTGGTGAAAAAAATCTACTTTTCTATCCAAGTTTAGTATTATTTTTTATTTCCCTAAAGTTTGTGCAACTACTTTACTTACTACTTGTTAAAAAAAAAATTCATTATCTTTTTTAAAGAGAGTACTACACTTTTAAAATCAATAACAAAACAGTTTTTCTTTCTTTTTCTCTTTACGATTAGTAAATAAACAAAAGGAATCAGGTTATCCGGGAGCCAGAATCTACTTTTGAGGTCACTATCACACAAAAAAATTACTGCAAACTTCCACAAGACGAAGAAAGTGGTTTTTTGTAAAACTAAAACAACACATTTTGATTGCTGCTGATAATAACGGAAAAATCTACTTCAGCCTCCTTTGATAACTTAGATTTATAATTCATAAAAGCTGTAGCATTTCGAACATAATTGAATAATTTTTATGCATACAATTTTTTTGTTTACAAAAAATCCTTTTTTTTAAGAATATCACTTTTGGTGAGAAACGCTTATTTAAAAATGGCACATTAGAGAATTCAGTTGTTTCGGAAAGAAAACCGTTTTTTTATAAGTCGTGTCTTAAATAATGGATGAGACGAAAATGTCATGAATTGAAATGAACCTAAGAAAAGATTGGCGCAGCCTTGCAAATGATTTTCATTCAACAACCTGATTCTTTTAGAACGCCAACAGTAGCATTTCTTTTTAAGTTTTTAACTAGCACTTCTTGAGATATTTTTTTTACGTTCTTTAAAGTAAAACGCCAAACCAAATTAATTTTATTTAAAAAAATATGTACGAGTTACACCGTTTTTACACGTCATTCTTCTTATTAGCTAATAATACTTGTCTACCTTCCAACGTAAGGTGTGCGTCACGCCCCAAAAGAAAAAAAAGTTAAAGTTACATCCACTTTTTAAAAAAAAATCAAGGGGGAAAAGAATAAAAGAAAACTCAACATGACAGAAAGCTTATCTTTATTACTTTCCATCCGTCTTTCTAATCTTTTTTCACTTTTCTTTTTCTACGTTACTTTTCTCAATTCTAGGAATGAACAGATAAAAACTGAAACATTTGATGACTATATTTGTGTGCGCAACACTTCATAGAGAGCATAAATACTTTTTTGTTCCATATGTAAATAATCTCATCATTTTTATGGGAATTATGCTCAATGTAAATGAAAGCTCATCTTTTTATTTTAAATATCTATTCCCTTTCGTCAGTGCTCCTGCAAAACAAATGAAGTGAATCAAACATCTAAACTGGACAATGAAGCAGACAAATATTGTATACATTTAAAATCTGCTACTTAAATGTAAAATAAAAAATTGAAATGTCTGTAATTACTTGAATTAATCATCACATTTCTTTTTGTATTTTTTCTTACCTTGTGAGTGTTAAATTCTCTAAGACTGCTTTCTTTATTATGTCCCAGAAATATCAGCTGTTTCTTTCTGGTTGTAAGTATAAGCTTCCTTGTTGTTCCTATTTTCCTTAAAACTTCCTCATTGCTCGCATCTTCTGTCCATGGTATTTCTTAGTATTTGTCTGTTGAAACACATTGGCTTAATATGCAACAAAAGTTACTTGTCGACTAACAGCAGAACCAACTTTTTGCCTGACCCAATAATTGACAAAAGAAAAACATCATATCACATAGTCATGTTATACTTTGCTTCAAATTAGACCTCTTTCTGATCCACTTCACATCAAAACCTGTCAGCCAGATGTGAATGTTGCAAAAGCAATATTAAAAATAAAAAATGTCACACTCTTCACAGGGGCTCTGAGTGTCACATCTGCTTCATAAAACAAATCCAAAAGAATAAAATAAAATTTAAACGTCAGAGCCAATCACAAACGTGGCTACTAAAGCAAAAACATGACAAACATGCTGAGTCGTGTATCCCCATGACTACTTAAAAGGACTCACTTGGCAATCCTCAAGGCAGATCACATCAGCCATTTGATCAACCATACTGACACAAGTTTCAACATTGAACCAACTCTCTCATCTTTGAGATCAGACTCCTTCGCCCACACTCACCTGAAAGAGATATTCTACACCTTGATCTAATGTATGCATTGGTAATATGGATAATTATATTCTAACATATCTCCTTTTCTTTCCACCTCACCAGCTATACTTTGTTGTTTTTTGTGACCATATGCAGTACATAACTGGTATTATCATGCAGTGCAGATGCTTTATTTCTTTTTGGGGTTGGGTATCTACTGACAAAGAGAAATTGAAAAATGAGCAGCCCAGAATCAAACTCTGGATCACAACAGTCAGGGCATGAACAAGACTTCCGCACGAGAACACCACACATGAGACAAATGCAGCTGAGACACTGGAAAAAAACAAGGACAAATGAATTTCAAACAATGCTGGGTAACACAAACAGAATTCTGTCTCTCTTCTGGCAGGGCAGCAATGTATTGTCTTTTTGCAGAGACAGTACACTAAACATTGTCTCTTTGACCGATGGGGGCAGGCACCGTTATCAGTAACGGTTGGCTACTCTGCATTTCATTTCTGCTGCATGCAGCAAAAAAACAAATGAAATGGTCTCACCTAAACAAATTCTCAACTTCATCAAGCAACAATGAACAGCAATCCTGAATCTCAAAACTGGCTCAAACATTGGACAAAAACAGTCATTGACAAACTCTAATCAGACCTACAAGAAATGTTGGCCACCCTAAAATTTGCCACTACATGGATCACAAATACATCCCACAATCCCAAAGACTACAAATTACTAATGTGGCAGCTATCATGTTTTGTGATGTTAGACGCTCACTTGTTCTAACTTTTGTTAAGTCAACGAATGCTCGTTATCACTTCCGAAATGCTCATTGTAAGTGAGACTTTGTAAATGCAGATACTGGTAGTAGTAACACCTTCAAATAATACTCGTACAATTAGTAATCGGCAAATAGTAATCCATATAATGATCAGTATAGAGAAATATTATAGTGGATAGTATAGAGTATAGTGATCACTTAGACATCGTGCTAATTCCCATTTATATGTTTCTTTTATGACCACACTATCTACTTATTTAATAATGGAATCATCCGTGTTTGCTCACTGGTGATCTGTGTTCGACCTACAGTGTTGGCAACATTTTATTCCTATACAACACATGATACAATGCAAAATATCAGAAAATTTGAACTAGGTAATGTCAGCTGCTTTATTACAATCTGAACAAAGCATACAGGATCCAAATCAGGCTAGAACTTGTCAATTACATACAAATGGAGCATGAATTTGTCAAAACTGCCAAACTGCTCCTTATCAAAGGCATATTCCAATAGATGGAATACTTATAACAATTCACCTCTACTTGTGCACAGCTAAAGGCCTACTTTATAGTTACCCATAAGAGCCAAATGATGAATTTTTAACACCACAGTTGAGCATGGGAACTCCAACAATGAGATGGTGAGGAATTGACAGATTTTACAGGCCAACTCAAAAATACAATTCAAGAAGCCAGCATCCATATCAAAGCAAAACTCAAGACAGACAACAAAAATGCAGAAATAACTACTGACACTGTCTTTTCTCTAATGGATGCTGCTGTAGACCAGATTCACCCATGTTGGGCATCACCACTTCTTGTGTATGATGAAAAGGAGAAAGAAATTTGAAGAAGGATTTGAGCAAAATCTATTACTCCTTTCCACCATACAACACAAATGATGTGAGGAAAGACATGCTGAAGGTTAACAATACTTATTTACAAAAGCAAAATGCAACAACAAACTTAAGTGAATTTATTCACAATGGATGTGAATGTAGTGTTAAAAGATAGATGTAGAGAGAGTTCTTGTTTTACTTAGCTGATGACTTGTCTTCAGTGGGTCGAAGTTTTCAGGGTTCATACCAATGGTGTTAGGAACTGTGCTTGGATTTAATCTGTTGTTGTTTCAATCATGATTAGTTTGTGAGTTGTATGAAGTTGTTTGACTTTGTATTCCATGTCATATTTCTCTGATGCAGTAATTCATATATATTCTTTAATTGTCTGCAAGATGATCTCTCAGTCTGATCATAAAGACGGTAACAGTATCATGCATCTGTCTGTGTCATTGTGGACGTCTCTCTCTGTTTTCCGCAATTTGGGCCTGTTCTTTAAATAACCATGAGTAGCCTCCCTGAGAGGATTTAGGGTTTAATCAGGAAAGTATTTCATTGGTCAGTATGGATCAATGAAAAAGTTTAAAGATATTGGTGTCTGTTGCTATGTGGATGTTGTGTAGGTGTTTCTGTGCATAGTCAGTAGCAACAATGTTATGCTCATGAGTGAGAAGAAAACCCGCCATTTAACCTATCCTCATCAAGACTATAGACAACCACTACTCAGCAAGTGGTACAGCAAGCAACATACAATTCTACCTTGAGCAGGACATACTGTAATGTATGCACATAAAGCACAGAAGCTGGACAAATCAAACTGTTACCCCAATGAACATAACCAAATGCTGGCCAACATAAAACAGCAACTAGTTTGGATAAGAAGACAACTCCTCAACTTGAACATATGTGACCCAACATCACCCAATCAGAATCAGATGCACAGATACACCAGTCAAAAATCATGTGAAGGACTGCAGTTACCCACATCTCCACCTACCCTGCACTCAAGCACACATTGCAGCCACAGAAAACCTACATAACAGAAGTTGCAAATGAAACACCCAGAATCATTTCCATAAATCCCTTCAACAAACTGGATTTTTGGTAGGGTCTGGATAAGATATGATAACATTTTCCCTGCCCCACAAGTCTTACTAACACTATTACTTATTCAACTTCCAACATTCACCCAAGAAACTTTTATCAAAGACAACTTTGCTGTCAACAATTTCACTTTCTCCAATTTTGGCATCCTGAACTTTGGATGCACCACCTATATTGTACATATTTCTTGGCTACCCAAAGAAGCAAGGAGGTACATGGTCAAATCAAACATCTATACTAGTAGAATCAGAGGCAGTATTTCCATCCTTGGTGAATTAATCTATAATATCATCCTTGGTGACCATCACTTGCCTGTATTCAAAGACATAAATATACTAGTCATGACCTTGATCATACTGATCTTTATCAGTCAGAACATTCTCATTCCCGATTCACTGAAATTATACACAATAAACTATTAAAACACAATGGTTGAATTCAGGCTCATACTCTCATCTTGTGGCATGACACACATATCTACATTTGTTCCAGTAACCAACCTGGACATGTTTTCTACCTATGACCCTGCACATGGAACCCAAACCATCATCAGTAGTGAAGCCAAATCTACAGCAAAATCTTTGCCTGATAACAAGACATTCAATCAAAAATTAGATTGATGTCAATGTTGAAATTACTCATATGATTATGAAAAAGATCATCAAACTTTGTGATAATCCCAAAAGTTTCAACAGCCCAGTCTTTGCTATCCACAAGAAAAATGGCAGAATCTGTGCAGTTGGCAACATTAAGAGGACTCTCAATAAGGTTCTGGTAGATCTTGACTCATACCCAATGCTAACAATCAACTCTATATTCAACAAAATTAGCAAAGGCAACAAAAACTTTTCGTTTCTCAACCTCTGCAATGATTATTGTCAGATCATCATTGATGAACATAACTACCATAAAACTGCGTTCACTTGGAAGGATCAATGCTTCCAATACACTTGTCTTGCATTCTGTCAAACATCCATTAGCCAGATCTTTTTCCCAGTTCATATCCAATGCTGTGGCCACCATTGCTTCACATGTAAATATATCCTCCTTCATCAACAGTAACCTTGTCTATATCAAGACTTTAAATGAATACATGATTGCAAATTTGGATTGAGACTGAATACAAACAAGTCAAATTCCTCACTGCTGAAGTTAAATTTCTCAGTTGCAACCAACAAAGGATTCTAAGCTAACCACAAATATGTCTGCACTATTGTCAAAATGAACTCTCCAACAATGAAAAACGAACTGCAATTAACTCATCAGATATTTGATTTGGATCTGTCAATTTCTTGGGACCCCGCTACATGAATAAATCCAAACTGATATGTTCTCCGCCTTGATCGCCCCTATACACAAACTCAATAGGGCCAATAAACCATTTGTATGGGCCTAAAAAGCCTTCTAAAAAATCAAGAAGAGTTTTTCTTCACCACCAGTGATATTGAATACAGAGCCATTCCATGCAAGAAACTGAAAATGGACAAAACAAGATCTTAACAGTTACTTCACATACTTTCAGTCCAACAGAAGAGAACTAGTCTACCACTAAGCATGAAGCATTCACTATAAAATGGACCATATCTCAATTTGATTACTTCTTACACAGCCATCCCTTCATCATTTTTACTGACCATCAGTCACTGACATATCTGAACCAGTGTGAATTTAATAAAAATGCTAAAATACAACAATGACAGAAAGAAATCTCTTTTGCTATAAAAGTCTCTATCATCCTCTGGAATACAGCAAATGTTTGGGCTGATATGCTCGGTTGAAGATATGGTCAACAAATTACAACCCTCACTGGCAAAAACATTCAAATTCTAAGGCTATGGTTAATCTTGATGCCTTGGCAAAACCAAAGGTGCACACCTATTCCCTAGAGACCACAAAGCTCAGGTAACACAGAGTGGTAGCACTGCACAATGAAAAATGTTCTTTACATGTTGTATAAAGACAAGAATAGTGAATGGACTAATGTTCTCAAATCCATAGTCATCTCCATGAATATCACACCAGCAGAACACATCCTCACACTATGTCATCACTGTTTGCCACCCCAATATCCCTAGAGCTTACAGCATGCAGATAAATGTCCTACCAAGATAAGTCCACATTACCCTTACAATGAAGCTAAACACAGAATGGGTGCAAAATTAAAGTGATTCATCTTAAAAACTCAATACAGGTCAGAGACAAGGTTCTACTCCATTGACTTCAATCAGCCATCTCTCACTCATTGTATTTACCTTGAGTGGGTAACTCACAAGTCACCAAAATGAATGACATGGTGATAAACGAAAATGGCAAAACTGACTGCATCTATCACGGTTATGTCCATCGCCTCATATGGCAACCAAATTATCTGCAATACACAAATTCTCCCACCCCTTGCATTTGCAGAATCCTTAACTAGCATTGAAATTGCTACCTCCACTTCCATCTCAGGAGTATATAGAGACACAAGACTCCAGATCTGGTGAAAGCATTCAAATACTACCCAAAATTACTGAAAAAAAAAATTCCTAACATGTATTCCTGTATTATTTAAAAACTTACTTTATCAAAAGAAAATTTGATTTTGTGGAGTGTATTTCAATTATTATTTGTTTAAGGAGTGAAACTCTTAACCTGAAGGGTTACCAGAAACGTTCAGTTTTATCTTGAGATTCTTCACTACAATTATGATAACTGAAAATTTTATAAGTATCATGTATTTCATTCTATTAAAACTGTAGCAAAAATCTTTCTAGAGTGGATGGATAATGATTATATAGAGCTACAGGAAAGAATTGATTATATACTGATTTTCTCTTTTCCTTAAATATTGCCAAAATAAAGAAGACAACATTCCAAATTACATAATGCTGTATCAGTTTTATCTCAACAAACCTTGATTTGTTTTATCAGAAGTAAATGTTTCATGCATTTATTTTTAATTAAGCCTTACTTTTTAAAAATTTACAGCAATCTCGTTTTTTTAAGTAAATGTACAATTCTAACCACTGACATTGTAAGTGAATCTACTTTTTATATAATTATATCTTTCATGTGATTTTTTACATTAAATATGAAGTCACATCACTATTATGTGCCTCATTAATATCTTTCTAAGATAGAGAATACTGTATATAATCAAGTATAGTGTAAGTTTTTATGATCAGTTTTTTATGCAAAAAAATATGGGGTCATACTGTACACAGATAATTCTTTTGAAGAGGTAAAAAATCATATATTTTTGGTGACCGGTTGCACTATACACATGTAAATATCAGATATTTTATGGTAAGTGGTTTTTCTCACCTTTTTGGAGTAGCTTTGTACAAAATAATGAAGACCAATTATTTGCAATAAGATATGTCCACGATGATGCCCAGTATTGCAATATTTGATTACAGTAGGCCTACAAGCATTGCTCAGAAGCAGGGTGGAGACCACATTATGTACAAGCTATATGAAAAATTCAGGCTTTTCACAAAAATTCAGTGGTCACACTATACATGAAGTAGTCTTATAAAGAGTATATATGGTAATAATAATATATCTGTACATTCAGATTAGTATACTTATCTTGGTCATTATACTCCAAATGTTTCAGCTGTTTGCGCTACTTCTCTGAATTTTGAACCAAACCATGGTTATAGATTGTTTTCATTCTCTCTGCTTTCCAAACAAAGGAAATATCCTAGATCAATTAATTCTCTTATATCTATTTAACTCTTTCCTTTTCTTCTGCTGAAGCAAAGTATAACTTTTCTGAACTACCCAACCCAAGGATTGAACTCACAGGAAACTAGATATGTTTTAACTAATGTTTTAATCCACTAGGCCATGTGTCTCTTGGACAATAATAAGTACTATCCTTAATTTAAGAAATATCTTTATTGAAAACAATTGCTGAAACTCATATTTATCTATATCTGACTATATACCAACCTATTGATTTAAAATTGTCTTTTTACCTTAATCTTTCCTTGTCTTTTCATATTTGTGTGTATGTGTGTATGGAAGACTATTCATAAAAATCAATTTAAATATGGTATTTAACAATGTACAGATTAAAATCTTATGAACTCCTGAATCTTCTATATGAAATTTTAATTTTAACTTTCAAGCTAATGAAAAGAATGAGTTACAACATATAGAAATACATTATCAATTTTGGGTTTAATCTAAACCTTTGAACAATTATGAAAAAAATCTTAGCAGCATATAATTTACTGCATAAGAAAATTTTGCTTCATATTTCATATGGTTCATGATTGCATTACTTTTGATTTGGCAGAGAATTTTTAACATTAACGTATATTGCACTGAGAATGAAGCATGTAAGTGTTGATCCATTTCTGATGTCATTCCTTAACATTGAACTCAGAATGTTATTCTTATTGTAATGACCCTTCTTTATTGACTTGATATGTTTTCTTTATAAATTGATTTATCCCTCAATATGTCAATTTGTTCAACCAAGAAACCAAATTTCAACATTGGAAGATCATTATCCATTATGCTATTATCCTGTAACAATGCTTTGATTCTAAAGAACTATGCAAGATTAAGATCCCTATATTGGAAAAACATTATTTCTATTTATATAGAAAAATAGAATTCCAAGGGAATTAACTCTGATTTACTAAAAAGGGGGTTAACTTTCTTTTACCAAGCAGAAAAAGCTAAAATAAATGTATTTTTGTACTGACTTGATGAAATAGCAGCATCCATTATCTGATACGATTTCCCATCTTATTTTTATCGCTCTCTCTCTCTCTTTGACACACACACATTATTATTATAAATTTACCACTAGTATCGAGTGGCTTCATTCAAAAAATCTAGTAACAACAAGATTCCCACTTTTCTTTTTCATTTTATTTTACAAGGCATTTTCAAAAGTGCTCCAAGTGCACCACCAATGGTGGATATATCACATTCATATTCTGAAATTATTTACAGTTCTCTGGAAAGTCCTAAATATTTTTCCAGATTTTTACCCATAACTCTCCTCTGTGCTTTTCTGGAACAGCAACATCCATTACCTGACAGATTTTTTTTTTACTTTTTTATGATGATAGATTTTCATTTCTTTATTCATGATGATGAGATCTGGTCTCCTGGTCTGGATTGGGCAATTAATATGAATTTCAAAATCCAAAGAGATTTTACTTTTTCTATTTTTGAGTCAGTATTTTTTAATCATTACTTATACCATTTGGCTACATAATTAATTTCAAGTTGTTTTTAGTTTCTCTCCATTCCTACCCAATTATATCTAAGTTGGGTTGGTTGGTTGATTTTGTTTAGTGGCATATCAACTTCTAGAGGTTATTTAATGCCGAAATTTAAATATTTTCAATACAAGGTTATAGCTTTAACTAAATATATCTTAAACATAATTATATGCCTTCAACTCCAGATAAAATGTATTGCTGGTCATTCTATAAAATTGTATTTTTATGCTTCCATAGTGTTTTGTTTTTGTTTTCACTATTTGCCCATACGTAGGACCCCCCCCCCTTAACAGGTGCTCTCACCCCTGTTGGGAGCCAGTTCACTATATCAACTTTCTATATGATTGAAAGAGCAAATAAAAATAAAATAAAATATAAATATATAAACAAAAATAAAAAGAATTAAAATAAGGCATTTGTGCTTTCCTTTAAAAACCCTATCTCTTTCTTTCTCTTTCTTTCTAAACTTCTCTCTATATATGTCTCTTTAAACTAACAAGAAGGCAACCCTTCAATAAAAAGAGGGAAAGAAAAAAACTGAACCCAGCCAGAAATTCAAGAAACAGAAACAGAGCCTACTTATTTGTACCTGAGAACTACCAAAAATCAGGGAGGTCCCATTCATAACTTTCATTATAAAAAAAATAAAAATGAAAAAGAAATGAATGCCAGAAAATAAAATAATTCTGGCCAATCAAAACAATTAACACAAAGAGATGTTTCATGCTAGCTGGAACCAAAGTTCCCACCAGAATCTTAGAACCTGGTCAAAAGGATGTAAAACTGACACCTCTGAACTAGAAGGAGGAGGACAGCAGGAAAAAAATGGAACAAAAGGTGTGACTGCTAGAGAAACCAGCCATGTGCGATGCATGAAGAAGTAGTGAGGAGGTCATTTGCTAATCCTTTTTCTGCCCAGCTTAGGGCCAAGAAAAACACAGTAGATTGACAGTGACCCATTTCTAATATTACTACTACCCCTTGACTTCAAAACTACCACTACTGAGCTAAAATGGACATTTCTCCAGATAACTACTAATATCCACCCTATAAATTAACATTTTTGTGACACTGAATAACAAAGGACTCTAAAGCAAATAAATAAAAACATATATTTGCATATAAATTTTTAACATAATTTTGTTTCTAAGTCTAAAGTGTCCAATAAAGAAAATCCTACCACCTAGCCACAACAGTTTCATTTCTATCTCAGCATAATTGACATTTGCTATTTTGTTGTGTCTTGTCTATTTTGGCTTTGCATTTCAATAAACTTGGTCTGAACTTCTCTACTTGAGAACCCAGTTCCCTTTTTCAAGTATTCCCCAATCATCAAATTCTTTTGTCTCTTAAATTCTCCATTTAAGCATTTTTCCCTCCTATTTTGTCCTGTATATATTTTTCTTTCCTTGCCAATTTTTATTGTTATTTTGTCACTTTTATTACATTTTCTGGCTGTTATGTTTATCCTTTCTTCACTTTGATGTCCATAATAATACTAATTCTTTGTTATCATAATATTTAACACAGATGTGCTTCCTTTCTCTCTCTTTTGTCTTTGTAATAGAAAGGGGTCACCAATTGTGATGACATTTGATTGAAAACTTTCAAAATAAATGAATCCAACATATAATGAATTTTACATATATTTTTATACAGTACTTGGTGTAACACAGAAAAGGAGAGAAATATATATTTATATGATTAGCTGTAGTGGAGATGTTATTGTAGTTGTATGAGGTTTTAGATTTTTTGTTTTTTCATTAGGAGATATTGTAGTGGGTGTGATGCACCCATTTGTGATCAGAAGGAGGAGCAGAGAGTGTGACAGCCCTGGGCATCCATATTGGGATGGCATCCAATCGAAAAATTAGTTTATATTTAATTTGAATAAAGTATTTATTTCCTGTTTCATCTGTTGTTACATATTTAAAATGTCTTCCTTTCTCTCATTTCTTAGTAATGGGCCTGTAGTATCATATGCAAATTAGATAGGCAAGTATAAATAGAGAACAACTGGTGAGCATAAGGGTTACACTTAGCAAACCTGTTTGCTAAACGTAACATGGAGAACTGTGCTATGACTGCTACTACACAGAGAGATATACCAAACATAACAATGGTGTCGCTGATATGATCGTTAAATACACTGGACAACCCAGAACACATAGAAACATGGCTAATAACTTTTGCTGCATTTGCAAGAGTGAAAAAATTAAGAGACACATAGACCAACAGAGTAGAAAACAAGATAACAGATTTATTTCTTGCTACTACTGGGTGCAAAGCTGTGAAGAAAATTTTGAAAATGTTTTACCCAAGCAGATTAGAAGAAATGAAATTTGAAGAAATTATTAAAATGATAAAAAAGAACACAAGACCAAAGAAAAGATTGGTCATTGCTGAAAGAATCAAGTTTTTAGAGGCACGACAAGCACCCAATGAATCCATTATACAATACTTACATAGATTGAAAGAAAGAGCTAAGTATTGTGAATTTGAAAAGTTGGGAGCTTGGGAAATGACGATAGAAGATGAATTAATCTTTCTCAGAATAATTGAAGGCTTGCAAGACCAAAACCACAAACAAAAAATACTGGAATGTCTACAGAGTAGTAGTATGAGTTTGAAAGCTAGCGTTGAGTTTTTACAACAATTAGAGTTGATTAGAGAATTTAATCAACCAAAAGAAGAATTCAAGACATACAGGATGAGCACAGTCAAATCCATAATTAAATGTAAATATTGTGAAAAAATCATGAGAGAAACAAGTACAAATGTTCAGCTCTAAGAAAAATATGCTCAAATTGCAAAAAAAGAGATAATTTTCAGAACATATGCAAATATGAAAAGAAAATAGAGTACAAACTGTACAAACCCTCTTCAAAAAAGAAGCTGAAATATTTACAATGAATACACAGAAAAGAAGTAGAGAAAAAATAAGGATAAATGGCCAGATATTTAACATGCAAGTTGATACAGGCAGTGAAGTTACGTTGATATCAAAACAATTCTGGTTAAAATTAGAACAACCTAAATTAAAAAAAAAGCAACATCCAGTTAAAGCAATTTGATGGAATAACTATAAAATTAATGGATACATTTCAAGGTAATTTTGAAACTGAGAAGCATTTTGAAGTAAATCCCATTACAGTTGTAGAAAACAAAAAAGATCAAGGATTACTAGGAATTGATGCATTAAAAGTAAATACAGCAAGACTATTCAATTCTATGGAAGCAGAAGAAAATGAAATAGGATTATTGAAAGGCTATAAAACAAACATTCCACTAAAAGAAAATTATCATCCAAAATATATAGAGTCAAGAAAAGCTCCAATTCATATCCTACCTTTGATAGTAGCCAAATTAAACAAAATGATACAACAAGGCATACTAAAAAGAGCAACTCAAGGTGGTAGCAATTGGGCATCACCAATAGTAATGATAAAGAAACCTGACGGAGATTTAAGGATTTGTGGTGACTGCAAGATAGGGGTAAATCATCAGATATGTTCGGACTCTTTTCCTTTGGCAAATATTGAAACTGTGAGCTACAAGTTAGCAAAAATGGAACACTTTGCAAAAATTGATCTAAAGGCAGCATACAACCAAATAGAAATTGATGAGAAATTCAAGGAAATCCCCATAATAAACACCCCTGTAGGCTAAGATGGACTCATCTACAGTTTGGGGTAAAGACTTTTAAAGCCATATTTTTCAAAAAGCAATTGAAAGAGTCTTATTAGAAAAAATTAAAAAAATATAATATACCAGGACAATATATGTGTAGGGGCAAGAACTAAAGAAGAATTAAAATATAAAACAGAGTAAATTTTAGTGAGATTGAAAAAGGCAGGCATGACTGTAAACAAAGACAAATGTAATTTTTACTGTAAGAAGATATCATATTTAGGATATCAAATATCAAAAGAAAGCATATCACCCAACAATAGACTAACAAAGAAAATAACAGAAATAGCTCCTCCAACAAATAAAAAGGAATTAGAATCCTTTATGGAGCTAGTAAATTTTTATAGTAAATACATACCAAGATACAGTGACATAATAGAGCCATTTGAAAATTACACAAAAAAAAACAATGAATTTAACTGGACACAAAAGCAAACTATCACTTTTAAAACATGAAAGAAAATACTGAGGAACAAATCAAAAAGCTTTTCATCCACAAATAGAAGTAATGTTAGCCACAGACACAAGTGAAACACCAATTGCTGTTATTCTATCACGAGAAGAATACCCAATCATGTACATATCAAGAAGTTTAACATCAGCAGAAACTAACTTCTTGAATATTGAAAAAGAAGCACTAGCAATTGTATGGAGCATGGAAAGGGCACAAAACGTTTTGATAGGAAAAAAATTCTTATTAAAATCAGACCACAAACCATTGGAATTCATATTTAACCCAAGAAAAGAATTTCCAAAAGTCACATCATGAAGGATTTTATGATAGGCAATAAAGATCATGGCATTTGATTTTGACATAGTATATGTAAAAGGGAACACTATCCCTCATGTAGATGCTTTATCAAGATTACAGTACAAGAATGAAATAGAAGAAAAACAGGAAAATGCTGAAGATAATATAATACACTGGGTAGAAATGGACGTTCTTCCTCTAAATAGACTCAAAATAGAAACAAAGCAAGACCCAATATTAAGCAAAATAGTAGAGGGAATAAAAAATAATATATGGAGCAATTGTTTGCTGGCAGAGCAACCCTTTAAAGAAACGAAGCACAAACTAACCATAAAAAATGGTATAATATGCAATGGGGATATAATAGTAGCTCCACAAATACTGAGAAGAGACATATTAAAAGGAGTACATGATGATGTGCATTGTGGCATAACAGCAACACAAAAAAGACTAAATTTACAAGCCTGGTGGCCAAGATATTCAAATGATATAGAAAAATACATTAAGAGATACCCAAAATGTGCAGAAATAAAAAAAACTTCAAGCAAGCAAAAATTTACTCATGGCCCAAGGAAGCAGAGCCATGGATCATGCACATATCAAAGATAGATTGTTCTTAGTGTTAGTGGACTCATATTCAGGATGGCCAGAGATTGTCAGAGTAAAAGACAGAAAAGCTACCACAATAAAGCAAGTACTAAGAACTATATTCTCAAGGAATGGAGTACCCCAGACATTAGTCACCAACAATGCACCTGAATTTTGTGATGAGAACATGGTTAAAACAGATTGGATGCATCCCATACAAGACACCACTGTATCACCCACAATCTAATGGCATAGCAAAAAGAATGGTACAAATGGGATTAAAAGCATTCTCACCACTTATGAAAGTATATAAGCATATTTACCAAAAATGCTCCTCAGTTACAGATCCATTCCGCATGTGGGAAGAAAAGTGAGCCCTTTGGCATTAATGAGAAGACAAATCAGAGCCCCCATAAGTATGTCCTTTTCAATGAAAGAAATGGTATGGTATAGAAAGAATAAGGAGGCTGATCCAGAAGAAGCAAATTTCCTGATACAAAAAGGACACCACTATACTTGAGAAAAAGGGACAAAATATACTAACACATGCAAATGAACTGGGTGACATGGAAATGGAAGATCAAGAACAAGAAGAGACAGAAAGTCACAAAAGTGGAACAGAGCAAGAAATGGAAGAAAGTAAGAATGAAAAGATGGACAAGTATGAAGAAGAAAATGAAGAGAGACCGAGATCACTATTAAAGAGAAAACAAGATAAAGGACAACACAGTACAAAAATAATCAGAAATAGTAATAAAAATACAAGGGTATATGACCTCTCCAATTCAGGGAGGTCTAGTATCATATGCAAATTAGATAGACAAGTATAAATAGAGAACAACTGGTGAGCATAAGGGCTATGCTTAGCAAACCCATTTGCTAAATGTAACATGGAGAACTGTGCTACGACTGCTACTACACAGATATACTGAACATAACAAGGCCCTATAAGCCTCCCTACTTGAGTCTTAGGAGCATACAATCAAGGAGTTGGCCTAAACATCACCAAACCTCTGCACATTACTGGATGCACCAAATGATTTAATTGATTCACCCAGAAACTAAGAATTCTCTCTGTAGGAGGAATCAGATGTGTCATATACAGCATCTTGTGGTTGAAGAATGAGAGAGAGAGAGAATGAGTTTTAGTTCTTTCCATTTATACTGCTTTATACAATGCCACCTACTAGGCATTCAGAGAAGTCCCCTGACAGATAAGGTGTGGTAATCCCACATCTTGACATTATTAACCTCTTGACTTTATGCATGTCATTAATTTCTTGGTTCCCTGGTCTAACGGTCTTAGTTCTTCTCTTGCCCAGTTCAAGAAGGGTCCAGAATATTATACTATCGATGCCACTCAGGTATTTATATATTTTTTATAAAATCTTTGGTGTTGAGTCACATGTTTAAAATCTTTTTTATTCTCCTAAGTGATTCTTTTTTAATATCTTTCATTTCTTCATTCTTATATCCAATTTCAGTATTTGAATATATCTACAGTGCTTTTTCAAATATTTTCTTTTTTTTTACCTACTTTTGTTTCTTTTTATTTTACTCACAATGTTGGTTTTCTTTTAGCTAAGCCCTTTTCCATCCATCAAATTAGTTTGGAATAAAGAAGTAGTTTTAAACTTTCAGTCAAAAAAGAATGTGATAAAAAGCAACACAGATGGAGAAAAAAACCAAGATAAAAATATTTGTAATGATGGACATCATCCCCAAAATGTAAGGTTAATACTAGTGCTACTGCTACTAAGTATTCAATTCTAGAATCTGATATAATGTTCGTGGGGAAAAAACTGAAGCAGAGAAAACAACAAATTAGTAATCTGTGACTCTTTTAAAAGAAATGTCTGTGTGTAAAGAAGAAAAGACAGTTAATCATATAATAAGTAAGTGCAACAAACATGGGCAGAAAGAATACAAAAAAAACGGACATTATTGTGTAGGGACTCAATTTACTAGAAACTAGGTAGACAAACAATGGTATGAGCATAAACTGGAAACTACTGTCCTAAAAATAGGAAAATGTCATCAGGATCCCATTCAAACTTGAAGATTAGACTTTATAGTGAACAAATAAGCTCTGCCAAATGTAGCCATCTTGTTAGATCTTTGGGTAAAGGAAAATATCAGGAACTTGCATGAGATATGTAGCAATTGTGGAATTATAGAATGAAAGTAGCAACTGCTCTTATTAGCACACCTAGAACAGTCCTATTCCAAAGACTTTTGGAAAAAAGTTAGTAGAGTTAAAGATCTTAAGAGGATTATAATAATCCATGGCATTGCTGAAATCTTTAAGGATACTCTGAAATTTAAAAGGGTGCATATTGGTATATGATAGTGTGTGTGTATGTGTGTGTGTGTGTGTGTGTGTGTGTAAATAATTAAGAAGAAACATACAAAAACTTGGGTTTCCACTACAGACCATTTATTCTTTTCTTTATAGTGGAAACTGTAGTGAAACAAATTTCTTAATGTTTCTTGCGTAGGTCTGTTTTCTTTTCCTGGCACAGAAGTTAGGATAAGTAAGAATAAGCATCATTATAATGATAGAGCTCAAGTCAGCTTTGTGCAGGGTTGGATCAACTAAAGAAAAGTTTGTACTTACTTCATCGTTGAAGAGTTGTTATGGTTATTGTTGTAACCTAGAAAGGGTTACTGAATGAGGAATAACCAAAATGGAGGTTGGAAATGAAATGGTAATCATTATAACATCAACAAAATACAATACTCACCAGAAGCGGGAAGTGGATAAACCACTGCTATTGGTGGACTACTTAGACAGCATATTACCCCTTCTTACAATAGTGTCCAACATATTTATGAGGATTGGGACATACCTATTAGTGTTCATAGGTACAGTATATAACAGTTATAATGGCCAAGCTTAAGTCACCGTTGCGCTGAGTTATAATGGCCAAAGAAAGAGTTGATTTACTTCATGGGTAGAGGTCTTGGAAGATACGTGCAAATGCTATACATTGGAAGGTGGAGTGAGGAAATGAATGTATCCCAGCAGGCACATTTTACCTACATCTACTACATCTTGGAGCAAGAGGGTGGGAGGAAACAGTGTTGCCTAACAGGCATTTGATAAAGTCAAGTGGAGTAATAAAAGTAAAAGTGGAGTAATAAAATTTCCCGTTCCTTTATTACTAGCATCATGGTAAAATGTTTTCTTTTTGTTTATTATTCATTATTATCATTTTATTTATTGATTTTTATTTAATTTTCCCTACACCTTACTCTTGTGTAGCAAATGCAAGTGGCAACATAAATTGTTACCTTCATTTTTCCCCTCAAGCATGAAGCTTATTTGATTAGGGACTCTTATTATTTTTCAAATAATTTTCTCTCTATAACACAATTATTTTGTTTCAGGAATCATGCTATGTCAAAAAATGTGCAATTTCACTTTTATCTGAATGAACTTGCTTATAAGTTGAAAAAATCCCACCAGCTTCATGATTCCAAACATTACTTGTATTTGGTAGATAATAGTAGCAAGAAGAGGATTTGAAATTGAAATGCAATGATACAGGCACTATTCATTCATAATTCAAGTCTAAATGATTAATTGGCATTCATGGGGTTATGTCATTTCCTGAACTCATCATCATCATCATCATTAGTCCTATGAAAGTGTGCACAAATGAGCCTCTGACCAGGTCCCTTCTCATGTCTTGACTGTGTGCCAATCTTGGAGCACATGAACATTTCATTCCACATATCTGGGTTAAAAGCCTGGGAGGTGTCCATTCATGTGTAATATGTCTTTTCTACAAATAGTTTTAATGGCAACTGCTCTGACAAGTTTTTTTTGCTGGTGCCCCTGCCTACATGAATTTAAGCATAGATTGAATAGAGAATTGCTATCACCAGATCCCCACCAAATATCCCTGATAAATTTATCTTCAAAATCTTCATTATTTTCACTGATGCAAAAGTAGCTCCAACCAAAATTAAAACTTAGTTCATCAATATTTGATTTCTATCTTAACTGATGTGTCTTAACAATCTATCCAGTTGAATGCGAAGAGAAACTTAAATCTAACCTTTTCACTGCTGTATGTAACTCAGATTATTTATCCTCGCAGCGACATATTCATCCATCCATAGATGCAATGCCTATTGGCATCAATAACATTCAGGATAATCACTCTTCAGTGGATCATCTCTAGTTGTTGAAATCTATCATATTTTTGTTTTACAGACAGAATATGTACACCATGTCCAGCCACCTTTGTACAGCTTTCAGTAGCTGGGTTTTGAATTCAGCCTTATATTTATCTATAACTGGTTGCCAGCCATTGCTAGAAAACTTATAGTTATGTGACACAAGAACAGCTACATATAATTATAGTCAAAATTAACATCAGGATGCTATAATGTATTATAGATGAAAAATAAAAAAAAAATTTAAACAACCCCCTAGGAACTGTCAGTGGTCCTTTTTTGTCTGCATAATTTTTCTGTATATGGTTTCCATTAGTTTTTACTTTTTATTTTTACAAATTCAAGTTATATATATATATATATATATATATGAATTTACTAATTTAAAAATATGGTCTCATCACTACACAGAAATTACCATGTTTCAAAAACAGAAACTAAAAACTTTAAATTTAATTATAGAATTAAATTAAAATTCTTAGTACTGTTTCATTTTCAAGTGATTTTTTGGAATAACTTATTTTAACATTTACTGAGTTTATAAGCACAGACATTCTTGATATTAGTTGGCTAAGGTTACAGGGGAAATTCAATCATTTTGATAAGTGGTGGTAGGGTATTCATTTTCACTGACAACCTGTGTATCAAATTATGAGTTACTTTCAAAATGAGGTTAAGTTAAGGTAGGGTAGGGGTGCCTGTTCAGCAAATGATGACTCTTGTAAAGATAGAGTACAGCAGGGAGTCAGATTACTTACTGGAACGGTACAATGAAGTGACCATTTTTCCAGCCTCATTAGCAATAGATATATGAGTTTCTCTTGAGGTCTGGGGTGAGCTTGTACTAATAGATGTTCAAGACAAGGAGCCTCCTTGAAAGAAGACCCATTCATCATGATAGGTGAAGGTTTAGAGTCTGTTCGATAGTGGTGGAACATTACTGGCTTGGTTCTAGATATATTGAATTTTATAAGCCAGTCCATCCCCCATTGACCCAACTGGACTAAGTCAGAGGAGAAATAAGCTACTAGGGTCTGGTTATCCTGATTTTGGGAGGTGCATCTATCATCCACATAGATATTAAATAAAGATCAGAGTATGTTCTTAGGCCTGATATAGAGCAGAAGAAGAGTAGGACCAAGGAGAGAACTCTGAAGAATGCTGGCATTGATTTTGTGGGCTTCTGATGACTGACAATTAACAGCAACCTTCAAGAACCTAATTTTTTAGGAAAGATTTCATAATTGAGAAAGCCTTTCTAGAGATTCCATAGCTGAAGAGTTTATGTAGTAGCCCCTCAATGCCACACCCCCTTATTAAAGGCATTTGATATATCTAAGGGAGTGGTTCTCAAACTTGTTTTTTCTCTGGGACGCATTTTTGGAATGAAAATTTGCTTGTGCCTCACCATATTTTATGTGATAAAAAGTACATTTAAAAATAAAAAACAAGGAGAGAGTTAGGGAGAATAACCACGGATTCAAAGTCAGAACATTATCATTGATAACTCTCTCCTCCAATTTGCAGACTCTAGTTACTATATTCTTAGTACTTGATATAATGCAAAAATATCACAATGATAAAATAGGTGAATAATTATTTATAACTATTTATACTGCGACTCATGCATGCAGTTACAAGTAATGCTTAATAATATTGTAAATTTTGAAATCATATCTTTGGCATATGAATTTTTTTAAACTGTTTCTAAATCTCTGATTGTCTTTCAACTTTATGTCTCAGCTGCTAGCCTCTTCCACCACACACATGAGGCACGTAGCACCGTTTGGGAACCACTGATCTAAGCCAATGGTCCTCGTGATGAATTTATATTTCATTTGAGTAGGCATATAGATAAATCTTTAGTCAACAAAAAGCTGAATTAAGCTTGCAAATTTCTTTCTGTCTCTCTTTTGTCTTTATTACATGGCCATTGCCCTGATAGAGAAATTTAACAAGTCATTTAAAGATGAACAATAGACACAGTTCCTGTTAAAGATCATTGAACACCACTAAAAAGCCATCATCATACAAACAAATGAAGGATTTGCAATTTATAGATTAAAATAACACATTATGGTTTTAAACTGAATTAGCAACATTTTTATGATTATTTTTGTTGGTTAAATTGAATAATAAATTGAAAAAACAAAACAAATTCAGTTTTCTTTTTCAATATTCTATAAAGGAATGCTAAAAATTTTTTAATTGAAATGACTGACTCATTGGTATTTTATTGCTGGCTGAATAGCTCCACACTTTCATTAAACTGATTCTTGAAATATTTAAATTTTCAATATCCTTTCACATTAATATACCTAATATGAACTCGTATCATTTCAAAACTGTACAAGTTGAGTATCCTTCAGAGATTACCCAATTTCCATCAAAATTGGTAGACATTGTTTTTATTTAAATTGAAATGAGGATATAAGTATTCTAAAATATAAATTTTTAATTTTTTGTTTATATTTTGAACTACCCTAATATATAATGGCTGTTTGCAAAAGGGCCCATAAAGCTGCAGTTGGGGGTTGGTCATGTGTATACCAGATTATTGTATGAAAAATATAAATGCTATGCCATTGCAGTATCAGGTACTTTTTTCCAGTATGCCATTTTAGTATACTCTTCAGGAGTTGCCTTTCTTTGTGTGATATATATATATATATATATATATATATATATATATATATATATATATATATATATATTTGTTGAAAATTAAAATTAAGATAAGAAAAATAAACATTTTGTCATTTATGTATGTACATTTATTTCATTGATACACTGTATTTTATTTCAAAATTAAAAAATAATGTACAAATGACAAATGTCAAAATTTGGTCGACGTTTAATTAAAAAAATGTTGATTTTGCAGGAAAGAAAAGAAGGGGTGACTTATTTGTTTACTTTTCCAATATATGATCCTCTTGTGACTTGTCTTAAACATGCATACAAGAATGAATTTGCATGTTTTTGGCAGAGAGAGAGAGAGAGAGAGAGAGAGAGAGAGAGAGAGAGTTTGGCAGGATGCTTGAGAAGCTTCCCTAATAGGCAAAATGGAAGTAACATCATCATCCCTTCCTCATTTAACTCACTGATATGTCAAACAGGGAGAGGGTGACTGTCATTATGACAACTGAATTGCAACAAAAGGCAAAACGGTGATCCATTCAACAGAGTGTGCTGAAAATTTTAAAGGGTTAAATTAAATTTATAACCTGTTTTTATGTCCACTAAAGGTCATTTGAAATTTATTAATTAAAATTATGACAGTTAAGAATATGAAAATATCTGAGTAATCCTTTTCTTTTTTACTGCTTATAGATGCTTGTAATTGTAATATAAGTACAAAAATCGCCTTTTTAAAATGTTTTGTGTTAAATGGCTAGGAAAATTCCTATAGAACTATAAAAACCATTATTAGTGCATTATTAGTGCCATTTTTTCATGATTTTTATTATAAAATAAAGTTTGTTTTTCTGCTTACCATGGATTTTGAGTGTTGCCATCTGTTTCCTTCACAGTGTTGTCTACAACCTTTACAGTGAATGTTGTTAAACTTCATATTGGACTTGTTGCTTCTTGTTTCCAAACATCCTGTAAACATCCACGATCACTAACAGTTGATTTTACAACTTTTCAATATTGGGTGTGTATGTGGAACTCCATTAAAAAAACGTAGAAAAATTCAAAAGTCAATTTAGCTATAGAAATCAACACTACAAAGAGACTGTCAGTTGAACACCTTACGCAGTCAACAGTCACCATGCAATGTTGACACACTGTTTATATCTGCAATCTATTCTCAATATTGAGCAAACTTCCTTAAATAATGTAGCAAATTTTAAACCAGATGTATAGATATAAACTATGTGGACATAGGAATCAACACTATATAATGAGTGTCAATTTGACACTTCTGTGTTGTGACCTTTAGACTACTTATTTATGCTGGTTGAGTGGTTGGAGGAAGTGTGTATATAAATGCATTAGGGTTATTAATGGTCAGGACTTTTAGATTGCTTATGTATTTATTGACTGATTATTTTTTATTTTATTCATTTACATATTTCATTTATTTGTTTTGTATATTTGTTCTTTCTTTGATATTTGGAATGAAGTTTATTAGATTTAGGCTATAGTATTTTATTTAGTCTTTTTGGTCATGATGCAGTTGTAGGTAGTATAGTAAGAATTTGTTTCCAAGACGGCACCATCAAAACTGAGATGGGCCACGGGTCAATGGGGGAGGCGATCCTTACCCCGACCATGTTCAATTCAGGAAAGCAACCCTAATCGGTTTTCACTATGGCTCTCTGGTTAACAAGTATAAATGTCCGAAGACTGAGGTCGGAGTCTCGCAGGGTGAGGCTCTCTCGCGACCTTCAGTGCCTCGGGGTGAATATTTGTTGTGTACAGGAGACCCGGTTTTCTTCTCATGAACGTGGGGACATACTGTCTAAGGGGTTCTCCCTTTATTCAGCATGTTTTGATGGTCGTTCGAGAAGTGTCTCTTGGCTGGTGAGCAAGTCTTTGAAGGCTGCATGTATTCTTGTCTGGCGGGTAGGCTTTGCGTGCTGGATGTTACCATAAAGGATAAGGCTCTGTGTCTCATTGGGGTTTATGCGTCCAATAACCATTCTGAGCAGCCTGCTTTGTTTCGGCAGATCGAGCCGTTCTTGACGAAATCTCGTCGGGTAGTTTTAGCGGGGATGGGGTGGGGGAATGCTGTTCTTGACCCCAATATAGATCATATAGGGCAAAAACCAGGTACTAACAACCGGGATGTGAAACCATTTCGGGACTTTATCAGCGGGTTTGATCTTGTCGATAAGTACCGGAATGAGCACCATCGGTAGGTAGCTTGGATGTGGACAAATAGTGGCAACTCGGCTCCTGGGACGCTTGCTAGCTACCTTGACCGAGTCTTAGGAGAGTCGATGTAGGGCTCTTAGGGTGTCCAAGTTTCCATTATATAGTTTATTCGGATCATAGGCTTGTCCGGGTCCGTGTAAACTTAGATAAACCTAAGGTTAGGTTGGCTGGCTACTGGAAATTAAATTGTTCATTATTTGGTGAGCAGGATTTCCGGGACCAGCTGCTACTAATAATACAGAGGGAATTGACAGAGCGGTTGTAGGAAACGCCTGGTGGGATAAATTAAAATCCCAAATTAGAACGTTTGCTGCTGATTTTAGTCGTCTAAATAGATAGCGGCGCAAACGGTTTAGAACAAAAAGTTGATCGGGCAGTGAAATTCCGTGATAGTGGGGAAATAGCCTTAGCTAAGGCAGAGTTGTCCTCATTGCTTATGAAGAAGCATCAAGCTCTGGTAGTTAGGGTCAGGTTAAAAAGAATGTCCTCTGAGGCGATGAATATGGCCGCTGAATTGCGTGCGGAGGAAAATCGGAGCGCGTCTCGGTGACATATCGCATGCATCACATTGCCGGATAAGCGAACCGTGACTATAAACGCGGGCATATGCGAGGCCTTTCGGGATTACTTTCAGGAACTTTTCACCAGGGAGCCCGGTCTGATCCCTCCTCAGTTTGACGCCTATTTAGCCGACTTTCCCTACCTCGAGGCAGCTGAAGCGGCTAGGTGCGAGTGTCCCATCACAGAGTCGGAAATCTGGGAAGCGCTGAAACAGGGACTAGATGGTCTTCCCTACAAAGTTTACTTGAGGCAGTCGCCCGTTTTTGTTCCTTTGCTTGAACTGATTTTCAACAACTGGATGAAGCAAGGGTCTATACCTCAACGCTTCACCAGGGGTGTGATCAAGTTGCTGCGTAAGGACAAGAACGGTGGGGATGGGTTAGATAATATTTGCCCTTTAACCATGTTAAACACAGAGTTAAAGATTTTGGTGAAATCTAGCCTGATTGGCTCCGAACAGACTTGTGCTGTGAAGGGCAGAACTATTCAGGACACTTGATATTAGAACAAGTCGACAGTGAAGCCACGCTGATCAATTTAGATCAGTCCAAGGCCTTCGAGACAGTTGACCATAGTTTTCTGGAGGCTGTCCTTTCGGCGGCCGGTTTCGGGCCTGACTTTCACTCCTGGATCCTACTTTTGTATGCGACTCCCGGTGCGCTGGTGAAAGTGAATAGAGTAGATCGGAGCCTTTCGTATTGTTTCGCTCCATTCGTAAAGGTTGTCTGTTTTCGCCTTTGCTTTACGTTCTTGCGTTGGAACCTTTCCTTCACAAGTTAAAGGCGAATCCGGTCCTGTGCGGAATTTCCCTGCCTGGGGCTACCACCTCAGCCAGGTATTCTGCCTATGCTGATGACGTTTTGGTTCTTGTGTCGAGCAGAGCCGAGATTGACAAAGTCAGCAAGGGATCAGTGGTTATGAGATGGTGACAGGGGCCAAGATCAACCGCGATAAGTCTGTTGGCTTGCGGTTGGGTGCGTGGAAGGGAGTTTCTCTTCCCGGACCTTTCCTCTGGACGAATGGGCCAGTCAAGATATTCGGCGTCTGGTTCGAAATGAATTGGTTGGAAGTACAAGGGAAGGCCGAGATCGCGGTTAATCTGTGGTCCCGGAGGAATCTTTCTTTGAAGGGGAGGGTACACATCTACCCGATTCTCCTTTACCGACTCTCTGTACTTCCACTTCCGTATACCACACTAATGTCATTAGTAAGGCTCGTTCTCTTTCTTGTGGAGAGACAAGGCCACTATGGTATCTCGGGAGATCTGTTGCCTTCATCCCTCTGAGGGCGGTCTGGGTATGACTAGCATTGAGATTCGTCAGTATATGCTTCGCATCGCCTTCCTAGACGGAATGTGTCGTGAATCGGATGAGGCGAGCGCCTTCTGGAAGGAAGACGTCCGTAGAAACTTCCCATCCCTGAGAAGTGTGCACTTGAGCGAGGTGGAGGCCCACTGTTTATCCCGAGCCGAATGCTTCTTCTATCATGAATGTCGTATTGCTCTGAAACGCCTCTTATGGGCGTCGGATGGCCTCTCCAACGCCCAGGCGTTGTCTCATAGGGCATTGTATCAACTATTAGTCAGGGGATCCGTTCGTGATGATCTGATTGACAAGCTCGGTCTTACGAAGCAGGAATCTCGCTCAATATGGCCTTGGGTGCCTGGGTTGAAATGCCTCAATAACGATGTGGCATCACTCACCTGGCTGGTGATTCATGGGGCCCTCTGGGTCGCCAAAAGACTTTGTTCAGCGTGCTTGGAGAAATCTCCAAACTGCCGACGATGTATTGGGGAAGTCGAGACCATTGGTCACGCCTTCTTTCATTGCAGGATTGTAGCGCCGTTGTGCAAGTTTGTTGAAGTTTGTCCTTGAGGCCAATTCTGTTTGTAGCAATGTGCTACCGCAGATGATGAAGGCTGAACATTATGTATTCTGTTACTTACTAGGTGTTATGAGAGTCGTGATTTGGACGACACGTCAGAAGGAATTCTATGATGGTGAGAAGTTCACTTCTTCCCAACTGATCTTGTTCTTTAAGCACCAGCTTAAAGTTAAGATTAGGACGGAAAGGCGGCAGCTCACCTGATCAGAATTTGGCAAAAGGTGGGTGAATCTTGCGCGCTTGTGCCGAGTAAAAGGGGCTGACCTGGAGTGGCATTTTGATGCTGGTTAGGCATCAGGATATTGTTTTCCTGGGTTGAACTTGGGCAACCCATTCCTGGATTTAGGCTAGAGTAGGTTTTTTGTATTTGATTCTTTAGTTTTTCTTTTCTTTTCCAGTAAACTTTGCTCTAACACTTTCGCCTCGACCCCTCAACCTCCGGTGTCTTACTCTAGGGGTTGAGGTGTCTACTCGGTCTTAACCGAACTTAAGGGAGTGGCCATAGATCCCCTGAGCATCCATAGATTATTCGACCGGTCCGCTGGTTTGATCCTGCTTCCTGCCCACGTTGTGATTTGTTTGATCCAAAAAGCAGAAGTGATGTCCGTCCATTCACGGTCGACTGAAGATGTAGACACGGCTGGGGAGTCTGCACTAAAAAATTTAGAATGCAGCAAAAAAAAAAAAAAAAAAAATAATATCTGCAGAAAGCCGGACAAACATCGATTCAATGGTTGAATTGGTAATGTCTTAGCAGAAAAGAATAGTAGAGAAGAGAAACGGGTCACAGAAAGGAAAAGTAAAAAAAACAAAAAAAAACAAACTCATACACTGGATTCTAGACACAGAGAGAGTGTTGTGATTATCTTGTTAAATCGTCTCAGAACGTTATAAGACTCTTGCGATGGAGGGATAAAGATTTCTTTGCGGGGCTTAAAGTTATAGTGGTGTTCCTCCTCCCAACGCTCGCCCGGGTCAATTCTCTCTTCTCTCTTCAAGAATTTTCTCCAGTCTCTTTAACAACATAACTACGCGTTTATATAGATAAACCAGTTTGGTTATAACTGACCCTCGGTCCTGCTACTTTGCACGCAATTATCACGTGGTTCTGGCTGTTTCAACCAAAATCATTTGAATTCCAAAGTTCCTTCTAGCTTACTCAGCTCTATTTCAATTTTTAATCGATAAAAATTATTTTGACCATTTCCATTGTCTGCTGATGATCCAGATTCAATGTGTACAACTTCTGCCCTAGATCAGATTTCCCCATCAGTAAACAAAATGCTCTGATTTAATTTCGCTATTCAAATCTACTCTAATTTCACTAAAAAAAAAAATATACGTGTGTGTGTTTCCCAGACTCTCTCTCTCTCTTTGTCACATAGCTAGGGTATGTTTACTCATTGGCTCCTTTTATTTCTGTTCCTTTTTTCCTTTAATTTAACTCCCCACCTCCTCCCTCGTTAGGTGGTCAGTGATGTCGGTTCTCTGATGGATGCGAGCGCCTTTCGTTTCGCGTATTTTTTTTTTTTTTTTTTTTTTCGTATTTGTTGTTGTTTCAGAATGAGTGCTGTGTGAGTGCTTGGGATGGTTTTCTATATTTTTATAGTCCTGCATCGATTTCGTTAACTGATATTTCTGCCACATTTAAGGTTTGTGTGTGTGTGTTTTTTTTCTTGTAAATAGTTTATAACCATATTGTATATAATCATTGGGGATTTTTAACTTCTTCTTTTTATTCCCCCTCTCCTCACAGACAACGATTTGTACATATGGGGGACTATTTAGGATTTTCATTGAGACAATGAGGTATTTTGGTGGCTTTAGTAAGAAAGGTAAGTATAAATGTGTTGTTTTGGTGGTAGGAATATTGTTTGGTATGATTGGGTCAGTGGTTGTGGCTAGCTAAGTTTTAAAATTAAGACCAATGATGACCGTCCTTTCCCCACCCCCTTTTTTTAGGCCTTGTGCCACATTTTGTGTAACTTTTACAGAAATAAATATTGTCAGTCATCGAGTTTCGTGAGATGCTACCAAACTCCACACGTGTCAATTCACTGGCTCAACACCACTTCAAAATTCACAACAAACTCAACACAGCACTCAATTGACTATTGTCCGCGTGGTAATCAAATTACAATTGACTTAAAGAGTGAATGTTTTCACGACACAAACTGTAATTGTACAATTCATCAATTTAGCCAAACAGTTAAAGGCAAACAACTCTTCACAACTTAAATTCTAACAAGTAACACACTAATATTTGAACTAACACATTAGATATTTTTCCTTGCAGAAACCAAATTATTTTAATTTCACTAACAAATCAAAACCATTAACTTTTATTGACCAAATTTCTGCATGAACATTCTTCATAACCTTGTCTTAATTGCTACAATCAACAAACATTCTGTTATATGTATATCTATTGTATATATAAAAATCTCTTTATTGTTGGATCTCTAACCACTGTGTTTTTAGTAATTTCTTGTAATGCAAATTGTCCTTATATTCTTTATTTGATCTACGTGTTGTTGGATAATGCATAATCTTTGTCTTATAAATTACTTTTTGATACATCTTCACTCAGCTACAACCCACAAAACCATTTTTTGCATCCTACTTTTAAAAATACACGAAAATTACATTTTTTCTCCTCAATGTTATGGGCTGTTTTTTTTTTACTTGTTTTCAACATGATATCTAGCACGAATACTACACGGTAACGAGTTAAACCTAAAAGATGCAAAAAAGCGGTTTTAACAATTGTCAGGATAATGGTTAATAATAGTTTTTTTGTTGTTAATGTTAACTAATGCTGATATTTTAAGAGAAAAAAAAAGCATCAGAAAATATGCCATAGAAAATGATTTCAATTATTTTTATCTGGTAATATAAGAAGAGGTAACCTAAGTATTTTTAGGATTGGGACATACGAGATGATGAAAAGTTCTCAGGCTCGACCAAGAAGTGCTCCTCCCACAAAAAAATCTGCTGTTTGGTTAGTGAATCGAGAACTTTTCAGCATCTTCTACTAACACTATTTGTATATTTTTTAGCTATAAGTGTAGCAAGGCCAAAAAATATGAAACACCCATTGAGAATCGAACTCCTTAATCGGTTGTAAGTTGTAATTGATCTAGCGGGAGACAAGCTTGTAAAACGTCTGTTTAAACCATTAAAAACTACATCAAAGTGCTTTTTTTGTATATATTGGAATTTCTGTTTTTTTCTTTTTTTTTTTTTTAAATATTTATAAACTCCAACTATAAAATCTGTAATTAGAAAAAAACGTGCGTAAGAATTTTTCTCAATGATCGGGACCAATTTAATTGAGAAATTAATTAAAATGAAAAAATTTGAACCGATTTATTAATTGAGAAATTAAAATAAAAAAATGAGATACAAATGTTGTATCTCATTTTTTTAATTCACCTTTAAAATTAAACATTGAAAAAGAATATCACCCGGATGTTTACTGTTAAGAGAAACTTTTTTTTTTATTTTGAATGGAAACCTAAAACTAAAAATGTGTGCCACCCAATCAACTGAGACCCATTTAGGGGGGACGAATTATTATACCATGCAAAAAAATCAAAAAATCTCGGCCTGTCTGTCCTCATTACTACTACTACTACTACTGCATCCCTTGCAGAGAGAATTTATGATGATGTTATACTGAAAGGAGTAATCAAATAGTGAATGTGATCCTTCACAATCGTAAATCATTTGGCATTGGGTCATTCTTTTTATTTTTTTTCATATAAAAAAAATAAATATTGATATCTTCTGAACACGTGTTTTCTCCGGAAATGACCTGCGCAGTAGGTTGTTTCCTTCACCTTGACGTCGAGTGAACTCCATACCGAAGCTCGTGTGACCTTGAAACTAAGAGTCGTTTATGAATCGTCGTCATCTTCCATTGCCTGTTCGTACAAATAACCTATAATCATGTCTTTATCCAGGAGAAGCAGCTTTTTTAGGTCCATGAAAGAATTTGATAATGAAGAGGAATTTATGAGAGATGGGGGTTCTTCAGCTGCAGCTAAAAATCTTTGGTTTTTCGAATGTGCATGGGAAGTTGCGAATAAAGGTAAGTACAGACAAAAAAAAGTAATGACAAACAAACAAATGTTTGTGTTGTTGGGTTAATTTTTTATACTTCACAAAAGCTAAAATTAGTACATGTATTTCAGGCTATTTTTAGGTACAAAAATGATTTAATTGTGCTATTTTTTTTAATACTTTCTAATTTATAATTAAAAGAAGAAAAAAAAAAGAGTTTGTTTTTTTTTTAATACCAATTCCCCGGAGTTTATCGAAAACTGCAGTTTGATGGAGTTTATGAACTTTTAAACAGTTCGTGAAAATAAATAAATAAAGATCGAAGAAAAATTGACTCTTTTTTAATCTTTTTAAAAATATGGTATTGTTATGGCTCGTTTGACCTCAAAACATCTTTCGGAAATTTTCTTTGACTTTGCTTTTGTCAGAAAAAAAAAAAAAAAAAAGTTTTATTTATTAGATTTCTTAAAGTTAAACCTTAAGAAAAATTATTATTACCAAAAGTTTTCAATATCTCTACTAAAATAATGTTTTGCTAAAGAAGGCAAGGATAAAAAAAATTAAATTGTTCAAATTTTCATCGGATTCAATTACCAATGTGAAGTAAAAAAAAGATTTTTTTTTTTTTTTTAAGTTAAAAAATGATTACCTTTTTTTTTTTTTGTTACTCAGATCTTACAGTAAAAAGTTTAGATTTAGTCAATAATTTACTTGTGATTGCAAAGCTTGAAAAAAAAAATCGCTCTTGTAGAGGAAACAAGCGGTTGTTTAGAAAAAAAAAAAGAAGCAATTAATCACTTTTTATTACAAGATTTCATTTTTTTTTAAAATAATAAATTTATTATTGGAGGTTGATGTGAAATGCATTAAATTAGTTTTGGAAAATTGTTGATTTTTTTTTAGATTTTTTTATTTTATTTTTCATATTTGTGAATTTATTTCTCCCTACAATTGTGTGCTTGCTTCATTGTTTTAAATTACGCATATTTTTGTTTGAAATTAATTTAAAAATGCGATTTTTAATCTGCTTAAAAAAAACCTTTAAATTCCAAAGCATTTCAGCTATCTACAAGATAACTTTCAAAAAGAAAAACGGATGAAATCAACATAGCAGCACAAAAGTTGAGAGCTTTTGTTTTTTTGTTTTTTTTTAAATCTTTCTTGTACAAATTTTCAGTAGAAGCAGAACCTAGCGTTTGGTAAAAGGTGAACTTAATGACTAAGTAAATGCTAAGAAAAAGTGGTCAGAAGGTTTTTTCAATTGAAAATTACCCACTCGAAAACGAAGATGACACATCTTAAAAATGATGACTGACTGACATAGATGATTATTGTTGAATCCAATCTACTTCAAACATAACAGCAGATGCTTCTTTTTTCTAATTCAACAAAATCGATAGAACAACTGTCTCCAACACTTGCACTGTATGTAAATATATGTGTAAACAAAACACTTTTAAAACCTACAAAGAATCACAACATGTTTTGTTTCTTAATTTTATATTAAAAAAAAAAAAAGGTTTTGAATCGATGATTGACTTTGGTATGAGAAATTGTTTCACTTACTATACGAAAGCAATCCAACCTGTATTATTTTTATAGTGACTTTTTTTCTAGTCGTTGAAAGATTTTGTACACAATAATTATTGTTAATTGACGAATATCAATTCAAAATTAGTGGTTAAATAACCACGGGTATTGTCCCTACGTTTCCATCTGAATGAAAACTAAAAGACTAAAGGAGGTTTTAAATCATATGGTAACAAAAGTGTTGGAGGGTAAGGTAATTAATTTCATGTTACACCTCCTTAAACTCGAAAATCAATCCTTAGATGAGTATTATTAAATATAAATTATAATTATGAAGTAAAAATAAAATAATACATAAATGAAAATTAAAAATTGTGCCATGACTATAAAAAAAATTAAACTAGGCCATGATTAATTAATTTAATTGTAGATTGTCTTCCTGGTCATATGCAACAGCTATATTTCGCTCACTAACCCTTGTTTGGATTGCTGGAAGTGTTCATCCTTGATTGTTGTTTCGGTTTGGAGATAGACAAAATTGCTCACGTTGTATTCCGATTTATCAAATGATGAAGTCTTTCGATTCAAGTCGAAATATCCTCCAGCTCGAAAGTACAAGGTTCCCAAAATTGTAATTAACATTAAATTTTTAAGAACACTTTTATTTACAACAGTAACTTAAGGTTGTAAATTCACTGAAAAAGTAAATGCCACAGAACATTGAGGCAACCGAAGTAGTAGCAGTTCTAGGAATTCTGATTCATCGATATTTTCTCGGTTGTGTTTGTTACAAGTTTCTCTGCAAAACGCAGTAACAGCGTTCATTCAGGAATTGATCACGTGACTACCGGTGATGGTTACACTCCACCCCCAAATGCGAAAAATAGTTTGTAACTTACTCTCTCTTTGGATGCTTATATATAGTTTTTAGAATTATTTCTTTTTTTAATCAGACTTTTATCACTTTAAATCTTATTTTTTGTCCATACTTGTATTTGAGTTGGCTCTTTATTTATTAAACATATTTATTTTTATCTACCAGCCTGAATCTGAGAAATCTTATTAAAGAAAAAATTGCACTCTCTGGCAGGATTTGAACCTGTGTTCCTCAGGACAGAGGGGGCTACTGTTAAGCCTGGCATGCATTAACCAACTTGGCCATGAAGAGCAATCAGTCAGGCAAGACAAAATTTAGTGCAGTCAAGCAAAATTTCTCCTGTCGTAAAATCTCTCAAAGTTTTTCATATCTGCACAGTTCTGTATCCAAATGTAAATAAAGAATTTTAGATCTTTTTATTTATTTATCCAATTAATGTTTAAAGTGATAAAAATATCACTTTAAATGTTATTTTAGTGGATACTCATACTTGAGTAAGGCATTCCTGTATTTATTAAATCGTATATCTATTCATTTTTGTCTAGCAGCCTGAATGTTTGAGATTTCTTAATGAAGAAACATTTGTATTCTCCAGCAGGATTTGAACCTGTATCCATCAGTGATAAAATTGACAGATTTTTATCACTTTAAATATACTGTTTAATAAATAAACAGAGTGACATTTATTGTTTTTATTTAAAAAAAAAAAACAACAAATATTGAAATCCTGAACATTGTTTCTTTGAATTGATTTTTAGTGTATAGCTTCATAGCAGCACTCACTGCTTAGTTACTTATGAAGTATGAGTGTGTGCAGTGGATATAGTTAATGTGGGTCTATGTAAAAAGTTCTTGTGGTTGGAGAACTGAAGGAAAAAGCAAATAAAGGAAAAAATGACTTACCACCATGCACTGAATGTAAAGAAATCCAGAGAGAAAAAAAATTGGCCACTCATAAGGCAAATATTTAAGCATGTTACATTCTCGCAAATACAAGATTTTGCTGATAATATGCAAATTTCCAACTGTTGGAAAGAATATGAAATTTCTTGGAAGTGAAAAAATTGTTTTAGATCCTACAATTGTCATATAGTTGAGCCTGTGTTTTCTGCAGTTGACAAATGGTAAAAGCACAAGAGATAGAAAAGAGAACAAGAAGAAGAGATTTATTGTTGCCAAAGAGAACATTGAAGAACCAATAAGAAAGAAAATGAAATTGATTTTCTTACAATTGAACACAAACTACAGTTCTTTTGTTAAACAAGTAATACAGAAATTATCTTCCAATGAAAAACACACAGATGCAAGATGTAGAACACAAGGAATTGAAAATGATTTATCTTTAGTGGGGGACTATGCAGCAAATCTCTCAACTTGGATGCCGAGATTTTACTTACTGCTTGCCAGAGATTATTTTTGTATAATAACAAAAAAAAATAATGTAATGGGGCTGATGTTCCTCCCAACTATCCTATTATTAACTTAACCACTTGCAGTTCTTGACACAACCATTCTTCATTGTCCATTTCAAAATACCATTGCATCTAATCTGAAATCTTTCATACAGCAATCACCAAAAAGTCACATTGTCTCTCACATAATGAAAATCTAACTAAACTCATATTTACAATTTTCAGGAGTAGGTACAAATGCCACAATTTTAAAGTTTTCCTCAATAATTTAGTGAAGCAAAATTTATTTACAAGAACATTTGTACAGATACATTAGCATACATTCCCCCTCCTCCTTCAAAAATTTTAATGTGGCAAAAGTTAACTCGTCAAAAAAATGATGTATGAAAATATTAAAAACAATAAAGAAAAAGTGAACTATTCAGACATTACCATAGAACTTTATTGTTATCTAACAAGGAGAGGAGGGTACAAATGTGAAATGGAAATGTAGGGAATAAAAAGGAGCTCAATGAACTTACATCACTTAGCTTAATTAAACTAACTAAACATAAGAGAATAAAAAACACAAACTATTCAACCTTAACTTGAGTTGGTATAACAGATCTTTCTCTGACACAAAAGCCTTTCTTCCTAATTAGTCACTTCAAGATGCCATTCTGTTAGCCTCACTCACATTACACCATCCACCTTTCATCAAAGTCAGTTTTTCTCTCTTCACTATGATCTTAGTCTTAACCTGACCAGATGGTGGGAGAATGAGACAAATGGCCATTAAATTCCTTCATTCAATCATGCGTAGTAAACACAGAAATGCATTCTTCAAATAATCGCAACGAATTTATTCTGGGGATGTAACCAGTTTCATTGCAAAAGACCTTTTGCTAACCCAGAGCATGTTTCACATCACCAGGCAGGTGTAGTATGCCTTTTTGTTATCGAGCTATCTCAAGGTTATAGTGAACAATAAATACTCCTCCCATGTCAAGCTGAACTCAAATTGTTTTGTTTGGATCCATTTATTTGATATAATGGCTGGATATCACAGAATCCAGTCTTCACCTAAGGCTCTGAGAGTGTGTCAACATCCATGATCGGGGTACTTATTTTAAGGCAAATAACATATATTTCCATCATCCAAGTGCTCACTTTTTAAAAGCAGAATAACTTCCTTGTCATCTGCTAGAATTTCCCATTTTTGTCATCTTGTATATTCATCAAGGAAATGTAACTGTAAGCTGTTTCACTGGATCTCTGTTTTGGTATCCCTAAACCATCCTTGCAAGGATTGAGGCACTGTGGTTTTGACCTACAATACCTCTGACCAATTCTTCTTTAGCCCAAGTGGAAATGTTAGTAGAGTCTCTTCTTCAATGCTTTTTGAATTCTGTTAGGGGACCTTTGGACTCAGCTTTAAAAAAAAATGCTTTCTAGTGAAACTTCTCACAGATGCTTTCATTTATAGTCAAACATCTTTTACCCAGTGATGTGACACTAGTAATATGTTCATATATGGCATTTTGGGCACATTACTGTTGCCATATTCATCACTTTGGAAGTCATTCTTTTTTAATCTAACTTTATCAAATCTTTAACTTTAAGGAGACCAGTCTTAGCTATTTCAAAATATGTGCTGATTTAACATCTATGTTAACTCTATATTTGATTGCTCTTTATATCACTAATCCATCTATATTGAGTCTGTAATCAATAAGCTACTTAATTCTGCTTTTCAAATTGTCTTGCAAGCTGGACCAGACAATTCATATCTAACGAGGATATGTTGAATTTCCAGTATCCATCTATTCTAGGTTTAGTCTTTATCTGAACTCAGGCTCTGCTCTGAATAAGCTATATCATGAACACTTGGAATGGACAATGTAAGAATCCTAAGTCAACTCTCCTAATACAAAAAAAAAAAAAAATACTAAATCACTGTATTGGTGGCAAACCTACCTTATATACCCAAGTCTATTTGACCTACTTTGGATGCTCATTTCAAAATTTGTCAACCAAATCAAGTTTAGCAACAAATTTACAAAAGATTCTTTACATCCAAAGGAATATAAATACTCTGCTTATTGTCCCTTCAGATCTAAATTGGAATTAAGGATCTTGCTTTTCTAACTAGTAAGACTTTAACCCACAAACTTGGCATTGATTTAATCACTAATCTATTGTGGACTTGACAAATTTTCTTTTCCAGTGCTACATTGCTTGGTCTGTTCTATAAATTCTGCAAAGTCAATAATATATGAGGTGGGGTTTTCCAGGCATTACAAGAAATCTCGGCAGTTATTTCTTTGAACATTTATGTCAGCCTTTATTTTTCTGATATTTTTATTTACCTCTGTTTGAGGTCTGGAACAAGGCCATAACTTTTTCAAAGTTGTTCATTATTTCTGTTCTTTTTACATAAATGTCTTTGAAACAGTGTAATCAGAAAAACCTGCTCACCTTAAATTTAAATCCTTTCTCAGTGTAGTCAGTAGAAAAACTCTTTCATGTTTCTGTAAAAAAAAAAAAAAAATACTTGCTCAAATAAAAAAAAAACCCTGCTAACAGAAATTCACCATAGCACATCATCAGTGAGCGAGGTATACCAGAGGTTAAAAGAAATTTGATGCTTTATGGTTTAAATACTGGTTAGTGGTTATATCTTGGTTGTCAATAGCAGTGCCATTTGCAAAACAAGGGAGTTCATTTGCAATTAGACTGACTTTCAAGTTGAATAGAATATATCACATCCAACTTGGTGATGCTGTGTGTTGTGATGGAATAACAATATATATCAGCAGCATATATGCTGTACAAGGATTAATCTCAAACATAAAAATGCAGTCCTTATTCCAAATTATCTGCTTTTGGTCTGAGTTATCTGCTCTTGTCAGTGACATTGTCAACCTGTTGCCCAATGGCAAAAGTATATAAAGTTATGTGTGTAACAGTCCTTTCAAGGTTACACCTAAAGTCTTTACTTATTTCATCTTGCTTGCTTTTGCATATTTTGTTTTTGGGCCAAAGCATGTATTCTTAATATTAATCAACACTGTTGGCAGGTTCTAAACTAATCAACTTTATTTAAATTGTTATTACCACATCACTAGTGACTAATTATTCACCTTTGTATCTCTCACTGTAATAATGTAATAGCAATAAATATGATTGTACATATATACAGAACAAATTCTATTTTTCCTTTTCTCTTCTTGTCTCTAAAAGAATTTTTTCTTCACATCAAAACTCAAAACATTCTCTACTTAAAATTTTTGTACCTTGTATTTGCTTCATGTGAAAAACATCTAAACTCAAATGGGAAATATTTTCCTGATTATTTTGCCTGAATTTTATGATTCTACCAAATGTCAGTCATAAAAAGTATACATTTATTATTTGATATTTCTAAATGAAATTATTAAAATTATAGTTCATTTCTTTGCAAAATTATATCCCCACACACCCAAATCTGACTTATTGAAAACCTTATATAGTTATCATCAGCAGATAACTATCGATAACAAATGTTATTTTGTATGTGACGTGTTTAAGAAACCTATATCTTTAATAACTGTTCATAAGAGTAGGAAAAGTAATTGCATGGATTGTTCTGTGAATTGTTAGGAATGTTGCTTGTTTTTTCTTTAATAAATCAAGGATGTCATTGGTTACTGAAGATCTGCTAGTAACAGATAAGGGTTAAAGATGCTGTTTGTGTTTAGGATTTGTATCACTCAGTTGGAGATATGAATAAATCCTTCTTTTTTATTTATTTTTTTTTTTTAATCATTTCATCCCAACCAAGGCAATAAAGCCACTAAAACATAAGGGGTTACTGAGTGTGAAAGAATAAGAAAAACCTTGTTAAAGAATGAAAACAATAAAAAAAAAAAAAGAAAAAAAAGAGGAATCAAGAAGACAGTAGATAACAATTGACATTGCATTTCAATTTTTTTTTTTTTTTTCAATCAAGGTTGTCTGGAAAGCAAGAAGCCAGAAGTGAGTTCCACAAGTGAGAACTGTGAGAAAAGAAACTGTTAGCAAAGAACTTATGAGTTACATCTAGATATTTCAATTATAAAATGATGAAACCTTGTTGGCAATCTTGTACTGCACTTAAACTTTGCCAAGACTATGAATTTATCAGAACAATTACCATGAAAATATTTATAGAAAAGGCACAGGGAAGCTACATTACAACAGTGGGAAAGTGATTGAATCTGGGATGCAAGGTCAGGGCCAATAACATTGCAGATTCTTTGTATTTTATCGAGGATCTCTAAATATATAGCAACTTGTGGAATCTTCAGTTTTTTAATTAATGTCATATTAAAAGTAAACTAACAGTATCTGTGAAAATTTCAGTTTTCTCTATTTGAAGTTTTTGATCAATCATAATTTTTGATTTAATGATTGAATAAGCTTCCTGTGGGTTCCACAATAATAAAATACCCATGGAAAGTCCTCATTGCATTGTTAAATATCTGAATTTCACAATTTAAAAATATATTGCAATAACAATTATAAGTATGAATGCAGGTGATTATTTAAGGAAATAAGAGGGTACAAATGAAAAAAAATTTAAAACTGAACGTTTTTCATTTCACTGAAGCACACATGTGCAAAAGTATTATTTCCTCTTCTATCTTTCTTATTGTTATGCATGTGTTCTTTTTCTCACTAAGACTAAAAAGCATCTCTGATATATATTTTTCTTCTCTCTTTCCTCACAATCAAAACAGAAGGGTCCATTATTTATCTGAGGTAAAGGCAAGGTATAAGGCATGTGCTAACAGAAGGACAAGCAGAATTATAATGAATATAGAATGACTCATATGTGATTTTTAAGCTAATTTTACAAGATGTTGATAACAAGTTAATTTCTTATCAATTTACTAATGAAATGTGGCAATTGCTAAAGTTGTTTTCATCCATTGTGTCTACATGTAGTGTATTTATATATTTTTAAAATTCTTAATACAAAAGTTCTATAAAATTGTTATTAAATTTAACTAAAGCAATTAAAATGAATTTATATAGATTCACCTGTGTCTGTTCACAAAGGTATGTTTACAAATCATTAAAAGAAAAAAGAACTCTCACTTAATGGTTTGCAGTGTCAGAAATAAATATCACAATATCATAAACAAAATGCTATGACAACATGTCACTTTTTTGATTGGAAAAGTAAGTGGAGAGTCAAGTGTCTGTCCTTGAGAAGAAACAATATAACTTAACATTTCCTAAGTTTGATTCATTAACAAACTAGTTTGAAGCCATCACTGAGACAAATACCGTTTTGTCAAACACAATACATTTGCACAGAGGGATGCAGGCAATTAATTACAGAAATATTTGCTTGGCTGGGTATCAATGAAAAAAAATGAAAGCTTTGTTATCTCTTGTCTAATAACTTTTCTGATCATAAAAATTCAAAGAGGAAATATATGTGGAAAAAAAAAAGACAATGTCTGGTCTATGATAATGATATCCTCTAGTTCAATGTTGTCCATGGGGAGAGATCACAGTACTGTACAAAGCTTACATAGGAAGAGGGGAAAAAAGAGCACTACTTTCTCAGGTGTGAAGTTTAATCAGCAGTCATGAAACCATACAAAAAAATAGACAACTCCAGAAAGGAGCCTGAATATATTATTGGATCAATCAAGGAGTTCCACTAGCAAACCTGACTTGGAAGTGGTACTATGCAGAAGCCAACACTTAACAAAACTGAATGATTTAGCAGAAAGCATATCATAGCAACAAAACACAAGACCACAACACTAAATGGAAAACACAATCTAAAGTCAATAAAAACTGAGAATGAATTGATCAAAATGCTGTTATAAAAATGCTGAAAATCCCTGTTGTTTTGAAAACTGGTATTTCCAAGGGTGTAAATAAATAGTAGATTTTTAATTTTCAGAACAAATTCAACATTTATGAAGGTAATGAGATATTTTGAGGGATTCAGAGTGAATTTTGCAGTAACACTCTTTGAAGCTCCTTTATAATTTTTTTAACTGTTAGGATTTTCATACAATAATGGTGGGGATGGGGAATTATCTCTTCATTTTGTTTAATGTCCCCAAGAACTAAGATAACAACAAACATTGATAGTTTGTTGTACTAGATCTTCTGACAGTCTTGACTTTGATTTATCTAATGTTAACCTTGACTCTTTGTTGTTGTTCTTGGTATAAAATCTTTTTTTTTTCTTTTTCTAATCATTTCATCCAAAGCAAAGTCATATTGCCACTAGAATACAGGGTGAAAGAGAATGAGAAAAAATTGACGAAAAGACAAAAGAGGGACAGGCTTCAAGAAGACAAAAGATAGCAATAGACATTGCATTTAAATTTTTGAAGATTGTAGTTATCAGGGAAGCAAGAAATAGGGAGTTTGGGTAGTGCAAGAAAAGAAACTGTTAGATTAGAAGTGGCAGTTACATCTAGCTAGTTCAATAGTAAAACGGTGAGACCAAGTTGCGAATCTAATAATGCTTAAATTCATGTAGTTGTAGCATCAGGGAAAAATTCTCATCAGAACAGTTGCCATAAAAATATTTGTAGAAGAGACAGAGGGAAGTCATGTCATGTCAGAAAGTAACTAAAATCATGATGCCTGATTGATTGCATTACAGACCCCCCCCCTTTGAATTTTGTGAAGAATCTCAAGTGGTACAGCAGGAGCACCAGATCCAATATGGCAACAGTATACAATGCACAAACAAATGGTAGATTTATAAATGTGCAAGATGTATTCTGACCAGAAAAATTTTCTGGCACTACACAGTAAATCAACTTTCCTTGATGTAGACAATTAATTAAATATAGTCACTTCACTTCATTGGTGGAAAATGTGAAGCCAAGAAAGTGTAGAGTGTTGCTCTCATGAAGTCTAGCATCAGCCATGCTAATATCAGACAGAAAAGTTTCTCTGTGGTGATTAACTCTAATACTTTGTGTATGTTTGTTTGTATGTTAATTTGTCTTGTTTTCCAAAATTATTTTTGAACTCTCAATATGATTGAGATTATCAATAACTATTTTTTTAAAACAAACTAACAAGTATAAAGCAAACATTTATCATTGACTTTCATTTTATTTTTATATACAGATGTACATACTCGGAACATTTAAACTTTGATTTTACTTTGTGGTGAATTAGCTTTTTTCAACACAAAATCATGACAAGATTATCAAGGTTTTCAAATTTTAAAGAAGTATATTCAAAAAAGGAATTTGTGGATTTTATAAAATTTTACCTTATAATCAGTTGCTATATAATGTTTGCTCAACACTGGTTCTATAATGTTCTTTCAGAATGAAAAAGAAATTAGTTTGAGATTCTGATGTTCCACATCAGAAAGTACTTCGCTTTCTCAGAATGTTTCCTTTTTTATCATGAAAACCTTATCTTTTATTTTTTAACTCATTATTGTTGTAACAATAAATGATCACTAATGTCTTGCAAAGAGGATTTCTTCTATAAGATAAATTCTTTATTATTCTTTCTCTTGCTATGTTAATGGCTCTCATTACTGCATATTCATACTTGCTTTGGATGAAATGATTAGAAAAAGAAAAAAAAACAGATTTTATACCAAGAACAACAACAAAGAGTCAAGGTTAACATTAGATAAATCAAAGTCAAGACTGTCAGAAGATCTAGTACAACAAACTATCTATCTAAATGTTATTCTCTATATTTGATTTCAATTATTATGACTAGAATATAAAGTAAATATATGAAAATGTTATGACTTATGTTGTCTCTTATGTTTCTTAAACAATTCTTTATCCTGAATAAAAATGTATCCCACTTTGCTTTTCACTTTTTCAATAATAAATAATGAAAAATGAACACTGAAATTCTTTTTTCTTTTGTACATCTCATGAAACTGAACATTTAAGAAAAGTCAACATCTTGTTATGCTGATTGCTTAATTTACAAATTCTCAAATGTGGTTATCAGGATGTTCATAGATGTCTTTGTTGTCATTAACTTATGACTTGTTAACTGATTTACAAAAAGACTCCATCAAAAGATGTATTTGTAAATTTGGTCCTGATCTGTAATCATGGAAAAAGTTTTGAGTTCGAGCCAAGTTTGTTGTTAATGAACAAGAAACAGGATGAAGTAGAGGAAAATTCATCTTGAAAGTAGATTTGTTTTTTTTTTTTTTTTTTTTTCACAGGAGAAAGAATATGGTCAAACAAGCTTGGTTTCACATTTATGAAATGTGACAAAATCTTTGAACTTATTGTTCATTAATTTATATTCTATATAAAGAATAAATTAATGAACAAGTTGAACCATTAAATAACTTTGAACTTAGAACCAATGAAGATCCAACCCTAATGATTTTATTAATATATATCAAATTAACTAAATGTTAACATTATTAACAGATCTATCATTACTTGCTCTGTTGAAAGGGAATCAATCTTAAAATTGAGTAAAATTATAATCTGTAAATTTTTATAATTTCACATTGAAAAACAACTGAAATATTTAAAAATCAAACATCTGTGAGCATTGAAAATTTCTTGACCCAATGAAGAAGCTCAATTAGAAAAAGAAATTTTGATGTTTGGTCAGATTTTGTGAAGTGTGTCAGGCCAATAACTTTTCAGCACTCCTTTGTGATTTGAATTTACATTGTTATTCATTCTTCTGCTTTACTTTTTTTTTTTTCATAGATCATATCAATGAAAATAACATGGCTCTACAAATGTTATTCTTTTAACTGAAACATTATCAAACTGACCTTGATATCTGTTGTCATGCCTGCAAATGTTTAAACAATTGTTTTATTTTTATTTCTCTTAAGTTGGTGGTATTTACACAGTGATTAAGTCCAAGGCACCAGTCACTGTTGAAGAACTTGGGGAACAATATTGTCTTTTGGGCCCTTATAATGAAGAATGTGTGCGTACAGAAGTTGAGCTCTTGGAACCTCAGTATTATGTTTACAAAAATGTCATCCAATCAATGGAAAATCAAGGAATCAGGGTAAGTTATGTTAGTGTTGCTACAGATTGAGCTTTGGTACACATTACCTTATCTTTTCAGCCCCTTATAGATGGCTGTATCAGCCACTTTATTATCATTGTGATTTGAGTAAGATGGGAAATGACACAATGGAAAATGTATTCCATGAAATTGCTTCAAATTTTGGTCACTAACCACTTTTAACAATTTCATGCTGATGAGATAATATATAAATTTAAGCTTTTCTCCTATCATTTTATCATTGTCATTGCAATTCCAATGCCTTTTAAACTGTTAAATATAAATATGCATTTTGATTGATATCTAAAATTAAGTATCATTTCCTTTTGATTATCAATCCCATAAATCTAACCAGAAAATCAGATTATAAATGTTTTTGAACATTTGTGAGTTAATCAGCACTTGTACCTAGGCTAACTATAAATAAGGGGTTTGTATGCCATCAAATATGGTATTTGTTAGAAAACATTTAATGTTTTAAAGATATGTCTTAAAGCTGTTTTGGGATATGTGTATATCTGCTCAGTGAAGCTTTTACTTTGAAAAGAAATTAAGGGCTCAGTGATATTGATCTGCTAACCCCCCACCCAAATTGTGCCAGTATTATATTTTCTATTTTTATTTTCAATTTCACTTGGTAGAATATCTTTTACAGATATTCTTTGGAAGATGGCTTATTGAGGGCTATCCAAAAGTTGTCCTCTTTGACATTAGTTCTGCTGCCTGGAAGCTGGATGCATTCAAACAAGAACTGTGGGAGCTCTCAGGAATTGGTATTCCTTGGCATGACAGAGAGGCAAATGATGCCGTCATCTTTGGTGCACTTGTAGCCTGGTTTATTGCTGAAGTAAGTTAGCCATTTTTGGTTTATTTCCTTCTCTTTTTCAGAGTCTTCAAGTTATTAATGGAAAATTGGTGAAAAGTTTGATTTTGTTGCTAGATGACAATAGGTGTGTTTACTTTTAACTAAATTCACTCAAAGATATCATATTTGCTTATACAGGGTGCAATGGGTAAATTGTCGCCATTTTAGATTTTTAATTTTGCACATGTGTGTTTGTTTTTGATTTTGTTAACTACACAGTATAGTAGAATCAGTTGGGCACCATCTGTGAGATAAAGAACACCATGACGTAATTCACTCTGCCAGAAATTTTAAAATAGCACGCTCTCCTGCTTAGCATTCATGCTAGAGGCTCCAATATGAACATTTCAGCGTGTTTGGGTATCAATCTGAGGACATTGCAGTGGATTCAGAAAGAGTTCAATAAGTCTAATGGTGATTACAAAAGTACAACAACTTGGAAAACTCACTGTGATCATTCTGATAAGAACTCCTAAATTTGTTAGTGAGGGCCTCAGACTCAACATGGAATCCTACATCAAGTGCCTTGAGGAGGTAGTACTGCTCTGGGCCAAGAGGGTGACTGCTGGAAGACCCTATGTCTGGCAAAAAGCTCTGCACCATGCCACACAAGCAGTGGAACCCAGTCATGGCCATCAGACAATTTCTGCAACCACGTCACCCCTTACATCTGTCCATCTAACTCTCCAGACTGCAACGCCCTTGATTATTACGTGTGGGGCACAGTTGAGAAACCAACAAAACTCCTTGTAAGAACAAAGACGAACTGAAAGAACTTATGGAGGCCATGGCTGTAGCCCATGTCAATTTTATTGAATAAATTTACTCTTTAGTATTTCAAGATATTTTTTGTGTAATTTTGATAAATATATCTGTTAAAATGAAATGTCAGTGTTATTTTCATTTTTGTGTCATTTAGATGACAATTTATCCATCATACCATGTTTTGTGACAATTATTGTATCTGATATTTTTTTTTTTTTTTTTTTTTTCAAAATTTGTTTATTGATTTTGACATTGAAGATGGAAGAAAATAAGCAACATTTGTGGCATATTTTTTTTAAATTTTTTTTTTTATTTTAAGTAAAAATGTGACTCAAACACAAAAGGTTATATAGCCTAAAAGGAAGGTAATCTGTTCTGTGAGTTTTGTGTTGGAGATTTCTCACTGATTTAGTAACTGCTCAACTAAAACTAAAAATACCAAAAGGAAACATTTCTATCAGATTACTTATGTTAGTCACTTTATGAGATGTGGCTTTCACAGATTTAAACAAAACAAAAAATGTTCCCTTTTTCCCTCTGAAAGTTGCTACTTAAATGTAATGAGAATTTTCTGTTTTCAAGACAAATTGGGAAGAGCAAGGAAAAGTAAAATCCAAATGTTTATATAAAATGACCTGAAATTGATATACAAATGAAATCATGCATATTTCTCTTAAGATCAAAAAGTAATGGCAATTGCATGGGAAAAGTAGGCCATCAAATAGTGTATTTTGATTGCAAATAAATATAGCTGAAATCTGTGGCTCAAATTGCTTCCCAACATATTTAGTAAAACTAGGACAGATAAGAAAAAGTTGGAGAAAAGATTAACAATGATGGCAAATTAGTTGTTGGTTAGTCAATGAAAAATCTTGATCAATATATTAAACAATTTTAAAAAATTGTTCCTATTAAGTTTTCTTGAGGACTTCATTAACTAACTGTTGACTTGGTTTGGGATTTCAGGAGTTTGTAATTGTTTTGAAGAGAGGTTATATGTGACAATCACAGTTCCAAAAAGGCCATAAAATAATATCCAGTTAGATACCTATTTAATCAATAAGTCTGCACTGCTATGTGGTAGGCATACTGTTGCAAGTCTACAATGGCATGTCTACAAGCCTTCACTACATTATTTTATTTTCTTATGGCAGCCATTTTGTTTAACATTTTTGTGAGTATGCAGTATTTGGCCTTTAGTTGACAAAATTAAATTACTTGGGTTATAAATAATAAAGCAATTGAACATAACATTAATATTTCAAAGAATATTAAATAATAAAATAAAAATAGAAAAAAAGAATTTATTTTAAAAAATGAAAAAATTTTTTTTTTTTTCAATAATAAAATTAAGAAACAGTTGACTATAGAAATAACTCTTAATAAAAAATATAAACTAGTACAAACTATGCTACTGCTATGACCTTTTTAGTAAAAAATGAATATAGACTAGTATTTTATTAAAAACTAAAATTAAATGTAGTAAAATGTTAGTCACTGAAGGTATGTAATCACGTGAGAGCATGACTGTTGCATGCTAAAGCAGACTAATTGATTAAAAAAAAGTATTTCCTGGATAGTTGTTCTTCTCTTCATAAGATTATTGAATGTACTGTCATTTATATACACCAATATCTATGACCTTAGGGTCATTTTATTCAGTTTGTTATATTATGCTGGGCAGGACAGATTTAACAAACTTGTGGTTGAAACCTGTAGCAATAAGGAGTGTCTTTATGATTCAGCAAACCTCTACACTATAATTAAAGCAATAAAGTTAGCTTTTTAGGTAGTAATTGTAATGTGTGCAACATTGACTACAGCTTGTTTCATTGTGGTTTTCTCGATTTGAGAGTCTATAAGCCGTGGCTAAGGCGTCTGCAATGCACCTGCTCACACTAAAAGATCAAAGAATAGTCTCTCACTTTTTCCACACACTGACCACTTGAATGGAATATCATTTACTTTATTGTTAGTGATTTCACTTGGTAAAACATATAATTGCAGATATACATTATTCTCTCCTGGAGCAATATTATTTGTACAAAGGCCATTTTGTAATCCAGTTAATTATAATATCGATTTGGCTGAAATATTTTGATGGCTTTGACTGTGTTTGCAATGTTTAAGATGAGTCTTTGATTCATCTTATTTCATATTAGTAAAATAGATTGTTTAATCAAGTTAAATTTGGAAGTGTTTCAATTTGTACAAGTTTTTCAGTTCCCAGTTCTTTGTATATTGTAATGTAGGGTCAAAGGAAATATTTTATACACTTTATTTAAATCTCATCATAGAAAAACCATGCAAACTTTTTATTTTTTTTAATTGTCACCACATCAAATGTGCAAAATGCAGCAAGCAATTAAACTGATTTAAAAAAAAAAATACTTGAGAATTGTTTATGCCTTTTACTGATTTTTACACACGCATTTACCAAAAAGTCATAACAGACACTGAATGCTGTATTTGTAAGACATTCAGCCCTAAACCCATTAGATGAAAAAGAATGATCCTGTTCATTGGGACATTGCAGAAAGAAAAACAACAAAAATCTCTAATCTCTACACAACTGATAACATTTCAAGTGAGGAAAATGGCTATGAATATGACCAATGTTCCTGAAGGACAATAACATTGAAACAGGAATTAATCAATTAATTTTAATGCAATATAAATAAAAGAAAGTTGGGAAACTTCAAGAGTGAATGGTTTAAACTTTATCATTGGCTTACCTATCACATTGATAAATGTGCTTGTCATCAGAAGGTTAGGATAAAGTAGTTAGGCTATTGATCAAACACAAAGCACAAAATGTCACTGTTGTGTCATCTAAACACTGTACTCAAGCAACAAGTAGCATGCAACTGAAAGTATTTAAAATTATTATTGGAATTCAGTTGTTCACTGACAAACAAAATATAGCTTGGCAAGAAACAAAGAAGATTTTGGTAACTTTTTTGAAACATCTGCATTTTTTGATTCAAGAATATTACTTGGAAAAAAAATTTGAAAGTTAGAAGAACATATGTAATGAACCTCACCTAATGTCGAAAATGAAAATATTGATATTATGGCTGAGAATGTTTAAGATGATATATATCAAATGTAAAAAATATTTAAGATAGGGTTGAATAAGTCAAAATATGCCTTCTACTGAAAGAAGCACTTTCTCTGAGATATCGAAACTCATAATGAGGTAAATTTATTTCCTTTCAAAATTACACCTTTATTTTATTCAACATTGTCATCATTTAGTGCTAAACGTTTTTCAAAAATGCTCTATCAGAGCTGTACAGAGAGCGCACAGCAATTGTGAATTTCAGGCTTCACATGATTTTGCTGACTAGCATTGCATTATCAAAATGCAAAAGAAATTCTGCATTCTTGCTTTAATCTGCAAATGTGTTTGAGTGCTTGAAATATTTCATAAAATACTTTGAAATCATCATTCCCTTTGATAGAAATTTTGTTCAAATGAACCCCTAATATTATGCTGCTTTATATGTAACTTGGATATAAACAAAACTGTATTAAGTATAAAAATACATAAATTTCTCTAGGTATTGACATGAAAATCCATAAAAAAAATGATTCTTTATTTAACACCATGACACCACAACAAATTTGAACAGTTGAAGAACCTTTTTTTAGTTGAGAGAGAGAGAGAGAGTTGTTATAGCCACAGCCTCCACACATGAGGCTATAGAAAGTAGTTATTAATAATGATTTTACTTATATTTTTAGTAGTTTGTGTAACAAAATTGATTTGTAAAATATCTGTATAATATAGGTTTTTAGAACACATCTTCAATTACTACTTCATATTTCTTAGGATACCAGTGTAGCAAATTCCTTCATACCTGGCAGTGCACAGCATTTTAGTAGTAGGACTGAAATACAATTTGAACATTTTAGTTATTGAATTCTCACTTTAGAATTTCAGTTAATAAGAGATTGAACAGCAGATAAAGTTTCTTCTTTCAGTCAAATCATTTAACTGCTGTATGACTGGAAGGACACAAGTGAAAAATGGCTGAATGTCAATGACTTGCAATGTAACTAAATATCCCTTTTTTTTTTTTATATCTACTCCTGAAACCCTTGCTCAAGCCATACCATTGAATATATTACAAGAGGGTGTTGCAGGATTCTTAGCCTAAGCCACTATCCAAAATGTGACCAAATGTCAAATTCATTTTTTTTTTTTTTTTTTTTTTTTTTTGTTTTTTTGTAGAAGAGCTACATGGGGGTCTAACTGCGAAATTTTCAGCACCCTCTTGTGTATCTGATTATTACTAAAGTAGTCTAATCATCTACTTATGAATTGCTTTATGGCCTGTGTTTTATCAGTCTAATAGTAAAAAACAGTGTAATATGAACTTGTGTGTCCTTGGAACCTGTGAACAATCTTAATTCGGATAACAATAGATCCATCCATCCACCCACCCCAACCCTTTTTTCTGATAGTTGCTCTCTATAGTCTAACTGTGCTACTGTTGTCATAAAGAATTGGTGGAAGTATTTTCTAAGAAGCTACAAGAATAATAATAGTTCTAAAAATGAGATGTGAAGTGGTCACTGCTAAAAATGCAATCAAATTTTATAATTGTAAAAACAATCATAAAATTTATTTTCTATTTCTTTTTCAATTTTTACAACTTCATCTGAAAGTTTGGTAAAATAAAATATTTTCATATTTCAACATTTCCTTGTGAATCTTTATTTAAGGAATACGCAATTATACATAAATTTATTTAAATTGATGTCCTCATTTTGATTGTTATATTTACAATATTTTATGCCCTCTGCCCTTCTTCAAATGGTTGTCATATTCATTAAGTCTGTATAATAATTTAACAGAAGTTCAAGCAACACTTGTTTCAATTTTCTTCAAGACTTCAATATATTTATGGCTTAACTTAAACTTGTTTACCTGGCAAATATATTGTCAGATTCTCAGCTTATTTGACCTATTGCTTGAAAGTGAGAAACAAAACTCCTCCAATCTATTACTTTGATGTGTTAACCCTGAAAGTTGTACAGCTAACTGAACTATTTTTACAGACCCATTTTTGTGCTTTGTATGCTAGCTAAGTCAGTATTGGTTAAGTTTTTAAATCCACCTTCATATCATTTCTTGTCTCTGTATAAAATACTTGATACTCTCAGTATGTTGGTGGCTGAACTCCCATATGTGTCTGGATTGACTCTTTTTTGTTCTTCTGAGTCCTACTAAGCAAGATATTACAGGGAAACATTCAATCATCATCATATGGTCTGACGATTACCTAAATATAGATGATAGCTATCAATTTGGATACATATCTTTTATTTTGTTCATTTACAGATTTCATTCATGGCTTGCAAATTACAGTAAAAGGAAGAATGTGTTGTTTGGAAAAAAAATTTTCCTTTTCAAATCCCTAGATTTTTTAATTTTTTAGATGAAGATGGTGATTGAGCTGCCTTTTCTGAATACTGAAATTGTGTTCTTTCAGACATTCATTGTTTCTGGTTGGGAGAAGACTTGCTTTACACAGTATCAGGATCTGTCTATTTGCCAAGTAACTTTTTGGCATTCACATTTCATTTTTATGGAGAATGCAGACAACATAAAGTACTACAGTTGTCAATCGCTTTAAAACTCCATTGTGTGATATTTCTCTTTTTTTTCTGCATCTATTAATTACTAATTTTTTAAAATTTTATTTGGGCATAATTCTTTCACATCACTGACAGCTTATAACATTTCAATCAATGCCTTCTCCACAATTTATTTTTTGTAGCAATTGCAGTTTTGATATGAAAATTATAGCATTTTGTGCAACATGTGTTATTTTCAATTATTTTCAATTTACATTCCTAATTTTCTTTTGTATTTCAATTATTATTTTAGGGAATTATTATTCTTCATAAATGTTGAATGTAGTTTTCAGGTACTTCATTGTCTATATTTTATTAAACTTTTTTTGCAATGTGACAGTCATTTTTATAAACCATGGTTGCTTTAAAGAAGAAAAATCTTGGTAGTATGAAAATAATTCAGCTGCTTTCCTATAGATATATATTGTATTCATTGGTATTACTAACAGGGTTCATACAGGTCCTGGAAAATTGACAGGGCCTTTTTGCAAGGCCTGAAAAGTCCTGGGAAAACAGCAATAGCCCAAAAGCTCCTTGAAAAGTCTTGGAATTTCTAAATTATGCTGGCCACACATCCTCTTTTTTTCTTTTATTTCTTTTTCTTTCAATTCAAGGAAGTCAAAATGAGAAATCTCAGATCTTTTTTTTTTTTTTTTTTTTTAGTCGTTAGTAATATTTTGCAAAAATGCTGAAATATATTAAAACTTATTTGGCTTCTATTAATATTGCTTTGTTTTAAAAGTTCAGTCTGGCAACTCTGTCTTTTGTATTTCTGCCATAGATGACTAGAAAATGTACAAACATTTGAATGACTCTTAAACATTTGGCCAGATGTGGTCAAATTTTTTAATTTAATTTAAAAAGAAAGGAAAAATGTCCCCAGACCAAGTCTTTCTCTGTAGTGCTGTCAAATGTGAATGACGTTTTATTTCTAGTGAAACTTCAGATTTTTGTGTCTCTTTCAAAAGACATTGAATCGTTTCTGATAAAATATCAGTGATAAACGGTTGCTTTCTTTCTTTGCAGATGATCTTTTGAGCATGATCATGATACTGTTAAGATTTGTAAAGGAAGAGCACACTAAAAAGATAATTACATTTTCCATACTGAATGAATTTGAAAGAATTTTGTCAAACCCAAACATGCAAAAAGATCAGATGTGGATTTCTGACAGATATGGCTATGCAAAATTTATCCAAAAAAGAAAATGTATCGACAAAAGATCTTTGTCTTTGTTGCAATTCTGCATGCAGTGTTCATCACGATCATTGAGAAACTTCTGGTAAAGTCTCCCCTAAGATACCTTCTTGTAAGGTCACTTGCATGGCTGAACCCTGGATCCATTTGTGAAAAAAAAAAATCTGCCACAGAAGACAGTCTAAATACATGTTTTTCTCACATGATGGAAAAAAAAAAGAAGTCATCAAATCTGATTGTGATGACATCATCAGTCAGTACAAAGTGTACGAGAAGGAGACTGCTGGAAATATTGCTTTCGAGAATATCAGCAAGCATGAAGACTCTGTACACTTTGTCTAGCAACAAGGAATATCAAAAACTGTGGAAAGTTGTTCGCAGATTGCTGATAGTTTCTCATGGACAAAGCCTCAGTGGAGAGAGGTTTCTCGGCCAATAAGGAAATTTCCACTGATAATATGAAACGACAGACTCTGGTTGCAGTGCATTATCACAGACTATTTGGCTACAGTTGGAGATGCTGGGAATATTCTCATGATTAAGGCTCTTCTCTTCAGTGCTTCCAATGCCAGAACAGCATACAACCAATACCTTGAGGCTGCGAAGAAAAAAAGGCAAGAAGAAGCAGCTGGACTGTAGCAAATGTGTGTGAGTACAGTCACATGTGGACATGTTTGTCAACACCAGTTACATCTGGGATTTTTCCCTGTTAGTTACAAGACTAGTAAAAAATGCTGAAAAAATGCCAAGAGTTATGTTGTCATGCTTTGGTGTGCAAAATTGTTGTGTTAGTCTCACTGATTGTGATTTGAAAACAAAAACTACAAGAAAAATGAGTTGCTTGCCTGGAAAACCTTTGTCACTTAGGAATAACCCCCACTAAGTATGACAAGAGTGGTGCTGGAAAAAGATGGAACAACATTGGAGGACACCTGCTGGCTTTGGCCAACAAACGATGTGCAGCATATCAACTTGTCTGAACTGGATACTGCAATCAAAGGCTTTAGTTTGGCCCCCCAGTGGCAGGTAAAGAATCTGCACATAAAAACTGATTCCTTATGTGTGTACCACTGATTGTCTGACACCCTCACAGGCAAAGCTAGGGCATGTACCAAAGCAGTGAGAAAAAGGTTGATCCCAATGAAGGAACAGGTCCAAGAATATTTGCATTATTTACATTATTCAAACTGTTATCTTCATCTTCATTGCCATATTCACAATGTTTTGGCTGTTGTGCACTCTGGCCTTCTTCAGGTGATTGGAATTTCAAACTGAGCCTTTTATTTCATCCACCAGGGTAGATTGTTCCAGTTCCACCTGCCATGCCTCTTCCAGATGTCACATGCAACTAGAACAATTTACCCTGGTGGACGAAATAAAGAGTTTGGTTTGAAACTCCAATCACCTTAAGAAGACCGGCGTATACAACGGCAAAAACAGTGTGACTATGGCAATGAAGATGAGGATAACGGTCCAAATAATGCAAGTACCTCATCTCAGAGATATAGACAGATATGGTACAAGAATATAAGGTGTCTGCCTATGTGATGCTGATCACGTCAAACTAGAATTTAGGGGCTGAACCTGTGCTACTTCCCTTGACACCATGAGTCCCAATTAAAGTACATCAACGCAGTAGGTATCCAGGAGTATGACATAACACATATTTTGTGAAGATAGTTTGTCCTTCTGTGAAAAAGGCCATGGTAAAATTGGCCATTGGGACCTGTGTGGAGTAAACAACAATAGATACTTCATCACTCCATTGGAAAAATGGGTAGACTGGGAATGAACAGTACTTGTCACCAGCTCAGCATGGATATCATTCACTACCATAGCAGTCATTACCTGACACTAACAAATTGTGGCCCATCATGTTTGTCTGTGTGGTGGCCATTACACTGTCAAGACTCACTGAGTATCGTACATCAGCTGGAATCTGTTCTGTCAGAGGGGACTAACATGTGAGATACAGCAGGGAGTTTCAGGCCTTTTGCCCATGGATGGGATGGACATTTGCAGTTCTGATGTGCACATGTCATGGCAGGAAATGGAATAACAGAGTGGTGTCCTAGAAGTCACAAGAGGATTGTGGCCAGGATGAAATGTAGTATTGAAGAGGCCATCTACTGGTACAATGTAACCACCAAAGACAACACATTACCACTGACTGCACTATCAATCAAATCAAATCTACAGATACAAAGTTCAGCTTAAAGGAATTGATTTAGCCCCCAACAATGTCTGCCACAACATGTATAAAGTGGGAAACTCTGTGTGGGCAAAGGCCTCACACAACCGGTGTACAACAACTTTCGGAAGATGAATTACTGGACTTGTTAATTTGCAATCAGTCTTGGTGGATGGAGCACCCTGCCATGCCAGAGACCTTTGTCCTTCCCTAAGTTCATGATCTTCAACAAGTAGTGAAGATGATATGTCCAAAAGTGAGGATGAAATCCTTGCAAGTGTAGATAATCCAGAATAGTAAAGAACACTGAAGAGATGCTGAATTTCATATTTTTCATGCTTTGGTCTTCAAAATTTTTGTGTTAGTCTTATTTACTGTGATTTAAAAACAAAAACTATAAGAAAACAAGTGGCTTGCCTGGAGAACCTTTGTCACTTCACACTTATCACAAAGTCCAATGCCATGTGAAGATCTGTAACGGACAATCCATAGATATCAAAATTGAAAAAAGAACTGAATGCTAAACTAGATGAACTGAAAAAATGTTAACATCATTGTGTTCTGTGCCATGTACAATGAAAGCCAGGGGTAGCTAAAATGTGTAGTCTTTTTGCGAAAATTTCTATTTGTAGTTCTGTTCATTAAAACCATTATACTTCACAGGAAATGTGCAGCAATCAAGAATTTTTATGACATTCTGTTGTGTAGGAAACCTACCACCCCTCTTGAAGATGAACTTGTCTACAAACAAAGACGTTAAATAGTGGCATGTCGAAAGACAGACAGTCGGAGAAGTTCTTGGCTGAGCTAGTTATAGACTACTCAGGCGATTTCTGTACCTACTTACCAACCGAATAAACCCCTTTTTATTGTTACATGTTATTTGACGATTGTCTTTATTAACCCCAAATCAACATCATAACACATTCGCAAACCTGAAATGTGTAGCAGTAAGAATTAAAGTGGCTTGATGTAGACTAATTCAAAATTTTCAAGCATAGTAGAACTTCAAACTGTGTAGAATGCTGAACAAAATATATAACATAACTAGGTCAGCATTGAAGTTAGTAAGCTGGTTCTACAGATCATTGCTATTGAATAAGGTATTCAATCCTCACTGAGCATCTCCTGCTTGTGGCTTGTCTCAAAGCTAAGCTAATAGCTATAACAAAAAAATTAAGTCAAAATACATTGCATAAAACAAAAAAAGTTGGTTTTACATCTCATTGCCTTATTCAATAGTAATGATCTGTAAAATAAACTTACTATTATACGACAATGAAGTATCCTTTTATTGATTGTTATATCTGTAATATTACTTTTATTGGGCTAAAATATTTTTAAGTTCTTAATTTGTAGATATTTCCTTTTCATGGCATATGAGGCTGTTATGATACTTGGTTTACATTCTCTTTTTATCAAATTTTTCTTTTTTTTTTTTCTTCTTTTTTTTCAGTTTCGAAAAGCTCTTCCCAACATCCCCTGCACTCCAATTGTAATCTCTCACTTCCATGAATGGCTGGCTGGTGTTGGTTTAATTTTCACAATGACGCGTCAAGTAGACTGCACCACCATTTTTACCACCCATGCTACACTGTTGGGACGTTACCTTTGTGCAGCAAAAACAGATTTCTACAATAATTTAAAGCATGTAAGTTCAATACTCATAAAATCTTGATGTTTTGTTTTATAATCTATTAAAAGTAAAATAAATTGATTTTTACTCAAGATGCTTGGATGTCAGTATATGTGAATGAATGTTGTATTAGTACAACCATTTCTTCTTTTTTTTTTTTTTTTCATTGTTCTCTTCTGTTTGTGTAAATCTGTAAATCATTTTAAATTTTTGTGTCTCTTCTTTCTTTTTTTTTTTCTTTTTTTTTTTCCTTATTCAAACACTAGCATCAGCTTCAGAATGGGCAGTGTGTTGTTGGTAATAAAAAAATAATATATGTCTGGTAATCTAGATGAATCTGTGGTCAGAAGTCAACATTCGAGAATGAATGATTGAGCGAAACTATAAAGGCTAATTTAAAAACAAAAACTTGGACGTTGGGATCAAAAATTAGGGGTAGGTCCATGCAGCAGTTAGGAGACATTTGGCACAAATTGATAAATTGAAAAAACTGCAGAAATGATTTGACTAATGATCAGCAGTTTTCATGGTTTAGCACGTTGCAATTAATTTTTTTTATTTAAAAGAAAAAAGGCCTTTTTTTTTTTCTTTTTTTTTTTTTGATCATGTCTATACTATTAATAAAAATTGCTTTCTGTATGATAAACTGAAATGTGTTTATTTTGGGTCAATAAACTTGCTACCCACCTACTTTTCCTAAAAAAAACAAAAAAAATCTTGTGATTTGGAACTGATGCATCAAAAGTTGTAAATTTAGTCGGAAGTGGTGAAATAAAGTAGCAACCAACCTCTTCTTCTAGTTCTCAATGATTTGCAAATTTTAGTTGGTATTTTGTTCCATTCTTCTTTGCATATGGCCTTCAGATCCAGGATGTTTGTTGGAGCTTTCAAATCGATTGGGTTTAAATCTGGGGACTGACTTGGCCATTTCTTCATAGATTTTGCAGTGTGCTTAGGATCATTATCTTTTTGGAAGATCCAATCAAGAGGAAATTCGAGATTTTCAACCAAAATCATTAAATTTGCTTCCAAAATATTTTATGCTTCTACAATTTTTCTGATATGTTGCCAGTACCTTTTGCCGAAAAACATCCCCAAGTTATGATGCTGTCACCACCAAATTTCACTGTTGGAATTGTGTTCTTTTGTTTGAAGGCATTGCCATATTTCCTCCATACGTGATTTCTAGAATTGCATCCAAACAACTCCATTTTGGTTTTGTCTGTCCATAATACTCTTTCCCAATACAATTTTTCCTTATCCTTATGTTCACCAACGAACTTCAATCTGGCATCTCTGTGTCTTTTCAATAGCAGTAGAGTTTTTTGAGGGCAGCATATTTTATATTGTTTCTATGAATTTCATTGCTTATTGTCTGTTTAGTGACACAGATTCCAGCAAATCATCCTGCAACTTTTGACAAGTAACCATTGGATTTTATTTTTAATTTGGTGCATTAATTTCCTCAAAGATCTTTTGTGGAACAGCTGTTCTCCTTTGGTTTTCAACAGTTTTGAGATTTTTATACTTTGCAGTGAATGAAATGAATAATGGCAGTAAATCTAATATTCAGATTATCTAAGATTTTCCTGTAACTTTTACCTTCTTTCCAAAGCTTTGCAAATTTGTCAATTCTTTGCCTCTTGCCATTATTAAAACCTTGCACAAATATCAATTACAGAATGTTTTGTTTGTATTTTTTTTAGGTTAAAAATAACAACTGATAACATTATTGAAACATTCTGGAATATTCCACTTGAATAATCTAGAGTATTAAAGCAATTTAAACATTTTTAAAACTGAAATTTGCATTGTATGAATACTTTTTCACCCATTAAAATGGATAAATGGGATTTATTTTTATTAATTCAATTTTTTTTCTGTTTTCTCTGCATATTTAGTTATTATGTGTCTGTGTACAGTTAATTATATGAAAAGTATGTTTATTCATTAGTTGGAAATACAATAAAAATATGTTAGAACTAGTATTATTTCTCCATTGTTACAGTCCATACAAGTGATAACATATCACAATCCCTATGACGATAAATACCTACATGTGTCTCTTTGCATTTATGGATATAGATGTAAATTCATATCTACATGTGTTTATCTACTAAACTTAGCTTAGTGAGGCCAAATATTTAATGTGCTAAGTTAGCATTGAACTCACTATTCTAGCTGTTATGTTTTGCAGCTAGTTTACTGAACACTGTTCCATGTGAAATCACTCTAAGATGCCCTTAACTTAGTCAAATACTAAAAGTAGAAGGGCATCCAATGTGGATTAAACTCCTTATACTTTGATTTGCTTTGAGATAACATATTTGGAGTTGGGTGAAGAAAATCACAGATATTAAGGATTAAAATAAGTTTGAAAAGCATTCTAGTATGTAATTAGATCTTTTTGTTCATTTTATTGTCTGATTTTTTTTATTATTTATTTTAATATCTGGTCTTTTTTTTTTCTTTGAGACATGAAATGTGACTGAAATGCAAAGAAAATATTATGTCTCCATAAAAAAGACGTGTGTGTTTAAATTCCACCATGAGGTTTCTCCTTTCAAAATAATTCATGTATAGTTGTCCATAATAAATTGTGAATTCTAGAAATCTCACTTTTGTAATTCTGAAAAATTTTCTTGGAGGTAATTAATAATTCATTAATTAACATATAGTTAATTTTATAATTATTTTGATGTTCACGTCTGTAATTTATGATTTCATTTTATATCCTGGTGATAATTTTCTTATTGTAGGCATTATTATGAAAAAAATTCTCAATTACATTTGAGATATTTGTTTTTTATTCTTTCTCAAAATATTTTTTTTTGTTTTGCTTTCATGCCAGTTCAGTGTGGATAAAGAGGCAGGAGACCGTCAAATCTATCACCGTTATTGCATGGAACGATCAGCTGTGCATTGTGCCCATGTCTTTTCTACAGTGTCTGAAATCACTGGACTTGAGAGTGAACATCTTTTATGTCGAGCACCAGGTACATAGACTAGTACACATGTTACAAAAGAAATTACTAAGCAGAATAAACTTCTATAAATGACTTACTGAAAAGTAAATGTATTTAGTCACTTCCCTCCCACTTTTATACAGACAATATGTGACACAATGTTCAATTTGTGTAAGTAGACAAAAAATTGTCAAGTTCCCCTAATATACCACAAGGCATCAGGGCTTAACCATAACACTCTATCTGACCAACCGTAAATGAGGGGTAGTACATCCTTGAGAAACAGGTCTCTTGAAACAAGATTTACTTTGTGGTTAATGACTTTTTAAGTATTTAACTAGGTACCTCCACAAAATTACTAAAAAATCAGCTTACCGTGATGAAAATGTAATGAAAACACAGTTTTAGCATTAAAATCTTTGTTATTATCAAGCAGAAGGATCAAGGTATCTTTTGAATATTTTATTAAATTTTTTACTCATTTTTAGAAAATTTGAAATTTTGATTAAAAAAAAACTTGTTTTTCTTATGTCAGTGATTGTACTAACTTTTAGTACAGCAAATTTTAGCTTCTTTTTTTTTTTTTTGCAGTGACAGATACATTAATTTGGAAATTCTTGCAAAAATCAAATAATTGTCAGATTTATTTAAGTTTTCAGAAATTATTCACAAATGAATGAAATTATTTTTTAAATTATTTTTATTAGAAACTAGTAAATTTTTTTTTTTAAATTTAAATCTGAGCCCATCTTACTAAAAATCTGTTCTGAATTGAAAAATAAAAATCACAATAAAACTAAGACATTATTTAATTAGAGAAGCTTTTAATTGGTTTTATGAATAATATATATTAAAGACAATATTGTCTAAAGAAAGAAATTTTTGAATGAAAAATGAATTTTTACAAGATTTGTTTTCATTTTATGCAGTTTTAAATTTAATAAGTTATAAAGTTTTTAAATCTTTTAAAATTCAGTTTCAATGTAATAACTCTTAGGAAATATTGTTATTAAGTAAAAAAAATATATTTACTGATCATATATGGTAAAGCTTTTTACGATCTGACAACCCCAAATATTTTTAAAAGAATTTAAATTTATTTTAATATCTGTAAATACCTGTAGAATTTCTAAATATGGATGTACAAACTCAACATTATCATTAAAATGTCACATGATTTAAGAGTTGTCCCCACTTACAGAAAAAAAAAACCCTCATATAAACTTTATCATCTGCTTCACTATACTTAACTATGAATATGTTCAGCAGTCATTCGGCTGTCATTAAATCATGTCAGTAAAATGAGACCCCATGGTTAAAAAAATGCTTGTATACAATATTTTATGCTGTAATATTTGTTTCAAATCAGATTAATTTAACTTTAAATTTGCTAATTTTCTTCAAATAATGTTTCACAAATAGATACTTTATTTTTTTAAAAGGTATTTTAAAACCAAGAATTGGCCATTTTTACTCTTTTTTTTTTTTTTTTTTTTTTTTTTCTACTGAAAAAGAAATCAATTCTGACCAATATAATTTCTATTTGAAATACCACAGAGTATTTTGCTGACTGGAAATAGTAAATTTTAAATCCTTTAGCTTCCAATTAAAGCTAAAATGAAAGCTTTTTCATCACAAATTAGTCTAGTATATTTAGCTGATGAATTTGGTTTTAAGAGTAGTATTGGATTTTGGTGAGAACAATTCTCAAATTTTTTTAGATTTTTTATTTTTTTTTATTTAATTTACATTATTTTACAAATTGCTCATTTTTTTATTTTAATTGAATTTCTTTTTTCTTTTCAATGATTCTAATTAACTGAATTTCTTTCTTTCAGATGTCATCACACCAAATGGATTGAACGTGAAGAAATTCAGTGCCATCCATGAATTCCAAAACCTACATGCAAGATATAAAGAAAAAATTAACGACTTCATCCGGGGTCACTTTTATGGGTGAAAGCAACTTTCTCCTCTCTATTTTTTTTTTTCTTTTATGTGTAACTTACCAGAAAAAAGATGTTGTTAAAGTATGACTTAATTTGGGATCTTATAACAGTAAAGATTGGAAGAGACTTTTTTTTTATGGTCCACCCAGTAAGTAAATGATTGGTTGGGTCAGTATAGTCAAGGTTGTTAAGCTCATTATTAACTGGTAAAGAAATGCATAAAGGAAATATATAGTACATGACTTATATTTATGTTGATCATATTTTCAAATGATGTGACCAAAATATACACGCACATATACACACACAGTGATACTGTTGATTTAAGTCATTTTCGAAGATACATTGGTTTTTTTTTTAAAAATATTATATAAAAAAAATAAAACTTGCTTTAGGTCATCTGGTTTATGTCGGCCATTAAAAATAGCAGAAATGCAGGACACTAAAATAACAAACCCATATAAAATCATATTTAAATAAATTTTAAAATAATATTATGTATACTATATAAATTAGCATAATAAAGTATGTTCAGCAGATGTTCTTATTTCAAATTCCTGCCAACAAGCAGCACTCAGGCATTGTTTTCCACTCCAACACCAATTTTGAATTCAGACTTGTTTACATCTGTGCTCTGCCGTTGACGTTCTTTCAATTACATTTCAATTGTGATTTAGAATACATTTTTGCCCATGGCTCCAAAGAAAAGAAAATTCCCATTGCTAACACTAAGCATAAAGCTATATCGCTGGAATATAAGGTAGAAATTAATTATTTTATTCAGAATACTGTATGTACATATCATAAATGCTGTAATAGGCAGTGATGAGTGCTTATTTGTGGTTTATAGTATAGTCATTTTGACTCAAGTCATAACATCTGGAACCAATTAACTTTAATTTCAACTTTTAACTTATTTTTATACTGATCATTTCCAGTTCTCTAATCAGTTTCTTGATATTAAGATGAAATTCATCAAGGAAGGCACCATAATTTTTGTTAACCAGAGTACTTTCAATCTTTTCCAAGATCATCTTCAGGAGTAAATTACAAAGACAAACTTATTGTAACTGTGATAAAATCTGTATTTTGTTGATTTTTTAAAAACACACGGACACGCTCTGTAATTATTTTAAATTTTTTCTGTTGTAGCTATGGAATTTTTCCAATGTTTTTTTTTCATAAGACTATTTGATCGCTAAATGTAAGATTTATAGTAATTATATGTGCATGCACAGTATTTAGTGGAAAGTGCTCAATGTCCGCAATAGAGCTAATATATGCAGTTGCATGGATATTAGTTTGTAACCCCGGGTTTTAGCAATCATCAAACCTGGGGTTACAAACTACTATCCATGCAACCATATATATATATATATATATATATATATATATATATATAATATGTAATATATTTCCTATTACTATAAATGTTATATTTAGGGAGTACATGTTTGACTACACATCCCTTTTATTTTAAACAGTGAAACCACTGTCAACTGGTCTGCAGATCAAATAGTCCTATGAAAAAAAATGTACCTCCCAACAAGAATTGAACCTTTTCTATCAGGAAAAGCCCTTTTAAAGCAAATGTACCTTACCAATTAAGCTATAGGAAACCGTGATGATCAAGCAAAGGTTCAATTGGACGAATATATACACCTCTCATTGCAATCTTTTTGAAATTTATAACTGCTAACTTTATCTTCATACCTGAAATATAAAATAATTATTTTTCAATCCAACATTATTGCTTATTACTATAAACATTATATTTAGTGAGTACACATCCTAGAGTAGACATTCTTGCTATTTTAAACAATGAAACCATTGTAAACCAAAATGTGTGTGTGTGAATGATGATTTTTTTTAATTTTTTTTTTTTAACAGCCATTATGATTTTGATTTGGAGAAGACTCTCTATTTATTTATTGCTGGCCGTTATGAGTTCTCAAATAAAGGTGCTGACATGTTTATTGAGTCCTTGGCACGACTTAACCATCATTTGAAGGTAAAAATTTAAATTATTTATCCATTAAACCTGTAAAATGGTAGACAAATTACAATTTGCTTTGATTCTTACTAATTCTATCAAACTGCAAATGTAAAATTTTACAAAACTTAAAGTATTGTACCACTTAGATATTGTGGGTTTTACAAGTACTTGAATTAATTGTATTTAATTCTTTTCATTAAATTTTGAAATCATTAAATAATAATTGATGCTAAATTCAGTAATTGACCACTACTCCAACATCAGTTATTCTCATCAATCATACCAAAGTAGCCATGTTATTCTTGTTCTGTAAATTGTAAGCATCATATGAGAAATAAAAACTTTTTCCAATTGATTATTCTCTTTGTTGAGTACTGTGTATATAAGGGTACAAAGTTTAATTTTTTTTTTTTTATCCCCCACCACATTTCATGAGTTTTTGTAGCTATTAGAATTCATAATTGTCTTTTTCTTTTTTTTGTTGTTGTTGTAGGTAATTCAAATTAATATTTACTGTTACCATTGATTTCTCTGTTAGTTTGCTTTCTAAGCAAATAAAAAAAAATCAACCTTAACACAGTTACAGCTACATGACACATGCTTTGTTACATTGTTTCTAATACATAAAGGCATCCATTCAACAATTTCATTTAAAGCAACATTAATTGCTACCACAATGTACTTATCCCAGTTTAATGAGCAGAAGACATGCTTATTTTGTTGTGCTGTATATTGCAAATATCCAAGATAATAGTGAACTGAAGATTAAATTGAATTTGATCACATGATAGCAAATGCTAAATTGGTAAAATTTTGAGGTACATATTCAGACTCTAACTTATTTTTATTGCTGTCCACCCATTTAGGCTCAACTGCAACTACTGTTTATATTTATTCATTTGCATGATTCTATATTTTACTCTATTTTATCTCCTTACTGATTCAATTTGAAAATATATTCTTAGCTTCAAAGAAATACAAACAAGTCTTTTTCTTTCTGTTTTTATCTATCTGTAAAATGTACTAAGAACAAACAAACAAAAAAAAAACAGCAATCCAATCCTGTTTGCTCCTTAATTTTTTATAAGGCAATAAAGCCATTTGTTCCTACCTGGATCGATTTCATTGCTTTACTGTTTTCCATTTTATCACTGTATCTTATTCACAGCAAAATAACAGTGACATGACAGTTGTAGCATTCCTCATTTTTCCAACCCGAACCAACAACTACAATGTGGATTCCCTTCGGGGTCAGGCTATTTCTAAACAGTTACAAGAGACATGCAACCATGTTGTGAGTCAAATTGGACGACGCATTTTAGAAACATGCATGAGGTAAATCGTTTTCGTCCTTCTGTCCAATAAAATAAAACAAAACTGATAATCTGATATGATAATGATATACTAGACTGCTAGAATGTTGTATAAAGCATTATTAATTTAGTATTGGAATTGAAAAGAATCAACAAACAAAATAATAGTGACTTTGATAATGTTTATATTTTGATACTATGATTTGTTTCCTTTTGACTATTGCATTTTGTGTCTGTTTATGACACTGTCTTAATTTAAATATTAAGCACTTTGTATAGTACAATTGTAAAACTCATTTAATTAACATCATAGAAATTTAAAATTTTAATATTATAATTTAGACTTTGTTTCATGTCTATTGATTATTAACAATTCAGCCAAGAACAAGCTGAATATTTATAGCTATGCATTTATAATGTTCAAGTTATCTATTAACAATGACTACCCATGTGAATAAAATTGTTTATATATATATTTAATAACTTTTCAAAGTGAGCTTGTAGTTTTCTTTATTTTTCAAAAAATTGTTGTTTAATGAAAGTCATTAGATATCATTTTATTGTATAATGTTATAAGTGAACACAATGAGAATTTTTTGAAAATCTCTCATTAAGTTCATTATAGAATTTGTGCAGTAATTTTTCAATCACTCTTTATATAAAATTATCTCAAGTAATTTTGATCAAAAATGCATCTATTTTATAGGCAAGATATAAAAAACATGGGTTTGTTTAATACACAAAAAGTATTTTCTTCCCTTCCGCTTATTGAAAACCTAAAAGTTTCTGACAGTCTTTTTTTTTTTTTTTTTTTTTTTTTGACCACCTTTGGAATTAATATAATTAATGCTGTATCTCTTCTGTTTTTTTTTTATAGCTGGTGCCAAGAGACTTTTATTAGCAGAAAAATGAAATTAAATAATTTGGTGATCATATTATAATTACCCTTTTACTATTACAAAAGAAATATACATATACATACTGCTATCACATTATTGATGTTAATAAATTATGCAATGTTTTTTGTTTTTTTTTTTTTTTAGAACTATTCAATTTCCACTGTTCAACAACTTGAAAAAAAGAAAAATAAGAATAAGATAACTAGCTAAAAAATCTGATTGTTAATGTTATAACTTGAAATTAGTATTAGTTCATTGTTAAAGTTTTTGAATACAAAAATTGCCACAATTATTTTACTATTAGTTTATTTTATTTCTACTTTCACTCAAACTAGACAATGGTTTATTTACTGGGTTTGACTTTTCCTTTCAGGGGTAATATTCCCACTGGAAATGATATTTTATTGGAAGACGATATTGTCAAATTAAAGAGATGTATTTATGCAGCCCAGGTGAGATTGTCTTTTGACTACCAATTTGAATCATTTCTTTGCTTAAATATTCAAACATTCAATAATATGCAACACATCACTGTCATTGTTTCTATTTCAAATATAAAACTATATATATATATGCCAACCTGTCACAATACCAATGTAGAATTGAAGTAATATATATCTATCTATACATCCATCTATCTGCCCCCTACTTAACACTAGAATGTTTCATTATTACTTGACATGTAAACATGCTTTGTGTTATAAGAACGGAATATCCCATTAATAAGTAGTGAGAACAGTTTGTTAATATATTACTTTTTATTTCTTTTGTTTCATTTTAGATTTCTTTGAATATATTTACTTTTAATGATTTTAAAGTTAAATTCTCTGTTACATGTAACAATAGTTAATTATACAGATAAAATGTTTTGATTACTCATGCAAAAAATATAACCAGTACAATTATAAAATTACTTAAATATTAACAACTTTTTTAAACTTGTTAATTATTAACAAAGAATAATATAAATCTGAAAACTACATGAAATACTACAGTATTTTTCAAATGAAATATCTCTCAATTGTCATTCCGTACTTTCAAAATAATTTTATTTTTCTTATAAAAATGTACAAAAATCAAGTAAGAACATTTATGACTGATTTTTTGTTATAAATCTTTCAGTCAATTGCTTTTTGTGTAGATCTTCTTTGGTTTTAATCTGAGCAAAGTTATATGCTGATATTTTTTGCTTTTGCTTCATTAGTGGCAGCTTCAAGAATATTTTATGTGTTCAGAAAGAGAAATTGAAGAAGAACAATGAAATAATTTTTTTAACAATTTTTTTACAATTGTAAAAAAAATAGATATTTTGTGGTTTTTAAGAAGTTGCTCTTATTTTATTTTTTTGTGAATATTGCAAATAGATACATTGTCGATTATAAAAGTAACATTTTTATTGATAAACTTCTGGTAACACTGTTCAAGTACACCACCAAATAAGTACAAAAATAAAAACATTAGCTCCTCTCACCAAAAGTCAATTCATAATTACAAACAAGAATCGCAAATATTGTTAGTTTCATCAGAGTATAAACTCTTTGTTTTCATTGTGCTGTCTTTAAGCTAAATTGCATTATCCATTTGTTTTGCTCATGTGCTTGAATAGCTTCTCAAGACTCTATCCAATATTACTAAAATTATTGACATGATTACAGAATGTATGATTATTTTTTCTTGAATCAAACCTTTCATTTTTTTTTTTTTTTTTTTTAAATTTATGCAGATATCAGATTTCTTAAGAAATCTGGTCATCTTGGAAAAAGTTAACTGATATTTGCAGAAATTTTTAAAAGGAAAAAATCCAAGAATTTTGTGCAATCTTCTTGGCAGTAATTGTAGCAAATGTCAATGCACTCTAGTGGTTTCTCTTGGTTTTACAGTAGAAAAAATCTGCACTTTGTCTTCCACAGTTACGCATATAGGAATATTTTAAGTTAAATAAAAAAGGTTTCAGCTGATAAAAGCAGCCACATGTCAAGGAATATTAATTTTAAAAAAGAAAAACAAAAAAATTTTAAGAGATAGATTTGCATGTATAACATGCAATCACCAGTGAATTTCTTTATGTACAGGGATGTTTTATAAAGATTATGAAAGAAACAAACATATTGCATAATTTGATTTATAAGTTTACATCATAATGAACACTAACAATAAGACTAGATTCCAATTATTTCCAATAATTGTAATTTTTGAATATTATTACTAAGACAAAATAGTAATTTTATTTTTTGTTATTGCTTTCTAATTTACCAAAAATTATAAGACCAGAGCATTGATGCGTTGCCATTTCAAAATATTGTTACTTGCTTCAAGTGCTGAATATTAGTTTCCCAGTTGGATATTTTAACTTGTGAAAAAAGTGACCTTGAACTTTTAATTATCACTGACTTTATGGTAGTTGTAGAGGAGTGTTATTTAATTTGCTTATGAAACACTTCTTCCAATGATGTAACAATAATTGTGCTGCTTTACTTAACTGTATTTTGGTTTAATCATCTTGTATTTTTGTTTTTAGCGCCGTGAGCTTCCACCTGTTTGTACTCACAATGTTATAGATGATGGACATGATCAAGTTTTGAATTCCATTCGTCGGTGTAAGCTTTTCAACCACAAAGATGACAGAGTAAAGGTAATTTTTGGCCTTTCTCATCCAAACAGATAATGCAAAAACTATAACTGAAAAGTGTTTTAATCATTGGTTTTCATACTTTTCTAAATAACACTAGATGTTAACACAATTTTTAAAAAAATAAAAAAATTTCAACAGTTTCTTCTTGGGTCAAAATTAGACATTTTATCCTCATGCTTATTGAATTTACTGAATGTATTCAACAATTGATTGTAAATAGTTTTGTCTGCCCAGTTGAAATTTTATGATACTTTTAAAATACTTTGAGTATTTTGAACTATTCTCCACACCTTTTTGTAATCGTAAACACATCTTTAGATGTCCCTTATTATTTGGCTGATAGGAGATATTTTGTACAAGCTGATTGTTTGTTAGTCTGGTTAAGAAGAAAAAATTGAAACTATCTGGATTTCACTACTTGGTTCACAAATTGAACACAAGATGGCTGCAACACTTAATTAACCAATGCCTATATCTACAACACCACTGTCATCAAAGATATCAATGGAAAATTTTTAAGCATGTTAGATCTTTTTAACATTTGGTTATCATGGCTGCTTTGTGACACTCTTAATAATCTTATTTCTTGTTTTTGAGATGAGGAAATGTCAATGTTCTTTGATTTATTTGGACTTTTGTTCTCATCTTTGGTTACAGACACAAAGTTTTATTTCAAATATCATAAATAAAATTATCAAAAGTGTTACAAACCAAAATGTAGTTGTTATTGGTATTTATAGTGTTGTAGTTATTTAATGGTTGTGAGTTCAATTTCTAAACCAGTTAAATTCAATATACTATGGCATCATGGGAACAAAAATAACCCAATAATCAGCCAAAAATAATGGAAGATGGCCAACAGGTACTTGGTTGAAACATATGTCAATAATATCTGCAACAAGCAAAGATGAGATTAAAGAACAAAAATACTGTTATTTGAGTTTGTATTATTGTATAACTTTATATAAATTATGATAATATCATAGAAGATTTTAAAGAATAAGTAATACATGTGAAGTTGGCAGAACCATTATCTGCATAGAATCTGTAAACAGTTCAAATTCTAGCTAGCCTATTTTATATTCACTTCACACTAATGACACTGGAAAAAGTATGAATCCATTTCTCTTGACACTATGTCCTCTTGCCAGGTAACCTAACAAAATTTCTTTTCATTGGCATACTATGATGGTTGACTAAGAAAAGAGTAAGTAAAAGAACTTTCACTAATTGCTCTTCCTTCCAAGTAGTTGCAGCTGAAAACTTATTTCCATTGTTAATATTAGTTTTGTGTGTGTGTCTCTCTCTCTTTTCTTTCCCTAAGCAACCACATGTTTTTCTTCCATCTTTACAAAGTTAAATAAAAATTTACCTCCATTTTCTCATCTATACAGTCAGGACTAAAATCTCATGAATATATTTGTGGAAAAGACCCTCATTTCCAAATCTTCAAAAATCATAGATTATACATTGATGTATGGAATACAAATTAGACAGAACATTCAAATAAGGACATCTTTCTGTTTTGGTTAAATCTCCAAAATGCATATAACTTTGCATGGACTGATATAATAGGCTCCAAATTCCTTCTACATCCCAGAATATATACAACAGCTAATTGCAGCATACTACAATGCTTTGTAAATTAGTTTCACAATAGCCAACAACATGACTGACTGCTAATAACTGGCACATGTGCTCCCATAGCAATATGCAACATTACATCTTCCTTTTCATCAACACAATGGAAATCCTCATAAAAGCTAATTGCAATATCAAAAAAATTTGAAGTTGCTAAATATTCTAATGTCATTTCAAACCCAAGAAGAACAAATACTTATAGCTTGTCAGTAAAAAGCCCACTACAGCTCACTTTAAAATTGTAGGGAAAAAGATCCCAATGGTGCAGGAAGAATTGTCAAAAGGCTTAGGTCATTAGCATTCAGTGCTACAAATCGAAGGAGCTTAAGATGTCTTGGCCCAAGAAATTTTCAAAGACACCAAATGTTTGAAATAAGTAAACATCTATAACCTAGGAACTATAGATGAATGTGATCTTCTAGACAGATACCAAATGTGGATAATCTTGTTCAACCTGCCATTCCAAACATACCTGGTATTAATGACCAGAATCAAGGTAATGGAAAAAGAGTTTAGTGTCTAAGGTGATGGTTAGAGGTGTGACCCTCTATAAAAGAGTGGTAAAATTTAATCTATCAGCAAATGTATTGTTTAATTTCATACTTAGAGACTACAAAGCAGTTCAAGCCATGCAGCCCACTGTATAAACTGAGTATAAATCAAATATAGTACAGGCAGAGGAACAAGCTGAGTGTAGCAGACTAACATGACTAGAAAGGCATTGACTAGAGAAAACAAAAATGGAAATAGCAGTTCCAATTTGCAGAAAGCATGAAACTATAGTTGAAAAGGGCAGACAGTGGAAGTAATCCACCAACCAAGGCAGGAAACTTGACCCACATTGGAATCACTGATTAACTGTCAGCTGTCATGAAATCATCTTCAGGCAAAATGCAACTGACCTTAACTGGAATGTTGGTTCATGCAACATATGAACTGCTGGTTTTCAATACAGAATTCCTGACAACATTTGTAACCTACAGGGAATAAGGATCCTTGGAGCATATTCTTACAGGATTCAAGACAGCACTCAACAAGTATACATTGGAGACATGAATAATTACTGATGGTAGAACTTGAAAATACTTAATACTTGTCAAGACTGCATGAGAATACTCTTTGATTTTGAGAATAACTTGATAAGAAATGCTGTAATAAATAGCACTTATTTTAAAGTTAGATCAGAAAAAAAGGCTGAAGAAAAATATGATACCTAAAACTTTCTGTCCAAAACAAAAAAAAAATTATAGTTTGTCTAATCATCCTTAAAAAAAAAATTTATTTTATTTTTTGAATTTACAGCATCTGAAAGCACTTAAATAAATCCTATTCTCTTGTTAAGTCTATTCAGTTGTTTATTTTGTAAGTAAAATTATTGTTGTAGTATTTTCTATACTTACCAAATGAGAGAAAGGAAGCTGCTGGGAAGGTATAAAATTGAAAAAAATATAGTCTTTTGCTTTGATAGTAATTTGTCTCAGTCAAAAATCTCAAAAGAGGCTTGTTTTTCTACAATTGCAACTGGTAACAAAAAAAAACTTTATGCTTGTTTTATTGTTAGCACTAATTTAGCTGAAAATCTGCAAGTTAAAAATTACATTCACTACTTGCTAATTGGTAAAATCTTCTTTTATGGTCTGTGTCCTTCAGGATGCAGGCAATCATGGTTCTCTACAAGTTCCTACCCTTTGTAGCTATTAACAATGTTTGTCTCCTTTCTATACCCCCAGTCCCTGTTCTGCCATCCATTTATACAAGCTTTCTGTTTCCATCTGCCACTCTTACCTTCAATAATAACAGATTATTTATTCTTTTAACAATTTGAAAAAAATTATTAAAAATGGAAATTATAGGAAATAACCTATATAATTATAGAAAAATTGTTACTTTTGATCTCAATAACAAACATTAATATAAACCACAGTATAATGTCCTTTCATCTTTTATCCAAATATAAATGTTTTCACTCATGCTTTATTAGATTTGAACTGCAGTAAACTTTTGATGATGCCATTTTCCTTGCAGCATATCACAGTAGCTGTTTATAAAAAACATCCCCTTTTCCAATTTCTTTATTACTCTTGTAATAGGAATACAAGTAAAAGCACAAAAGGCTGATAGTGTATAATAAAAAAAAAAAAACACTTCCTCACTTGGTATTTTCCAACATTAGAAGAAACATCATTTTCATGTGTTTACTACATACATCTCTCTGGTTTCTTGTGAAATATATTACATTTTTTAAATATTCTTTCAGATAATCTTTCATCCAGAATTTTTGAATTCTACAAACCCACTATTTGGTTTAGACTATGAAGACTTTGTCAGAGGGTGCCATCTTGGTGTGTTTCCATCTTATTATGAACCCTGGGGTTATACTCCAGGTAAGTAAAACAATACATGTAACATTCATATATAAACAGACATGACATATCTTATTCATAAGTATGGCAAAGTATTGAAAAGTTCTCAGCTTGACCCCCAACTTCCCAAAATAAAACTATCTGCATAATGAATATGCATAATAACCTGACATATTAAAAAGATAATTTCTATTGTATTCTTTAATGTTGAAATTTGTTTCTATAAGCAATGATGCTTAGTGATTTTGAAATTAGTTTACCATAACAAATGGAAAGACTGCTGGAAAATAGTACAACAGTATTTGATATACCTTTTGATTTGAAAGATGTACTGTCTACATATAGAACAGGATCTTGATACTTTTTATTTCTTTAAGAATCCTAAAGAGAATTTATTCTTTATTTCTGATAAATTACACATAATACCTTTTTCTTTTTTTTTTTTTTTTTTTTTTTTGTCTGTTCCAGCTGAGTGTACAGTCATGGGTATTCCAAGTATAACAACAAATCTCTCAGGCTTTGGTTGTTTTATGCAAGAACATGTTGTGGATCCCAAATCATATGGCATCTATGTTATAGATAGACGCTACAAAAATCCTGAGGAATCGGTGCAACAACTGACTCAAGTAAGTAACAAGTTGCACAGATATAGAAAAATCAGAAGGAATTTTTTTGCAGACCATTTTTTCCCTCCCAAATGATTAATTATATCTTTATATTTTCATTTATTTTGTGTGCATATATGTTAATATTAACACCACTTGAGTATTGTAGGTTTTATAATAATATAGGTTGACTATAATGTATTTGAAGTGTTTTATTCCAGTCAGTAATGCTAGCATCTAACATTGCATTTGCTATCCCACCAAATATATCAAAATATTTGTACCAAAAATCAGTTTGAAAACACTGATGTACTTTTAGCGTATTTAGGATCTTATTAACTAGTTATTGTTATAATTTAAGCAACTACTTTGTGAAAAGTATATTTACAATACTGAAAACAAATAGATTCAATGGTTTACAGTAAACAATCTTTGCCTATATATATACTTAAATATAGTGTGTATAATCAATAGAAAATGAAATATTGCTATTTATCATGAGATAGAAAGATCTTTTAAAATTAAAGTGAAGCATTAAGAATTTTATAAACCATGTGTGTTGCATGGTATATAAACTTACCTGCCAAAGAAAGAGCTTTGTACCAATTAGGGTTCAGATCTTTTAAAAAGTTGCAAGTGCTGTCATCGATGTAGGCATCATGTTTATACTTTATCCATAATCCATTGTAGCAACAAAATACATACCACTCTGAATTAAGACATTTTGTACATGATTTGTTTTTGCACTCTCTCTTTTTTTTTTTTTTTTTTTTTTTTTTATAGATTTTGTATGACTTTAGTTGTTTGTCAAGACGACAAAGAATTATCCAAAGAAACCGAACAGAACGTCTTAGTGAACTGCTTGATTGGAAAAATCTTGGAATTGTAAGTCTACCATATTTCATTGTTCCTCACTTGAATTCTTTCTGAAGCCTGTAATCATCCATTATTGCGTAATGACATGCAATTGATGTTGTAAAGTTTTTTTTATTAAAGTCTTTCTTTTTTTGATTATCAACTGTGATTGTCTTAAGAATTTATTACAGTTGCTAAAGAAAAGTTTGGAAAGGAAATGTGTAATTTCCACCTGAAAGATTCAATAGACCGCTATGTTAAATAGACCATGTTTAAATGAGGATGAGCGATTGCTGCAGAGATATATATATATATATTGTTACGTTAACCCCATATTTGTACCCTCACCTCAGATTTTATAAGTACATTTTCAGTACCTTTTGTATTTGCGACGAAACATATGAATCTTAACTTCTTTATTTCTTAAATATGCAGATTGTGAGATATATATTGTTTTTATAACCAGATGAGTCAGGGCCAGTTCTCGGAAAAGAACCTTCTCTTCTACTCCCATTTCCTACCTGGTCCCTGACACATAGGCCAAACAAACACTGTTTGACAGGTGTGAATGATGTTAACCAGTTCCATAGTCGCTGGCCAAGAATAACGCTGTTTGACAGATAACTGTGGATGATATTAACAGGGTCCGTGAATGACACATACCTTTTTTTGGGGGCCAACATGTGGCTCAAAATATAGCAGTTTTCGTTTCGCACGTGTTGAGGTAACAACAACCACACAGTTGCTGGCTATCAGAGGAGTCGGACGTCACCAAAAACCCGTCTTACCTATTCGCCACTAGAAGAATTAGATGCCACCAAAAACCAAAGGACCGACGCAAGATTGTAGATCAACATTGTCAATCCCATCCGTTACTTTCAAAGAAGTGTATAAATATCCTTTGAACAAATTGTACCCCGATAATTGTCAATCGACGTCGATTCCAATCATATGTAAGTTTCTGCATGTTTTTCCCTATCTTAAAATCTGCTATTTCTGTATTCATATGAATTTCGCCGCATTAGTATCTGTTTAATAATTGGTAACTTATCTCCCCATCCCTTGTATTATTTAGTTTTCTTTTTCTTACATTCACACTCTGTGTATTCTAGAAATAAAATCTTTGTATTATATATTCTCATGTTGTCTTCTGTTGTTCTGTGTCTGCGAATTGTTCATTTTCTCTCTGCGTTTACCGACGTCCGAATTGGAGAATTCCCCTCCCAACGTTCTTTTCTTTTTTTTTATATCGAACCTTGGGATCTCTTACTTATAATTTTTTTATTTTCTCGTTGCGTCCCGGCTATCGTAGTCCCAACGAAACCCCGGACGTAACAATATATATATATATATATATATATATATATATATATATATATTTGACCTAATAAAATGTCCAAAATTCATGTTTTTGTTCAGTACTTTTGAATGTTTCAGTCATTATCAAAAACTAGACATTGTCAGTATGGTTGACAAGATTTTGTTACATCTTTTTTAAATTTTTTTTTTTTTTTTTTTTAGCACAGCAGTTCTAATTTAAATTTACATGTATTGTATAAATGACATTATGCATAGGATTGTTTCACAGAGCTTGACAGCAGTGGAAATGAATATGTCAGACATTTTATAAGTAGTATTTTTATCTTGTATGCATATTAAATATTTTGTATGCACTTTAAAATACCAACTGTATGTGGTGTAAAATATTTTATTTCATTAGGGTTGTTTGTATTTTTACTTGCAGTGAGTGCTGTATGGTATTTTGGCATTATCTACTAATATATGCCTTAGGTTAATAGTTGTAATATGTGCAGATAGCATAACTGTTATCATCATGTAAAGTGGATTTGGCAATTCAAATTCCAGCTTTGTCTATTGGATTCATTTCTCACTACTCTCCTAGAATACATGAGAATTCATAAATAACATTGTTTTTACATATAAGGGTGGATATTTTTGATGTTTTGAGTTATTATTAATAATTAGGTGAGATGTTTTCAACTTTTTATGATAAATGATGTTTAGAATCATTAAGTGATATGCCACAGCAAATTATATTGTTCTATGGCTTTTTAATCTTGCAATCAACACTTGTAATCTGCTTCCATTATCCAGAATTATTAAAAACCATGTTAGGATTACAAGCAGAACAATATTAGGGCATGTTACTGTTGTTGTTGCCATCATAATCCTCCTCCTCCTTAGCTATCATGTTCATTCAGGATGTAAGTGATCACACCTATCCACAGAATCCTTTTTCTTTTAATATTTATAAATGCTGGATTGCCATGACAGTTCTTGGAAAATATATGGAAATAGATTCCTGTTGCTTTCTTCAGTTTTAAATTCTAGACTGGTTGCCATCCAAGGCTAATGAATCAAGTCTAACTTTGCTATTTAACTCATCTGGGAGAATGTAAAGTGAATACAAACTGTCTCAGTCAAAATTAGAATTCTGTTTGCTAATTCCATTTTTCCATGCTGTTAGCCATCTTTAGCTATCTGTAACTTTGCTGAAAAAAAAATTTATTCAGTAACTTTTTCTAAGATTCTTTCTTAATCTTTTTCAATTTGAAATTGTTTATTAAAAACTATTTAGAATATAAAAAGATGTTAAGAAAAACAATTACTTTAGTTTTTATATTGTTTTTAGAATTAACATTAATTTTTTGATTATTGTTTTACTTTTCATCCTTTTAACTTAATTTTTCTTCCAGTATTATGTAAAGGCACGTAGAATGGCACTTCATAAAACACACCCTGAAATATTTGATGAAGACAGCATCACGGTATGTGCATACACTTAGAATTTCTCTCTAAGTTTTAATTCTATTCAGCCATTGAAAGCATTTTAATTAACACATATTTCTGCATATAAGACGACCTTTAAATCCCCAAAATAACCCTTAAAAATTGGGGGGGGGTCATCTTATACTACAATTCTAAAAAAGAAACCTTAAATTCTGAGTGATGTTTGTCAGTAGGCTAACCTCACCTTTGGTGTGATAATCAATAACACATAAAAAGATTCATATTATCAAATAAACTGATAATAAAAGTAATAAAACCATTTCTACTGGCATAACTTCATAATAAATTGCCTATGCAAAGAATAATTCCATATCAATGAAATCAACTTGTATCCATTCAAGATCAGCTGAGAAAATGTAAACATAGAGTTGTAATTATGTTCACAGCAATGGAATGTACTATTATCATACATTATCGTACTGTTATTAGCGGTATTTTATGATTGTCAATGAAGTATAAGTAAATGGCCATTAGTACACCAGAAGAAGAGTCAGTATTTGCAACAGATCACATGACGAAATATAAACAAAACCATGGTTTTCCAGGGGACTTGTATAGGAAAAACATGATTTAGAATCAGTTTTGTTATTTTGTTTATTGTAACATTTCAAATAACATCATCTTTATATAAAAACTAAACAGTTATATTATACTACAGGTATAGGATGAATTCATCAAAATTTGCTACATTTTTTTTACCTTGTCTTATTTAAAGTTCGCCTTATATGCAGAAATATACTGTATATAGCGCTATGTGTAGATTTTATCACATGCACCCCCAATTTCATTTACAGCTTTTTTTTTGTTTTTTTGTTGTTTTTTTTTTCCTTCACAATTTCACATTTGACTCTATCTCATTTGAACAGGGCAAGAAACTTTTGTACCCAAGACCTCCATCTGAGCCACCTTCACCTGCTTCATCTCGTGCTACAACTCCAGTCCCAAGTGATGGTGAAGAAGATAATGGACATGATGAAGAACAAGAAGAATTGGAAGCCAGAGCACTTGGCCTTACTGCTTCTCAAGAAGATGCACCCAAATTGGAAATTGGCAATGCTTAAATAAAGAATGAATTATGACGTGATGCCTACTGCTTATAGCAAGACTTTTTTCTTTTCCTTGGGATGTGTAAAAGTGTATTGTTCTGGATAAATTGTTATTAGACTATTACATGATATATGAAATTTATATATATATTGCTTGGAAAAATTGAGTTCTTATATATGCATGTGTGTAAATCAGAGCAATGATTGAAATTGCTTTAGATAAAAAAAATTGTTTGCATTGCCACTTTTACCCTTGTATTTCCCCTCCCCTTATATTTCCTCCCTCACAAACTGGATTCTTTATTTTCTCTCTCACTCTCTTCCATTTCTCCTTCCTTGGCACTTTTTTCATTTCTTTCTATTCTCTCCCTTGCTATTTTCTCTAACAGTTTTGTTTCTTTCCATTCTTTACCCACTTCAAAACTTCAAAAGCCTGTTTAATGATTTAAAACATTTTTTTAAAAATCTGTTCATCATTTTTTCTTCAGTGTTTTTGTACTTTGCTTGTTTTTTATTTCCTTCAAATATTTTTGTTTTATTTTGTTCAAATTATCAATTTGTTGGGTTTTTTTTTTTGTTCTGATGTCACTTTGCTGTTACTTCTTTTTTTCCAAGTGTAAATTAAAAATGAAAATTGTCATTTGAAATTTTGTGATGTCATCTATCAAGGAAGATAACAACTGATCAATTTACTGAAACTTTCACCATTTAAAAAAATAATTTAAAATTTGAGGATAACAATTGAATTCACTTTGAAATTTATGGTGATCCTTCTAAATCTTGACAAGAGAACTGCCTTATTACTAGGAACATAAAGTTGATGTTTTCTCACACCAGTAAATGTTAAGCTATGATTTTTGTAGTAAATATGGGTAGTTTAAATGCATTCCTTATTTTTCTTTACTTTTAAATAAAGAGAAATTTTAACAATCTGTATTTTTATCACAAATTTATATTTATAACTGACAACTATTATAATGACTATATTTATTTGAATTGGGCACTTTTAAGAAATATATTGTGAGTGATAAGGTTTTGTATTTTTAAGATATTTTTTATTACCATATTAATGTTACATTAAAATAAATAGAAAAAAAAAAACGTATATGGTCAAAGAAAGCAATTATTAGTATTACTTCAGATTAGTTTTATGACTCTCTTGCTGCTGCTGATGATAATGATAATAAAACTATCAGCTTTCACTTTTCTGATTTGAAAATCAGCCCACTGAATAATTTTCATATTTTCTATTTTACATTAAAATTTTTTTTTTTTTTAATAAAAAAAATACTTTGCTATTTTTGGACATCTTTCATTAATGTTATTAGGAATTGCTCACAGTAAAATTTGTCATAACCAATTAGGAGTATAAATATCTGTTTAGAACTGTAGCAAGCCTGTTACAAAATTTATTTTAAAAGGACACAAAAGCATTTGGCATTGTCTTCATTTTTACACCTATAAAAGATAAGTGTGAAAAAGTTTACCTGGAATTCTCATGCTTTCCAATTTGTTTTTCTAAATGCTCTGCTACCAGGAGTACAATTCATAATGAACACTTTAAGCTGAAAGTTTATGCTAGATGTAGACTTCCAACCTTCTCTGTAGAATGATGTAGCTTTCATGGTTTTCTAAAAATTGAAGAATTAACAATGAAAACTTTGACTTTTGAAATGAGTGTGCAGTCTGGAGAATGTCTGTACAATAAGTCTTCTAGTTTTGTATTTATTCAATTTCTTTGTTACTTTTCTGACAAAATGAATAAAACCTGTTTAACCTCTTGAGAGCTAGAGAATAGTGTTTGCTTTATCTCAAAATATATATGACTTTAAAATGCTCATATTAGATTTCATTCTAAAATTTCTTTAATTATATATTTCTTTTTCTTGCTGTAAACATTCAAAGTTTTTCATTAAACCAGTAATTACTATAGTTTATGATTAACATTAGTGGATATATATTCTACTAGATACTAGTTTGAGTATGTAAACTTCCTGAGTTATCTTTTTCATCAGACCCACTTCTATTTTCTTTCTGACTGCTGATTGTGTTTCTTGTCATTTCACCCAAAGCACCTAGAGATGTCTTTCTTTCTTTCGGAGAGGTTTCAACCTTTCAGTAGAATGATAAGATACCTTTACCAGCAAATATACATTTATATCTGTTTTAAATTTATCTTTATTAATATCTTTATATTTTAATTTTCATCTGTGTTTTATTGTCTTTGTTTCATTATGCTCATGAGGTACTAAAATATTTCCCTGACATTCTTATTAAACAATGTTTCAAATGCAATTCCCCATTCTTCTACTTTAAAGGACTTCTTTTAAGGTTTGGTTTGGTTTGATTTATTTTGTTTTACGGCATATCAACCTCAGTGGGTTATTTAATGCCGACAACATTTTTAGGATAGATTTGTATGAATAGAATATGTATTCTTTGGTTTAGATTGGTTTGATTTATTTCGTTTTACGTCATATCAACCTCAATGGGTTATTTAATGCCAACAACATTTTTTATTGCTGGTAATATTTTGTTTTGTCAAAAATCTGTTTCTGGTAATATTTTTCCTTCAAAATTGTATTGCTGGTAATAATTTTTTTCAAAAAAGTATTGCCGATAATAGTTAACTATTTGCCCATAGCTGGGACCCTAACAGGTGCTACCACCCCAGGTCAGGGTGGACCTGGGAACACCAGCAATTAAGAGGTGGTTCCATGCTCCTCAAAACCTCCTGATCAGAGGCCTTGCTGCTGGACACTTCTTTTTAAGCAACTTAGGCATTATTTACTCTCTTTGATAAAAGAAGAAAAAAAAAAAAATGAAAGAAATTAGTTTCTTGAAATCTCTTTTACAGTGGCAGAACTCTGGACTTAAATGAAAATCATCTTTGATCCCATCAACATAAGTGGGTTTTTAAATTTCATACAATTCATGTATTTTTAAAATCCACAGTATTAATATTTAACTTCAATAATATTTTGGAATCAGTTGTCAGCTTTGTTAAAATTAGAGGAAATTTGTAATTCTTTTGTTTCTCCTCTACTTGGGTGTATGCACAAAATTAATGCTCTCTGGAATAGTGTATGTAAGGGTTTTTTGCAATAGTTGAATTTTTATTTCTAATAGATTTATCTATTATGACACTTACATTTTTGAAGTGTCCTTATATTACAAAAACATGCTCAGGTACACTGCTGTCAAACTGCTGTTTATTTTGTTTATTGCTTTTAAATTTCTTTTAATGTTTATTTTCTCTGTCTATTAAGAAAAGAATAATTTTATTTTTTTATATGCTTTAAATATTTTTAATTTATTTTTTTTTTAATTTTTATGTTGACATAAATGTATATACCAATCCCAGAAGTAAAATAATAAAGAAATTCCTTCTTATTTACTATACATTTTTTTGTGCTACCATTCTATGAACAGTTTGAAAGACATTTTCTTTAGTTATTATTCTCTCCCACTTTTGGCCAGTAATGAATAGACAGAATCTTAATTATTAATCACTGTTGCTATTTGACTTGATATTCTTCAATATCAACAAGAATTATTATTTTCTTATACATTTCCTAAATTTTAGATTTTTTTGTAACAATTTATCAATAAAAATTTGACTTTGTTGACAATTTGTTGTCATTGTCCACCATCTACGAATGTATTTTTTGAGTTTATACTTTTAGAAACTCTAATTTGCTTGTTGCTTCACACTAGGCAATTTATCTACATATATAATAAGTGACTTTTTTAATGTTTTGTAATTTTCTTGTGAATTAATGTCATATTAAATAAATGTTTGCTTAATACATAGGTATCTCTAATGAAAATCATAATGTCTTATTGAAAAATATCAATTAAAAATTTAAAAAGTCGGTTATCATTTTTCTAACTTTCAAAATGCATATGAACACAACTTTGTGAAAAAAAAAAACAACACTTCTAATTAAAGTTAAAATTTTCCTTTGAATTGGCAAAAATCAACAATGGCTGTTATCTGATTGACAGAAAACTCAATATTGTAAACAAATAAAAATTAAAGAAAATCTATTAATAATAAAAACAATCCTAATGTTGAGAATTTTATGTATTTAACAATTTTATGGGAAATAGTTACTTTAATCATTATTTGATTTAACTACACCACAAAATTTCTAATTTTATTTAAGCATTAGAAAATGTATTTTTATATCATGGGTGGCTTGTATCAGTCAGAATGAGTCAAAGGTCAGTTCGGGTGGGTAAGATGATACTTGTATTACTAGTTGATGACTGGCACAAATTTGTGTTGATACATCTCAACTGAATTGCTACCATTTGTAAATATGGTGGCCTGTAATAAAAATCAGTATTTTATCTTTTGTAAAGTAATTATTTTTCTGTAATTTGTTGTTGATCATGATTTTTTAAATAAAACAATCATTACTTTTAAAAAGTTAATTCTGGGACACCTTCTCTCATGAAATGTTGATAATAAAAAAAAAAAAAAAAAATGAAAGAAAAATATGTTTACTATTTTTTTGTCTTGAGTAATAAAATATTTTTGGTGAGAATAATTATTATAGTTAAAGAAATAAAATTTTCACTGCAAAACATTTAAAAAAAACAAATTTTTTTGAAGAATATTTTGAAAATAAAATATTTTCAAAATAGAAAAAAATTCATACAAGTTATACACAAATGAAGTATTGGAGCAATATGGAAAAAAGAGTTTTACATGGAAGACAAGTGCAAACTATTTTAGTGGTTTGCATGAGAAATCAATGCACTATATTAGTTTAAAAATCTTAAAGGAAACAAATAAATACATTTTTAAATAATCTACCTAGGTCATTGTTTTTTAATTGTGTCCTTGTCATCTTTTTTTTTTTTTTTTTTTTTTATAGCAAAATTTAAGATTCGTTTCTTAAATTGCACATTGCATATATGTAAATTCCACGTATGATATGCATACATTACAATATTAGCTTGTAACAGTTTGGTTTATTCTTCTACATATTCTTTTGGAAATACTATAGTATATACTATCAGCGTATCTTTGCTGCACAGTAGCTGGTGCAAGAATGACAACTGAGAAGCATAACTGTGCACTCATAGTTAATAATGTCCCATAAACAGCCATGAAATAATTAAAAAATATTATTTTGGGAATAAATGTGGAGAATAATTTCCCAATATCTTTATGTATTTACCATATATACTTGCGTATAAGATATGTATAGAGTAACCCTGCATTTATTTGCTGATTATGTCATGTATCGTCAACCATACTCTCAAACAGGGGCACATTACATTTTTCACACACACATACACACACACACACACATATATATAAAATTTGAAATTATTTTAAAAATGTTGATACAAAATGACTAAGCTTTTAAAGCTTTTCAATTTTTGATTCATAAACATATTTTTCATTTAATGAACAATATCACCTAGCTTAGATGTAATGCAAAATTTTAAACAATTCAAATTATTATAATTAAAAAAAAATGCAAACAATTCTTGTAAAAATTCATTATTCATCAAAAAAAAAATCTTCATAAGTCAATGTCCTTAATAAATCTTTTTTTATAAAACCAATTAAAAAACTTTTCTAATTAAATAATGTCATAGCTTTATTGCATTTTTTATTTTATGATTCGGAGCATATTTTGGGGAAATGAATAGTAGTTTGAAAAAAAAAAAAAAATTGATTCGAAAAAATTAATAAAATAATAATACGATATTTTGGTCTTTCCTCTTAACAATATTTTGATGATACAACTTTGTTTTTGGGGCCTTTTTCATAATGCTATGCTGTTTTTCAGCAAGCAAAGCATCAAATTTCAAAATGGCCTGCAGTTGGACACATTTTTTTTTCTCTAAAATATATAGAGTGATTGGTATAAAAAAAAATATTCCACATAAATGCCAAAGTTATTAAAATCCAATTATTAGATAAATGTTGAAAGATTTTTCAAATCTGCATGTTTTTAAACCCTACCTAAAAGAAAATATCTTTTTCTGACATTGAGAATAGACACGTCCAAAATATAATGTTCAAAAACCAGCTACAGGTGTGTTTATACATCAGTTCTAGATTCTTTTTATACCTTTCTGGACTTGAAACGAGTCCAATTGTCAACTCATACATTTGGTAAAGGTCAGGTACTTCAATATGCCTCGGTTTAAAAATTGTCTGAAAATTAAACATTTTTCCCAAGATAATTGGTGGGGGAGGGAAGATCTGTAGATCTAAGTGTACATTTATATGTAATCACTAGTTGACAGTCTGGTGAGCTTGTAAGATAGTACTAAAATTCTTTGTATTGTTCACCTGCAAAATGTTTGACTTCCAGGATTATTTCATGAATTGTCTTTATTATGAATACTTTCACAGATATATTTCAAGAGTGCATATTTTAAAAAAAAAATCCATTTGAAATCTTACAGCAAAGATGAGATAACTGTAGAGTACTACTCTCAGATATAAAATATAAACACTAATTTTACACTCTATAAGCACATCAAGTAGCAAGAATTAATAGAGACTAGACAATTGTTAGGTCACTTAAAAAGAAAAGGCTGGCAAGATTGGTATTTCATAGTTATCACCTTTGATTTGTATTTTGTTTATTTTTTTAACCCCAGACTTCAACAAATCTCTTTTTAAGGGGATTTGAAGATTTAGACATGTAAAAAAAAAAACTTTTTTTTTTTTTTTTTTTGTTTTCATATTAAAAATATTTGAAGAATTTTTGGACATTTTTAATTTACATGATTTTGTACAGTATTCTTTTTTTTTTTTTTTTTTTTTTTTTTAAATTTGCTTTCCTTCCTGGCAATCCTTTCTTTGTTTCTTTTCAATATGCAACAGACAGATTGAATGCCAATATTTGCTAAAATAAAATTTAAGCCCAAAATAATTACATCAGATATTTAATCACAGGGTATCTTGGCATGGTGAAATGGTTATTAAAGCTAGGTCAGTTGTCCATTGCTACTGAGTAGTGAGTTTCATCCTCACTAGGTGCCCCATACTTGTGACTTTGTGTCAAAACTAAAACCATGCTTGGTAAATAACATCAAATGTTTAATCAGCATGTATTTTCCGTTTTTAGTGCAGAAACAAACCCCAGCTTCATAGAGATAAAGTACAGGTAAACTCCGAGGACAGAAATAAGAAAAACCAAAACTTTGTATCGATATCAATGTTATTAACATAATTTCTTTGTGCAGTGTTGCTAGAATATACTGATTGAGAGTTTTGGCATAATCATTTTGAATTGAAAAAGTGATGTATGAAGGATAAATAAAAAAAAAAAAACAATAAAGAGTTAAGTAATGACACAAAATGTGATTCTGTCTATATTTCTGAGATGAGGTATTATGTACAGTATTTACGTTAGTCGGACTATTGTCCTCATCTTTGTCGCCATATTTGTCACAACGTTTCGGCCTCAAGGACACATGGCACAGTGGATAAAGGCGTTGGTTAGATCCAGTGACAGACCCAAAGAAGATGAGTTCAATTCCTGGTTAAGGCAGTGGAGAACTTTCAGAGGCAAAATTAGCAGGAGATAACTGATAACTGACATCCATCAAACATGGCACGTGGAACGAGAACAGTCTACCCCAGTGATCGAAATAAAGGGTTCAGTTCAAAATTCCAACCACCTGAAGAAGGCCGGAGCGTACAACGGCCGAAATGTTGTGACAAATATGGCGACAAAGATGAGGACAATAGTCCGACTAATGTAAATACTGTACAAAATGTGATGTATTTCATTCCAAGAAGAAAATTCTTCAAAGTGAAACAAGTCACTTAGAAGTTTTTATGCAAGCATATCACTACTCAGTCCTACCATCTTTCTACTTTATATGGATGATTTGCCTGAGAACATTCTTTTATAGTAAACATCTATGCAGTGCACCTCCAGAAATCTAGATGACTAGAACCTGGTAGCTGATCTCTCATCTGACTTTGCTCTAATAAGGGCAAACTTTCAAAACACAAAAACCAGCAAGTAACTTTTCATTATCACTGAGCAGATCCTGAATTCTCACCAGTCAATGAATGGTCACATTCTCAAAGAAGCTCCTTGCTTTGAACATCTCTTGGTACTCAAGCTCATCCTAGACCTCAAGTGGAATTTGTATATATGATCAGTTGCTAAAGATGTTGGTAAAATGTTTTGGCTACTTATATATTGCTCCAGAAAATACCAGACTACACCTGCCTTGTTCTATGTTTCCAAGAGTCAAATCAGACCAACAATGGAGAATTGCTCTCATATCTTGGCAGGGGCAGCTTAATATTTTTTCAGCTTTAGAATTCAAAAGTTCCTTGTGGGTGATGAGTTATTTTCCACCCTACAATTCCTTTCCCATGAGTGCAACATTGCAAGTCTATTGCTATTCTATTGCTATATCCATTGAAAATGTTCCAACATATTCAACCTGTTCAGAGATTTACAGTTACCTTGTCATGTCATATACACAGGGATGAAACATTGATAAGAAGAAAATTTGATTTGAACAGCCTCTTCCCAAGAGCTGCTATTGCTTTGTGGAACAGATTCCCAAGAGGATGCTTTCCTGACCATTACAATTTTAACCTCTTCAACCATTAGATAATCCTACATATCCTCAAAATTCCACAATTTTTAATTCATACATCCATAAAACAACTTGATTCAGTAATCTCCTACAGTGAGTGGTTCTTGGAACAAGAGAAAAATGCCTAATACAACAGGGAATTTTTGTAAATTTCCAAATGCCCTGAGCTTATTAAAACTACACCATTATTAATTTATCACTTTTTAAACATTTAAATTATTTTCTCCCCCAGACTCATTTTTAAGAACTCATTCATTCATTACATAATGACAAAAGAGAAAGAATGAATATATATATATATATATATATATATATATATATATATATATATATAAGGAAATATATATATAAAGTCCTGACATCCTCTACCGACAAGGCTGAATGCTTTGCTCAGAAATTTTCATTCAACTTGACGCTCAACTCTTTCGATGTACCCATACCCGACTTCCCTCTTAGAACTGAGGCCATATTGAGTGGGTTAAACATAACCCCATCTTTGGTACTGGGCGTTATCTCTAATTTAGATCCCAACAAGGCTAGTGGTGGAGACGAGATACCAGCCATTGTCTTGAAGAAATGCACGCCTGAACTGGCACCCGCCCTTTCTAAACTATACAACTACTGCCTCAAGGAATCTTGTTTTCCTGACTGTTGGAAGTCCTCTTCGATCGTTCCTGTCTTTAAGAACTCCGGCGACCCCTCTGACCCTTCCAACTACCGTCCTATCAGTCTCCTTCCCCTCTTCGGCAAAGTCTTCGAAGCCCTAATCAATACTGAGGTGGTTAACCACCTCACATCCCATAATCTGCTCTCAGACAAGCAATATGGTTTCCACTTTCCCGATCTACAGCCGATGTGCTTACAGCCATCACTGAAACAGTCTACCGAGCTCTCCAAAATAATGGGGAAGCCCGATCCGTGACACTAGACATCTCCAAAGCATTTGATAGGGTTTGGCATGCCAGCCTTCTTCGCAGAAGCTCAGGGTTATGGCATTACGGGTTGATTATATAACCTAATACGATCATTCCTGTCAAACCGTAAATTGAAGGTCGTTCTCAATGGATTCTCCTCCAGTTCCTATCCCACGAACGCAGGTGTTCCTCAAGGCTCCATCCTAGGTCCCACTCTATTCCTTATCTACATAAACGACCTTCCTGACGCAATAACTTCCCATGTTGGCATCTACGCGGATGACACCAGAATTTATTCCTGCCTCAAAAACAAATCTAGTCTCATTGACAAAACTCGTTTGGCCGTGTGTCTCGAAAAGGACCTCCAATCGATTGTGAACTGGGGCATGAATTGGCTGGTCAACTTCAACGCTTCTAAGACAAAACTGCTCTCTATTAATCACCACAGAGATCCTTCCCTTCCCTCCATTAGAATGTCTGACACTCAACTTCTCGAGAGCAACTCTCTGTGGCTTCTCGGTCTCACGGTGACTGCTGACCTGAGATGGAATAAATACATTGAGTCAATTGCCTCGTCCACTGCAAGGAAAGTTGGCTCCCTGAGCCGCTTAGAAAGTTTTTTCTCCCAGAGTCGATCCTCCAGATCTACAAATCCACAATTCGCCCTTGCATGGAGTATTGCTGCCATATATGGTCTGGTGCCCCTTCTGTTTGCCTCGGGGTTCTTGATAGGCTCCAGAGGCGAATATGCAATGTGGTTGGCCCTGCTCTGGTGTCTCGTCTACAGTCACTTTCTCATAGATGCGCCGTCGCCTCCCTCTGTCTGTTCTACAAATACTTCCATGGAAATTGCTCCAAGGAGCTGCATTCGCTGGTTCCCAGACGTCACGAGTTCCAGCGCCTCACGAGGCTGGCATCCCGCTCTCACCCCTTCACTGTCGAAACTCCTAAATATAGCCGTCTCTTCTACTCTAATAGCTTCATGTCTCGCACCTCTCGCCTGTGGAACTCCCTTCCCTTTTCCTGTTTCCCTGTGAGCTATAATCTCCAGCTATTCAAGTGTAATGTCAATCAACATCTCCAGTTGCCTTAATCTATCCACTACCCTTATCCTTTCTTCTATCACTCCTATCTGATCTTGCTCTAAATTTTCTGTAACCCCTTGTGTCCTAGTGGCTTCCCACCTTGCTTGGGGTGAAATGCTTAAAAAAAAAAAAAAATATGTAAGGAAATATATGTAAGGAAAAGAATGGATTTTATTATTTATTAATTTTTTTTTTTACACAAAAAGCACTCGGATATCAAAAGTTGCTGAATTTTTTATTTCACTGACATTGCAGGCCAAATCCAGCCCACAGGCCATAGTTTGATGACCTCTGCCCTATTGGAATGCAGGTTCAAATCCTACCAGAGAGCACATATTCTGCTTTAATAAGATTTTTCAAATATTCCAGCTGGTAGACTAAAATAAATAAATATACTGTAGAATAAATAAACAGAACATCTATTCAAATATGAGTATCCACTAAAAATAACATTTAAAGCAATAATATATATATATATATATATATATATATATATATATATATATATATATATATATATGATATTTATTAAAAATTATAACATGAGCATATTATAACATTACTACAAAAATAGCCATTTTGTTTCAACACTTCTGGTGTCATATCAAGTGATGGTGTTGATTGACAAATAAATTCAAAACCAAATCAAACTCCCTAAATAGGGGAAACTGTTACAAAACTTATGATGACCAATCAGAATACAAGTATATTGTAATTCAAAAAATGTGGCAATATATTCTAAATACAAACCATTTGTGTATTAAAGTTAATGTTAGATTAAACTAGAAATCAATATGAAATAATTAAAGTCTAATTTCACAGTAAAATTAAAAATTACAAATTTCAAATTCAAAATTTAACATTAAGCATTAGGTTTAAAATATTACAAAATTATTCAAAAACTGGAACAGGGAAAAAAGAAATATATTATTGCTTTTCTTAACTAAGTGCCAATTTATCCATTAAATTTAACATTGATATAAGAAGCATCTACAAATACTACAAGCATTAGGTACAAGAAAGTCAGAATTCAGATGAAAAGGTTGATAGGGAGAAGGATTATACAAATGACATGGCAAACACATTCACATCCTAATACACAAACATGTAAATATAACTAAATATATAAGCACAAAAAATATAAGAATGACATGGGAAATAGAAGAAGAAAATGAAAAAAGAAAGAAAAACAAAAGAGGAAAAAGAAAAAATTCAAAAAAGGAAAATAAAAATAAAGATAAACAATAAAAAGAAGATAAAAAGCAAAAAAAGAATAAGAACAAACAAACAAAAAGGCAAAAGAAAATTATATTAGACACAAGTATATACAAGTAAAAGCAAATACTAGCAATCACACACCCGTACCTATAAACAAACTCACCAAGATTCAAGCAGAAATACAATAATAAAACAACACAAATCAACCATCAAAATATTACATACATGAACAAACATATAGATAAAAAGTGTACTTATATGTATGCATCATACATACACTATTTCTTGCCCTTATTACCTTTATTTGATAAAAAAGGTAATAAGGGCAAGTGTATGTATGATGCATACATATAAGTAGTTGAAATATGCATATCAGGCTATAAACAAAGTATGGAAAGAAAGAAAAGACATATATACATTCACACATATGTATACATATACAAAAAACCAGAATAACAAAATCCACAAGTTCAAGTAAAATATTTACACAAAAACGAGCATATGAACAAAAATAAAAACACACCAACATACCCACATGTACACAAATATATGCATAAATACACACAAATATATGCACAAACAAAAACACACAACCAAAAATATATATATAATATATATATATATATATATATATATATATATATATATATATATATATATTATACAGACTCAGCTCTTCTAATTAATTTCTATTTAACGGTAGGAGTTTTCTTTTCTTTTTTAAACTCCAAAAGTACTTGGACAACAAAGTACTATATTTATGAGAACTATTTTTGAAGAAAAATACATGTTGATACCAATGGATTTTAAACATATTTTTAGTACTTCCAAAGTGAATTTTTTTTAATATTCGGGCTTTCAGGTGTAAAAATAGTTTAAATATAAACTAGGGAACTAGCTAGGCAATTTTTTTGTAGTGGCCGATCATTGGAATTCCTACAATTACATCCACCAGAATTAGTATTATCATATTTAGTATTATTTAATAATGCATCATTACAATACATCATGCCTTTTGAATTTTTATACTTGTTGAATACTTTGTTATTATGTTTTTTAATTAATTTCTTGAGGCTATCCACACAACAATAACTTAATTTCAGAGAATTTTTATTAAATATTTTACTAAGCAGATTATTTTGGGGAAAATTTTTATTAATAAGATTTAGGCTAAATCTTATTAATAGGAAATTTAGTTTTAACCATAAGGTTGAAAGGGGGAGTAAATTAGATGATCTTCGTAGAGATCTTCTCTTCTTATTAGTCATAATTAATGGGATTTATGTATTTAATATTAGTAACTTTATAACCACTATTTCTAAGGGAAGAATTGTAAAATTCGCTATTCTTATTAAAAACTCCTTTGCTAGTAGTGTTGGTGCTGAATATAACGTGAAAAAAATCTAAGGAAAATAACTTTTTGAAGTCTCCTATATGGTTATTTCCCTTGTTTTAGTCAGTTATTAGATTGTAGAAAATATTTATTACTTGCTCATGTTTGTGTACTATTCACATTTGTAGTATAAATACAGACTTAGCCACAATTGTTTGATTTAAGACTAAGAGTAAATTAAAGTAAATGACCAATTGCTAATTTAAATACAAGGTATGTCAAAACACCATCATCTACAAATGAAACTAAAAAACTAAAGTTTTTTTAGCTGTGGTCAGAGGTCATCTCATGAAAATCTTAAATTCTTTTTGATCCCTAATTCATTCAATAAATTTATTCAAAGACTTTTCACAATTTTCTTTGTATCCTATTTAAATTCACATCAATCTTTTTCGTTCAATTTGTTGAGTATTGACAACACGAGTTTGTTTCTAAGCAAGAATTAAAAATTTCAAATTTTCATTTCTCAAGTTTACCCTATTCTCCAATAAAAATATAAATAACTGTTCACACCTGACTAGAAGATCAATTATCAAAGGTTTAATGGGGTGTTAGTTTTTCATTTGCTGTTGCTGGATACAAGCAATTATGACCACATACTGTCAAATAATTACTTCATTTGAATTTTAATTTACTTGATATACAAAAGAAAATGTTGTTGGTTTTTAAACCACACCTTATTTTTATTAGTGGCTACTTCTTGTGGACAACATTGTTATTGAAGATATGTAAAAATAAAACAGAATTTTAAAAAAAGCCTATTCATTTGCTGTGAAAGAATGTCTTTCTGTTAAATCCGGTCATACAAGCCAATAACAAGTGAATAGGGAGTATAAGGTGGGGGGGGGGCTAAGAAACAGTAACAACCACATAGCAGGCAATAATAATATCATTAGTACAGGAAATACTTAAACATATGTGTGGTGTGTAATATCCACATGTACTTTATAGATGTAATAAGTCATAGACTTTAATATTGTTGTGTCTTTCAGTACAGGACATTCTTTTGGAAATAATTTGCAATTTGTAACATTGCTAACATTCCTTTAATTTTTATTGGTAATTGTAATTTTTTCTCTTTTTCTTTTAGTATTTTAAAATTCTCTTTTCCTTTTCACTTTTGGTTTTTTCATTTTCTTTTTGAAAATCCATTTTCCCATTTCATTACTTCATCTTTTTACATTTTTCTTTCTTCTTCCTATGTTGCTTTCCTTTTCCTTATCTTTTATTTCTACTTCTTTTCTCTTCCCATCGTTGTTATTTCCTCTTCTTTCCTTCTTCTTTCATCTGACCTTCATTTCCTATCTGATTTTTTACTTTAAAAAGAAAAAATACCAAGTTCAACATGAAACACTGATTTATTTAAATAAAATTAAAAACTTTATGCAAAAAGAATATTCAATCAAAATAAGTGTTTTTGATGTTTATGCATAAAACTTGACAGTTGTTTTTTGCCTCCATTAATAAATATTAATCACACTAGCAACTAGCATATTGTCAACAGAAAAAAAAAGAAAAACAGTATAAACTAAACATTCAGTTTGGCTAAAATTAATATTTTTCTATAAAAACGTCTTTTTCCATTGTAGTTTGTTTTACTCTTTATGGAAATAACTTATTGCTTTTTTTTTAATTTGGGAATCACCTGAAAGTTTATTGTGTAAATGGCACTAAGACAGAGGTTCTCTTCACAATGAGCTTGCAATGCCAAACTGGATCCTGTCTCTGTATCCATTTTTTTTAAACACTCAGTATTGAATTTACTGTAATTTACAATATAAATCTCTGCTAAACTGAACCATAAACATGTAACTTGATCAAATTAGGTTACCTGCTTTTTTTTTTAATTGGAGTTAAATAATATTCAATTTACAATACAAACAAACTGATAAGTTAAACTCTGATTTTTGGTGTCTGACATTGCTGACATCAGAAAAATGTTAGTTGAAAAGTAACAATTCACTCTACACTATACAGAGTATATTACCAGACACACCAGAATGGTGTTTAAAGGCAATAAGAGATTTTGAATTGTCTTCATGGAACTATTAGTATCAAAGAAATTGAGAAAATGTGTTCTATGATGGTGAAAAAGGAAATTAAGTGAAATTCAGTTAACTCTTACCAAATTTTGCTTGACTGTTTTAAGAAATCCTTTCCAAGAGAAAAAAGATAATTTAATTCAATAACAATCAGTTTTAAATTTTTTCATGATGAGATCCAAATTTTCATAATAGCTACGGATCAAAATTCGTGGTCCCAAAGCTCTCATTTCTTTGAAACATAAAAAGGACATTTTATTTAAGAAATCGATTCTCATATAATGGATCCTATAGCAGTTCCTTGTAAATGATATTCCATTTAACAAGAATATAATGTATTTAATTTAACAAAAAATAGACGTGAAAGATGCAGCCATGAATTTCCTAAAACCACTAAATCACATTTGAAATAATAAAAATACCTTCTTTGAACTTAAGTTTCAGTTTTATTTGAAAGATAATAGCCTAAAGATAATCCATATTAAAATATAAATAAATTTCCGTATGTAAATAAAGTTTTTAGACATTTTTGAAACATTCGCATGTTCACTCGTCCCTCATCAAACTGCCATTATGGATGAAAAATGTAAACAAATTTAAAATTCTCTTAAAAATCCAATATGAGATATATTTCAAAATCATTTAATAAATTCAAGGATTAATTAACTGGATTTTGTAAAAGTAATTTTTACTTTTTACTTAAAACGTAATGAAAATAATGTTTATTTACACATGCAAGCCTGTGAGAACAAGGTTAAAAATAAAAAACGTATTACACCCCTGACTCAAAAAGCACGCAAAAAATTAAAATGAAAGAAATACGGAACACCAACAGTGCAATAATCAAGACATTGGTACTCATGTTTAAAAATTAATTATCTTTAACCTTATATAACCAATAATTTAAGAATATAATTTCTTATTCTATACGCTTTTATGAAACTCAGTAAAATGAATAATGGTATTTATTATACTTACATTAGAACTAGATTTTTTTGTTTTTAGTTAAATGATACTTTTAAATTTAATACATTGCTTTTATTTTTTCTAATTATTTTCTTACTTTGTTTGATGTCATAAAATTGAACGCAATGTGTTTTTTAAATTATTCTGAATTTAAGTGTTATTGAATTATCATATATTCCACCCTACTGAGTGGGAAAGTTAGTCAAAGGCGGTAATTCATAATTATTTCCCTTTTGAACATCCATATCAAAAAATAATGTAACAGTTGCTAAATTGAACAAAAGATCAAAATTCTTTTAAAAAAGTTCACACTCGAAAATGTCATTTTTCGATTCTTCAAACATGTTTTTATTTAATAAAAGACACTTTTTAAAAAAATTACGAGCAGTAACGGGAACATCGCACTGAAAAATAAAAAGTTATTTAAAAAAAAAAAAATAAAGTATAGATTTTTTTCTGTCCAATCTGAAAGAAAATATTAGTTTATTATTATACACGCACCAACTCTCAGAAAAAAAAAAGTTTTGAGTTTCATCTGTGGAATAATCCACGTTACCTTTTCACCTCTTTGCAGAACAATCCATTCTTACACCCACACACCTGTGATCCAATCAAAACACTAGTTCTGACAAACTCAATTTCTCATTGGCTAACACCCTTAAAAAACTAAGTATGCACGTGAAAATGCCTTTGTCCCTCAAATGTGTTTGAGCTTATTTTTCCTTTCCAGAACCTATAAAAGCTAGAAATTCGAACCAACTTACTAGTCAGAATTCCACACTCAGAGAGATGCCAACCAATTCCACGCCAGTTTAAACTTTGACTTTCCCGCGCGAATTAACATCTGACTCAACAACCTTTTGGCATACTCAATCTCTCTTTTAAACAAACTTCTCAAAAATTCATTTACTTTACTTGAGAAAGTGAAATATATATTCACTACATATTAGTAACAGTAACAAACAAAACTTTTAACAATTAACAGTTCAAGGTACGCAACTTCGTACAACTTAAGAATATTTTACATAACACTCGTATACACACACTAACATTTGAACTGTAAAATCGAACACTTTTGTACGTTGAACAGCAAACTGTTTAATTCTTACAACAAATCATCAAAACACTGATTTAAGCATTCAAACATGCTCAACAACAAATTACATGTCTTATTACATCAATATACAACAAACCACCAACAACTCATTTATGTATATTTAAATTGTATATAAATTACCGTATTGTTGTGTACTTGTCTTTGTTTTTAACTCTGCTTTGCATGACCTGTTCTAAATATTCGTTTATTATTTGTTGTGGATGAATGTTAACGAACACGCCACCTAAAAATTCCTTCTGATTTAACCAAATACATTCACTACTAATCCCCAACACATCTTTGGTAAGATTCGGTACGAATTTTCCGTATGTTCAAACTTGATATTGCATAAATGTTTTACAGTTTTACTGAAATAAAATCTTCATGGATTTTTCTTTACATAACTTTTTAAAAATAAATATCGTGCAACGCCCCCCCCGTCCCCACCCGAAATTAAAAAGTATACACGAGATACGAGGGTGTGTAGAAAAACACACCCTACCCACATATTCCAAAGTTTTGTAATAAAATAACCTATTCAATTAGTATAGTAAATTTAAGTGAAACGTCATTTAATATAAAAATTTACTTTGCTGAGATAGAATGGGAAAAGAGAGCACGTCGCTTCTCTTATGTCAAATGTTAAAAAAATGCGCAAACAAGACTCAAACCACGACGCGAAATTTAAAAGGACAATTACACAAACATATTTAAAAAAAACCAAACAAATACAGTGTTTTACAAACAAGAGCTTTCAGAAAAATCCTTTTGTTGTACGCTTTATTCAAAAACTAAGTCTCGATAACAATTCAAACAATATACATGACAACGAAAGATTACAATTTTCGAAAAAAAAAAAAAAAAAAAAAAAACAAATAAAAAAAACTTTGAGAAGGCAAAGCAAAAATTTGAAAAGACAGAAAAGACGAAATAGGAATGTCTCACTCAGCACGAAGGGAGGTTTATAGATTTGAAAGACTCTGGTGTCACGGAGACTTGTCATAATCTTTTTTTTTTTTTTTTTGTAGAAAAGTTCAGTTTAAAAATTCTTCTTAGAAATCAGCTGAAATTAATTTTCAACCTGGATCTTGAATCTGCCTTCTGGTTGAAATTTTAGTGTTTGTTCGTTTTGGGTTCCTTCTGCGAAGAGTCATTTATGACTCCCTTCTGCTTTGTTACTTCCTTCTGTCTTGAAATCTGAATACTTTTTTACCTTCTCAGCGTGTAAGTCTCCTTTTATAAGAAAACGGGAGGCTCCGGAGACATTGATTTGAAAATTTACGAGGGTGTGGACTCTTCCAATATCCTCACCTTTCTAACCTAAAAAAGGCACAGTCCACATCGTACGCCTACGTACAAAATAAACCTCAGCCAATAGAAATGGCGAGAATCGAATCAAGCAATTCCATTGGTCAATCGTTTTTCTGAAACAGGAATTGCGCCAAAAACGAGTTGAGCCACTTTTGGAAACCCAAATATTATAAAAGGAAAGCAGACAGCCCCATTCAGTCAGTCTAGCTAACTCACCGAGCAATTGCCTAAATACTCCGACGTTTCGAACCATAATTTTGCCGCGCTTTGAAAAGAACATTCACTGACTCACTTCGAACATTCGACGAACGACTCTTGAAACTTTTCACTTAATTTCTTATGCATATTGATTTATAATCATTACAAAAATAAGAAATACGAAAGCGAATACAAATACAAATACGATTAAGGGTAGACTACTTTGACAAACTCTTTTGCAAAAAACTCTTAATTTTATTATTACAATCTTTGATACAAACAAGAAAATAGCAAACATTACGATACAAGAGACATTAACCATTTCAGCATACACATACAATTTACGCACGCAACTCATACAAATATTATTCCAGTTTGTAAATGTTTAATTGTATATAAATGTTGTATTTTTTGATCTATATATGTCTCGTTTTTTCCTTGTTTGAAATATCACGATTGTTTGTATATTTGTTTGGGACGCGGTCAAACACGCAACCATTAATAACAAATCCTTCTGATAAATTAAATGACCCTAAAGTCCCAACAAGGGCACGAAACCACGTCTCTGATTGGTCAGTAAATACAATAATTTTTTTTTTTCAAATTCAAATAGAGGTAATAATTTTGGCGGTTCTTTAACTGCTTATTCTAAAATTATAAATTTTGAGACAACTGTAACAATTTTTATACAAACCGTCTAGTTTTCTTTAAAATACACTTCTCTTATGGAATCGTCCATATTTGCCTGTCACCCCAGAGGGAAAATGCACTCTTCCCCCAAATCAACTTTAACCAATCATCACTTCACTTTTTCAAACTTGACTTCTCATTGGTTAAAAGGACCCCAAAAATGTAGCAAGTTGCAACAAATCTGTTTTCCCGCTCACCTATCTGGAGCCGGTTTAAAACGCCAAAAGTCAATAAATAGAATCGCTTGACTTGATTCAAGCAGTCAGTAACTAAGAGTCAGTCAGTCGTTCAGGTCTCGACCGGCTGATCTGTTGAACTCTCTGCCTTCGGGCGGGGAGGAACTCGAAGGAGGCTACGCCGAAGGGCGGATTCTCTTTCGGGGAGGTAAACTGACCCTGAACCTGTTTATACGGGTTCAATGGGCATATTTTTGGCCGAGCCCACGGGCTCGGAGATCCCACGTTAAACCGGCCTTGTGCCACATGACGGCCTCGTGGGAGGGGGACTGAATATCGTCAGTAACTAAGTTGCGAGAGATGCCAACAAACCCCACGTGCGCCAACACACTGACTCAACAACCACCATGCGCGCCGACATACTGTCTCAACGACCACCACTCTCTCTCAGCAACTCAACACAACACACACAGCTATTGCCGCGTGGAGATACTTAAATTACAATTGACTAAAAAAGTGACATTACCACTATGACATAGTAATTGTACATTTAATCAACCTCAGCATACCAGTCAGTAACTAAGTCTTTGATAGATGCCAACAAACTCCACGCGCGCCAACACACTGACTCAACAACCGCCACTCTCTCTCTCAGCGGCTCAGCACAACTCAGAAAGTCTTGCGCGCGAATTGATCCAACTTAGAATTTACTAGAAAAAGTGACATTATCAGTACCGAAGTAGTAATTGTATTTAGTCAACTTACATCATATCAGTCAAAGGCACATAACTCTTTATGACTTTAAACAATATTTACAATTGTCGCACACATACACACTAATATTTGAACCCATACAAGTGACATTTCACCTCGCAGAAAGCAAACTCTTAATTTCATAGACAAAACTTAACTACAAGCTTTCATTTACCAAATCACTGCATCTTAAAATTCACTTGTGTATATCAAACGTATATAAATGCATGTTATTTGTTGAAATCCATAACTACGTTGTTTCTCCTTGATTTCTTCCAACTGAATTGCCTTCAAATGTTTGTTTATTTTATTTGTTGTGGATGAATGTTTAACGTACACGCACATTTTTAAGCCTTCACACAATTACACCTTCTGATACATCCAATTAGCTCAAATTCCGCAACACTCTCAAAAGTGCGTATTAAATACAAACCTAGACAGTTTGTAGCGATTGCTATGTTTTTCCACGCTTACATTTTATTCGTCTGCGATTGGCTAATAAATCAATACTACTTTTCTATAGGACAATTTAGCCATCGCAGTCATTTCTTTGAATCCTTCGGTTTTGAGCTTGCTTGCCTGTTTTGTTAGTACGAATGTAGTGATTGATTAATTTTTAACCAATCACATATTTTAGTGCTTCCCGCACTTCTGTGGGAGCCTATTCTTTTTTATTAAAAGAGGCGACTTTTTCACAAGTCGTCAGTAGGATCTAGTAAATTTCGCCTGTCAAAACAAATCCACAATCTTACTCATAACATTTTCAAACGCACACACAGACACAGAATTTTGTAATATAAACTCACACTTCTCTCTGTGACTTAGCAAAGCTCAATCAACCAGGAGTCTGTTAATTTCGAACCATTCTATAACACAACACATTTCTGATCAATTGTAGTCTTGTGTTATCTATTCTAACAAACAGACCCTTGTTCTAATATTGATTCCTGAACATTTTTCTCTCAAAAAGAACTTCCCTCGAACAATCAATTACAAACCAAAATACAATTAAAGGGGAACAACTTCTTTCCTTTAATCTATACATTGAATACAACTTTATTGCATGTTTGTCCTTGTATGATATTTCAATATAAACTTGTTGATTCACAGTTTGGAGTTTTTGTTGTTTACTTGAATCATGTACGTTGAAAGTATAATAATATAAATAGTATTGGTCCATCTACCCACTGGGCCATTACAGGTTATAATATTTATTTATTTACATCTTTTAATTAATTATTAATTTTAATTATTTTACACTACTAAAATATAATTTTTTTATATTACTACTAAATCATTTTCAAGAAGATAAGTGAGACCCATTGACTAAATAAAAGGTTATTTGAGTTTGTCTTCGAAAATGTGTGGGTGTTGCACAATGCTGAATTACTACTTTGACTATTCTCAGGGTGGAGAGAATTTGGGCAAAATAGTCTTTACCAAATTTGGGAACTGAATTTGACTTGAATTTGCTATCAGTAACAGTCACAGGTGTTCGTGTTCTGTGGAAAAAAAAGCACGGACATTCCTTAAACGTATATCGTCGTGGGCATTATTTCATTTTGATTGGTCTTTCCAGATTGGCATTTCTTTTGATTGGCTAAAAATAGGGAATATGGGAGGATTAATATTACATAAAAGTTGAGTACGCTTTTCTTTGTTTCCAATCAAATTTTCCTGATTCTTAATATCTTGCTTAATTTCTCTTTTTTAATGCGTCTTTGGATTTTTTTTGTTTCACATTTTCCATAGTCTTTTATAACATTCCCAGATAGTTAAGTTTCTATACTTGCTTTATTTTGCAGTCCGTTTTGCTAATAAAGATACATTTTGTTTACTTAAAATTACGAAAAGATGAATTAGTGTCGTATTTCACAGAGGGAGTATTTATTTGAAGGTGCCTAATAAAGGCTTGTGATTTGTCAAGATGCAGCATGTCCGGACTTCTAAAAGTTGATGAAGTTAGCGGACTACAGAATAATCCGCTCGAAGCTAATATCTAAAAATACATTATATTTTGTTTCCGTAGATGAAAATTTTCGGGGGGAAAAGGAAATGGACTTCCACTCCTCATTGATATGTTGTTGAAGAAAAACGCCAATTCCACTGGATGAAGTGCGCGAATGATGGTGCAATTTTTAATATTTGTCAACGTGTCCGCAAATGGTTTGAAAGTCTGTGCCCTGTGGAATATAAAGAGCCTAATAATTGATTATGGCCTAAAATTGACTTAACTGCCTCGTGGTATTTGGTACAGGAAATGTATCAAGGGTTTTCATCTCTGTAGATATATACATATATAGCTACTGAGGAAATGTGGTGTCTAAAAATAGCACCTTCGTATCTACCAAATTCACATTTAAGCATAACTACATCAAACTGTCTCAAAAGCTAAAAAAACACAACTAAAATTTCGTGTGTGCTCCTCCAGAGTAACATCATCTATCGATACATTATACATGTAAAGTGTAAATGCAAGCAAAAAGTGGGTTACATAATACTAAAGCGTTGAAAAGACCGCAGTGTTCCATGGGCCAAATTGGACGGCAAACAACCCAAAACAAGATGTTACTATCGTCTTCAGGGACCTGATGGTACGCCCTGATAAGTTCAAACTTCGTGAAAAAATGTTTACAATTGCCAATGGCTGTCCTATGAAGATATCGATCCGGTTTAGTAACCGAATTCAGTGCTCGATAAACTTCACAAACCACGAATCACTTATCACTTTAAGGACAATAGCCCAATGAACGAATAAAGCCTAAGCTTTGAAATTTGCTTAAATTCTACGAACCCTAACCCTTCACTTTCTCAAACGCCAGTTCTCAGAAATGGCTAATGGGTTGGAGGACACCTGACCACCATTATCAAGAGCGAAATGAATACTGGTTCCAATTATTAGCTTTATCCTTTTTCCTCATTTGATTTGAAAGAATAGGAAGTCTTGCAGGAGTTTCCTTTAGCGCCATATTTTCTGTACTTCCATCACATGGGATCTTTATGCTTCTGCTTTGAACGGTGTGACGAATGATCCATACTAAATCTTTACCGAAAAAAAGGTTGATTCAGTCTTTTTGTGAGATCGTCAAGACGAGCTTACAGCTTATTATTATTATAACCAGCGTGTATGGTTGCAAACGAAAGAAGAAACAAGGATTCAAATTTCAACAATCGTGTATTGACAAATTTCCAGAATATATACATAATGCTCAATGCCGGCACATACGTAGTTGTGTGAAAAGGATCTACCTGGTGTGAATTAACTAGTATGAGTTCACGGGGGATAGGCAGTTAATATCACGCGTTGTATGTTGTTGGCAGGGTTGATTAGTGGTAAGGCATGGTAAAATGCGTTGGCGGGTCGGTTGACAGAAATCATGGTAGTGATGTTCTCATTCGCCGGTGACGAGAGCTCGGCCGGTCGGCCGGGTTCTGAGTCAGTCGTTTGTGAGAGGCTTTCTTTTAAATAAATTTGGCTTATCTTATCTTTTATTTCTTTTTTTTTTTCGGCATTAATTTGGCTTATCTTTTCTTTTCTTTCTTTTTTTTTCGGCATTAATTTGGCTTATCTTTTCTTTTCTTTTTTTCGTATTTTAGATTTTGGGAGGAATTTGTTTTATGATCCAGATGCGATGCTCGGAGCCATTTTATAGAATACGGCTTTTTTATTTTGGGTTTTGCTTTCTTAGCGCTCACATCTGTTTAAAAAATGCTCCCGATACCCCAAGCGGACAAAGACTAGTCAGGTCAAGGAAAAAAAAGCAATAGAACCTACATATCTGATAATAAGTGATCATTTGATAACATGGAAGATTATTAAAAAAAAAAAAAGAAGAGAAATAGATTTCCTCTCCTTTTATGTAACTTCAGGAATCATGTGGTAACCCTGTCACATGACCACTGTAATTATAAGATGCTAGTAAAGGCTAAAGACTAAAGACAAGGTTTTTTGTTTAGTAAGGATTTCAACAACACGAGTTAAGTACACTGCTCCTTTCCCGCTTGAAAGAGAATCATTTACATTCTGACTTTCTACTTTTAGGCCAGATTAAGAATCATTAGTGTTGGCTACAGAAGATGTTAGAAATATTGTCTGCGACTTCAAGCCAACTTTTCAATATGTGCGTTATCACCAAGGGTAATGAGAAGAATCGTACATAAAGACGGCGAAAATGTGTGTTTGACTCTGCTCTCATCATTGCTATCTGATGCTAAATGCTGGATTCTACGCAAACATTGTGAAGGTGTACTGGTTCTAGCAATTATTAGTTCTTCTGGTTAATTTTAAGATTTTCGTCCGAAGGGAGCTAAATAATATCTTGAACTTCACATATTACGTCAAGTTGCCAAATCAAACGGAAACTGATAAGGTAAACGTCTTATATCGAAAAGTAATGCCATTCGCGTCAATAAACGCTTCTAATTGAAAGGTTTACCCTTTGAAAAATAGGGGTTGCGTCCCTGATAGACTGAACAATATCAGCAGCAGCAACATGACCAATCTCCGTCACTTTAGAACAAAAGAACTAATGAGATGTAGAAAAAGTTCTCTCTCCCTTTCTCTCCTTCTCACTCCTCCTTTCTCCCCCCCCTCAAAAATAGCTTTCGTTTCGTCTAATGGTTTCCATTCGAGGTCATGTATACCGTTGGTAGGCCATTGTAAGTCAATGTGCCTCGTCTTCTCCAAGCCAATATCTTCATTTTATATAATTCATATGTCTTTTTTTTTTTTAAATTTTCTTTGTCTTGAAAGCTGAATCCGTTTCAGAAAGAAAATGAAACCTGGACCATTTCAGATTCTATCTTGTTCGTTAATGAAGTTTTCAAAGACAGAAGGAGAACCTCGTTTTTCCCTTAGACCAAGCGCTCTAACCTCGGATTGAAACTCGAATAGTATCGATGTATTATAAAAGTTCACCTTCGCTCTTTGTCGACCCAACCTCCATGAGTAAATCATTCAGTATAAAAAAAATATTAATTAGTAGTGTAAAATAATTAAAATTTATAGTGGGTCAGCCAATTTGTATTGGTTATAAATAGAAATAAAAACTGACCCTCTACAATTTTTACAATATCAAATGTAACAAAGACAACAACAAGAGAAATAATCAAGTAGAAGAAAATGTGAATTTGTTCAACAATAAATATTTTTTTATAAACACAACAAATACATAATATATAGTGCAAAAGTTGATAAACACAATAGAGTTCTTTGGTGTGTGTTACTGAAAGAATTTGAGCTACTGTACTGTATGTGTGAAAATGACAAGGTTTAGTTAGCTATATTTGTTTTTATAGGAAAATTAAACAGATGTTTTTTTGTGTATTAAATAGAAAAAAAAAGTATTGTTCTTGACTCCCTGATTGTTATCGCTCATTAACCAGAGATTCTTGTGGAATGGAATATTTTGTGGGAGTGAGCGTTAAGCCTAGAGATGGTTGACAAAGTTTGTTGTTGTATTGAAGATAAAGTTCGTCTCCTTTGCTGTGTTGATTTCCAATGAAGTCAAGTGAATTGGTTTCAATATTTTAAGTGCCCACTGACCAAGTCGCGTTGAAGTTTCGTTTTTATTAGTTCTCTTGGTCACGTGGGGAGGCTCGTAAACATGTTTACATTTTATGGCGTCAACTAGAGGTCAAAATTTGGGTCGGTACCTTCGGACGTAGTTGACGACATCTAATTAATATTTTACAACCAATCAAAATACATCAGTTGTTATACTTGGCTGGGAGCCTCTATGTGTTTAACTTGCACAAAATTTAAGATTTAAAAAAAATGTAGGAATCTGATTCTACAAATTAATAATCAATTAAAAAGTGTAGACAAATTAATATCATAATCGTTTAGAGGCTTATTACACGTGCTTTTTAGATAAGTGTATTTTAAATAAAGCCAGACGATTTATAAAAAATTGCTACATTTATCTGCGACAATTTCTATTTTTAGAATTAGCGGTTAAAGAAGCGACAAAATTATTTCTGCCTAGGTGGATTGTTGCAGATTCATTTTTTGAATTAAAAAATATGTATTTTATTTACTGTCCAATCAAAAGCGTCGGCTTATGTCCTCGTAAATTTTGAAGTTAAGGTCTAGCTGGGGCCTCTTTTTTTTCCTATATAAAGTGACTAACTGGCTGATAAGTGCAGAATGCAATCACATTTCAAGGTAGAAAGCGGTTTCAAAGCAGAAGGATCTGATAAGTCACACAAGCCTGCTGGCTGCTAAAAATGGTTTCAAATCTCCTAACAAGAACTAAATATCTCATCCAAGACGAACTGACACGAAAATTTCATTCAGAAAAAAATACACCCAAAAGTGAAATGAGTTTTTAGCTGCCTCCTGAGAAGAATTAGCAAAGAAACAGAAATCTGTTAACGGAAACTTTCTATAAAAGAAAAACTATAAAAACTTCCCGTGACATTGGTATTTCGAAATTATCTAAACTCCCTTCTTGCTGTGACATTGTTTTCGTCTTAGGTGGGTGCATTTTTATATTTTCTGCCTTATCCAAAATTTGCATTACCTTTTCAAAGTTTTATCATTTTTCGAAAATTATTTTGAAATCTCGTGTATATTGCTTAATATGTTATCCGGCGTCATTTTTTAAATAAGGCTTATGAAAGTCCCATCTTGTAAAATATTGTATTAGTTTTATTGTTTTAAATATGTATTGTAATAAATGTTTGTTCTTTTAAATTTCACGTAGTACTTAAGTCTCATTTGTTTGTGTCTTGTTCAACATCCAAGATAAGAGATGGCTTGCTCTCTTTTCCCATTCCATCCCATCAAAAACAAATTCTTATATTTTGAGCAAAAATGAGTTTTTGTAAAATAATTTTTTGTATCAGTTCTATAAGTTTGGAACTGTCATTATTAATTATCTATTCGCTTTAGTCGGACATTTTTAACGACTTTAGGTGTGCCAAATTATTAATTCAGGATAAGCACATATGTTATAAAGAAATACATTTTCCCATTATACAAGTTATAAAGAAACCGGAAAGGGTTTTGGTCACATGCGCGATTTTATGACCGCACTTCCGGGAAGGAAAGAATTTTTTTCTTTTCCACTTTCCAACGGCATCGTTCGGGCGTGTTTGGGCAGTCCTACTTCTGAAATAAGTAAATTGGCCGTTACCACTCAGCAAAAAGCTAACTTGAGCTCGACCATTTTAACCATTGTTATTCTAACTTATTTCTGAGCCAAAAAATAAAACGGACTTAGCCAAGAGACATTGAAAACTTTGTTTCCCTCCAGTGACCATAAAAAGAATAAACGTCCGTAGTAGAAAATCGGGTTTTGTATGCTTATATCTTTTTTGTTTAGATATTGAACTCGCAGCTTCACCTAAAATACACACAAATAATACAAAAAATCTATTATCTATCTATTTATGTGTGTGATTTTCTGGAAAGGGGTGGTCCTTTTTACGCTTAAATTGAAAAAGAGAAAAAAAAACAGCATGATGAATAACAAGACAACAAATATGCTTATATTTCTTCGCTTTGTTCCTCGGGTCTGCAAATATTTATCTGTAAAAATCTATATAACACCTTGCATTGTGTGCGGTGCTGATAGACTAGTAATAGTCACAGTAGAATCATGAAAACCTTTTGTTATATTTCCTGACGAGATACATGCTGATATGATAAAATTGTGTTATTTTTGGTGAACGTCTCGGCCAATAGATGCTAATGAAAACATCTGCGTTTTAGTCCAGCAAAAAAATTGTCTGTGGTGGATAAATGATTGTGAAAAGCATCTGAGATGAAAACATTCTTCGTCAGAAAAAGAAAGTAAAGGAAAAAAGAAAAAACTATATGCTTAAGATCTATTCATCAAACAATTCATAATCACATATCTACTAGCCAATTTTTTTTTTATTAAAACACAGATGTTTTCGTTAGGCGTCTATTGATTTTTGTAAGCCCAATACTTCGTCACAGTGAACTGACCTATGATTGAACTATTGCCAACTCATCCACGCCGTACTGAACCTACTACGAACGGTTAAATCGTTATCATGGCGATAAACCTTGTTCATTCAGATGATGGCAATAAGCTTATTTTGTTATTAATACCTGTCTTATTTCCCTACAAATTACATTACTACTACTTTTTCCACCTTTCCATTGGCTACCTCAGTATTATTTAATTGTCTCTGCACTATTGGTTAACCTGCATACAGTGCTTCTCTCGACAGTTTTTGATCAAATAATATTTTCTACCGCCTCCACCCCACCATCATCGGTATTTTATTAGCCCATTTTCTAATTTTACATAAGGTTTGTTAGGAAATGTACTAATTTTAAGTCTAGGAGAATTATCTTAATACAAAGTTTTAAAAGGAAAGGATTTTTTTTCATTTAACTATGAGAGGTGCATAAAAATTATAGCATCGTTATACTCAAAATTAATATAATATATACATTTCTAATAATTATGATAAAATTTAAAATTACAATTTGTATTTTTATAAGAAAGTTTCGTTTAAGTTGATTTTCTGTCGATGTATTTTTTCGTAGTAAATATCCCGATTGTTTGAATGTTCGTAGAAATGGATATGTGTCTGATAGAATTACATTTTCGAAGGGTCTGTAATATAGTCCTGACCTGGTATCTCGACTTCAGTCACTTTCTCACCGACGTGATGTGGCTTCCCTTTCTATTTTCTACAAATATTTTCATGGCAACTGTTCTGGGGAGCTTTTTTTTTCCTTCTTGCCACTAAATTGGCAACTAGATTTTACTGTTGAACCAGCTAAATGCAACTGCCACTTCTCTTCTAACATTTTCTTTTCTCTTCTAACCTGTGGGACTGTCTTCAGATTTCTTTCTTTTCTGCTATCTATACTCTTCAAAAAATTAAATGCAATGTCAATCGCTATCTTCTGCGTTCCTGAACCCTGTCCTTTTTCCTGAATCGTCCTTTCTCCCCATTCCCCCCACCCACTAAAGTGTTTTCATCCTCTTTCAGTCCCTGTAATCCCCTGTATACTAATGGCATTATCGCTTTGCTTAGAGTGAAGTGATTTAAAAAATATCATACTTCATATACAACAAAGTACTTGCTATTTATTTATAAAACAAAATAGTTGCTATTTATTTTCATGTGTCGGTGAGTAGATTGATCTTTATCCGCTTTGAAGAAAAGGGAATCATCTGGTGTAGATCTGTGTAGATTCAGCTGCATTTTTCAGCTGACTGCAGCTTGTTGCAAAACCTCGTACTTATCTGTTTTCAGGAAACACAAAAAGTCTCAGTTTTTTAGTTTACTCAAACTAAGAGTGATTGGTTGAAAATTCTCTTTTTGAACAGTGTGGTCTACGTTCTAAAATTATATTTTGCTAATTTTAGATTTTAGTTTGTCGCTTCGGATTGAAGCCGGTCGCCATATCGCCGAAGCTATGTCCTTTCAACCGGGCAGTGTGCATCTAGAAAACTGATCGAGCTTCTGTTGCTGCTGTTGCTGCCCTTTCACTTTTTTTTTTTCTTGCTTTGACAGTCATATTCATTGCGCGGATGTTCTTGACTTTCCAGTTATTTTTTGGTGGACATCTAAGTACAGAAATCATTCGAACTTTTATAATTTTTATAAGACTTCCAATTTCTCGAACTTTCTTCGGTATTTTTTATTTGGCTATGTTTGCTCATGTTTTTTTGTTACCAATTCATCTATTTCAATGGACATTGTTTTTTTTAAATAAACCTTGGGAAAGACCAAAAGTCGCACAGAGCTAAATTTGGATAGGGCACTATGGGAGGGTGTTGATGACAGATCTGAGTGAAGAGAATTTTTGTATAAAATCTAAAGAATGAGTAGACACATTGTCAAGATGATGAATGTAAAAGTCACACAATACACAAGCTCACTCAATAGCATCTCACTGCTGAGTAACTCCATGAGAAAATGTTTGCCAAGTTGCATCCAGTTCTCAAAATATTAAAAATATTTAACCTTGTGTGTCTGTACACATACACACGCACACGGTATTTACTCTGCCCCACCCCACCCCCCACCCACTAGGACGAGATGTGACACAAGGTCTACTTTTAGGTGGGGACCCGAGCGCGTACACCGGGCAAGGGACAAAAATTCCCCTAAGCCCCCTGTACCGTCGGTTGCGCTGGCCTCGGTGCGAGCACTGATCCCTCCCTCTTGTATAATGGGAGGGCGCGGCCTCGGGCAGCTGTTCCCCAGGGCTGGGCACCTCTTCAGTATAATTTTCCTCAGTTGCCCCTCTGTCCTTTGACAGAGAAGCCGCTGGGCGCACTCTGTCCAAAGACAGAGACGCAACTGAGAGATGATAAGTAGATGTGTACCTACTCAAAAACACACACACACACACACACACACAAACACACACACACACACACACACATATGTATGTGTGTGTGTTTATTCATTGTTTCTTGTTTAGGATTGGGTTTCCGGTTCCTTCTAAAGTCTACATTTCTAACGTCTCCGTCTAAACGCTGAAATTTTATTTACTATTTATTTATGCTTCAGTAGGAGTAGATAGATTTGCCTGTCGTCTGGTTCTCACCCCTCCCTGGTCTTTTGAAAAGTAGATTTATACTCTGCTTCCTGTTTAGGACTGGGTTTCCGGTCCCATAATGTCTTTTTCATTCTCTTTCATTCCCAGTAGTCCCTTTCGTCTTTTCTACAATTGTATTTTCCTTTATTTGTGAAATGACACTTGTCAGTTGTGCCATTCTCTTATTAAATTGACTTGTTACTTTAATAAATATGTGTTGCTCCAGATGAATTGTCTTTCAACATCAAAAATAAAAACTTGTCAAATTTGAGTGAAAAGTAAAACAAAAGATTGAAATTCAGTTCAACAATGTATGATCCTCACCAAAAAGACAAAAGTTGTGATTTCAAATAAAGTTGCAGTTATCATTTTTAACAAATGATACAAAATCTTCATCTTTAAGATGGTGTGAAGTGAAATGAATATCTCTTATTGAAAAAAAAATTATGGGCAGTCGTTGGAGAAGAGAAGTCATACGAAAATGCTGTTAGTGTATGTATGTGCATGGATAGGATGCACTGTAAGCAGTTGACTCTCTTTGACTGAACGGCCTGTGCGTTTGGTAATAAGAGTATATAAGCTGCGTGTGCGTATATGTCAATCTAATGGCGTCGGAAAGACGAACTCGACTTGACTCCGATAAAACACATGGACATTGTTCCTTATATAAGTATTAATAGGATAAGTTCTTTTATAGGTTAAATAAAGCGTTCTACTTGGTCAATAAGTCTAAAAAAAAAGTTTCTTTTCAGACTACAGCAACTTATCCGGATGTTGTCGGCCGAATTCTATGAAGCCACAATTTTAGTTTCAAAAGTGACTTTTCATATTGGTCACGCGCATAGGAGATAACAGATGAAACACGTACCGCCAATGAGGCAGAAAAGAAAAAAAAGAAAAAAGCAAGAATTGTTAAGATAAAAGAATTGTATTACTGGTACAGAAGATCAAAGCGGAATGTCTTTTGTGGTTGATGATAGCGACATGGAGGGTCAGTAGGGCCCAGAGTTTATGCATATGTCGTGTCAGTTGGCAGTTTGCCTTCTCACCATGAAAGCGACTGCCGATAGACGGAGTGGATCATGGCTCGGCGTTTTTTGTTTTTGTTTTTGTTTTTTTTTTGTTTTTTTTGTCATGTCTTTTCCTGTAACAGCAACGTTCGTGATTAGCTCCTTTTATATTTCATTTATTTTTAGGGGATTTGTTTTGTGAGCCGGATGTGATGTTCGGAGTCCCTGCGCAGAGAACGACTTTTTATATTTTATTTTTGCTTTCTTAGCGTTCACACCAGGCAAATATGTTTTGGTGAAGAATGAATTAGAAAGATATTTCGTTTGAAGCAGAGTATAACAGCTATAAAATGTTTATTAGATTTGAATTTGGATTTACTTTAAGTTACTTCAGATGTATGAAAGGAAAAAGGAAATATTTTAAAAACTCTTCGAACGAAAATAAAACAAAGAAAACAGAAGAAATGCTTTTGTGTCAAAACTAATTAATGGTGATCCTTTCAATTACAACATACATTTCTTGAATAAACAGTACTAATGACCACGCTATCATTAAAGTGGCAAGGGAAGTAGAATTTAATTGGCCCTTGGATTGCGGCTGTTTGATATGTGGAGAAGTTTGATGTGATTGATAAAATGATTAAGCAGCGATTTGGGAAATAGAATTAGCTCAGTACTAAATTGAGTATCAAAGAGGTTTTATTTTGTTTTGTTCTGTTTTTTTTTTTTTTGTTTTTTTTTAATCGGTATCACCCCAAGCAAGGCAGTACAGCCACTAGCACGCATGGGGTTACAGGGTCTGGAGGAATTAGGAACATGAATATTAGTAATGAGGAGAAAGAAAAGAGCAATCAGGACAGTAGATAGCGATTGACATTTCATTTAAACTTTTACAAGCATGGAAAGCATGAAGCCAGAAAGCAGTTCAACAAGTGAGAATTGCGAGTTAACAAACTATTAGCATAGAAGTTACGCCTAGATCTAGCTAGTTCAATTGTAAATTGATGAGATCTCGCCTCCAGTTTAATATTGCGTTTAAATTCATACGGTCTAGGTACCATAGCATAGAGCTTATCCGAACAATTACCATGAAATTATTTATAAAAAAAAAGCACAGATTACTTATGGCGGTGGGCAAGTGACCGAAGCCGAGCCGCCATATCAGGACAAATAATATTGCTGATTCTTCTTTGGATCTTATCGAAGAGCCACAGAAAAATAGCATGAGCACCACCGGACCATATATGACATCAATATTCTAAGCATGGACGAGTGGTAGATTTATAGATATGCAAGATAGATTCCGGAGAGAAAAATTATCTCACAGTGAAGCGACTTGCTTAGCAGCTGATCTGGCGATGGATTCAAAGTAGTCTTTCTATCTCATGTCAGATGAGAACGTTAACTCAAGAAAGGGCAATGAGTCACTTTCTTGGAGGATAGCATCGGCCATGTTGATGGAAGGCACACAGGGGGTCTCAGGTGATTAATAGAAAGTAAAAAATTTTAAAAATTAAAAATTAAAATTGATAAGCCATCTTAAAATTGATAAGCCATCTTTTTCCCCATTTAACGACGGTCTTGGGGTCGTTTTGTACATCGCCTGGTATTTTGACCTTGTCTGATTGATTAGCAGTCGAGGCAGGAGTAAATTGATGCCAAGTTGAGAGATGATGTCATCGGGAAGGTCGTTAATGAAGATTAAAAACGGCGATGGAGCCCTGGGGGACACCCGCGTTAGTACAAAAGAATTTAAACGAGTGTCCGTTCAAGAAAACTTTCATTTCACGATATGATAGGAATGGCTGGATTAAATCAAAAACGTACCCGGAGATACTATAGCTTTTCAGACTGTGGAGAAGACCTGAATACCAGATCCTGTTAAAGGCTTTCGAGATGTCCAATGCTACAGCCCGAGCTTCACCGTTTTTATCTAAAGCACGATAGACTCTTTCCGCAATTATCGTTTGTACATCAGCAGTTTATATGAAGAAACGTATGCAGTATTGCTTATCTGAGAAAAAGCTTTTGATGAGAGATGATGAACCAATTTAGTATTAATTAGGGCCTCTAGGGGTTTCCCAAAAAGAGGTAGAAGGGTCAGACGGTACATCAAAGTTTTTAAAAACTGGAACAACAGACGATGATTTCCTGCAAGCAGGAAAACAGGAGGCAGCGAGGCATTTATTATACAGTTGAGAGAGAACAGGAGTTAGTTCGGGAGCACACTTCTTAAGGACTATTTCAGGGTACCATCAGGTTCACATGCTTTGTCAGGATTCAGATGATAGAAGAAACCATAGAAAAGGGTTATATATATATATATATATATATATATATATATATATATATATATATATATATATATATATATCACTCAACAGATAATCAGTTCTAAGTAGGAAGTTAGGCAGGGATACTCCAGATGAGTCAAGAGTAGAGTTTCAGGAGAATTTACAGGAAAAGCATTTAGCTTTATTAGCAGAGGATGATAACACTTCAAATCGATTGAAGAGGGGGTGGGGGTAGACACCTTGCACTTTAATTTTTTTTTAATTTTAATTTTTTAAAAGAATTTGAATTTTTTTTTATTTCAGTAAGTCAGATTAATTTTTGTATGGATGTTCATAAAGGAAATAATTCTTTAATTAACTCCTTTGAAGATTTTTCCATCTCGAAAAAGTAATTTGATATATTTTTAAATTGAAAATAATTTAAAAAGACCACGTTGGGTGAAATTAGGAAGAAAATAATAATAATAATAAAAAAAATAAAACAATGTATTAAACTTTAAAAAATACTTCTAATGTAGTATAAAACAATCGGTTATATAAGGTTGAAGATAATTCATTTTTAATCATAAATTACTAAGTGTCTCCATTATTGCGCTGCTAGTGTACCGTGTTTCTTTTTCTAATTTAAAAAAAAAAGAAAAGAAAGAAGATTCACGTGCTTTTTAAGAGAGGAATTGCAATTGATATTTTTCGTTGTTGGACCTCTTACCACACAGGCTACTGTGCGGAAATAAACGTTTTTAGTATCCCGCTACCATTTTCTTATCAATGTTGAATTTTGTACAAATCTGTGCAAAAAGAGGATCAAAAGCTTATCCAACCTCCTACAGATTATCAGGAAATATCAGCTTCTAATTGGTCAATAAACACACAAGTGGGCGTTGCAATCTGCCCACGTACAAATATTTTTCCAGCGCGTGACCAAGTCAAGTTTTCCCGCCATTTTCCTGGGAACCTGTCACGTGATTACATTAATTATAAATAGCAGGCACAAGCTTACTCACTCTCTTTTCTCTCTTCTCTTTTTTCGAAGATGTAACCTTAAAGGATCACGTCTCAACCGTGTGCGGTCAGCCGTTAAAAATATATTCACGCATGCACGTACGTACGAAATTTTCCAAACTACATTACAAACATACAACAACTTTTCTTTTTGAAATACTCTTCTAAAGCTACAGTTTATTCAGCATTTCTCAGCTTTAATTCATTCAACTTTGTGAGCTCAGATAAAAATATTTCAATTTCATCTGTAAACTCTAATTCAATCAAAGGGACATACCACCAAAATAGTAACCTCTACGCATGTACATCATTACACAAAAATAAATATAAATGTTGTTGTTATAAAACCGTTTTTATTCCTTCTTCTTGTTTCATATTTTGTGGTATTTTGCGTTAAATATAAATCGTGTAGTCATGTTAATAAACAGATATCTACAAATGGTCATACCACTACATGTTCGGTTATTTTCATTGTTTTAACAAAAAGTAAGTATTACGTTTACAAAATACTATTAATTAATTTATCCTTAAATTTAATAATTAATCTTGAAACACATCTCTAAGACAAATATTGGATTTTTAAGAGATTAACTTTTTTTTTTTTGCATCTTTCATCTATAATGACGGTTCGATGAGTCGACGAGTGACGAGTGTTTGAACGTGCTAATGTTTTTTCAAAAAACTTTATTTACATACAGAAATTGATATCGCTTTCAATACTGATTAGCCTTGGGTTCTTTCAAATAAAAGTAAAACCAAAATTTAATTTCAAAGAAAATATTTAAATTATTTAAAATGCGTTTTTCGGTTTTTAGGACGTCCGAGGCGGTACCTAGCGTCTCTTCTTCATCTCAAAAGGATGACAGCTTTTGATAATATGTCGATAGGAAAACAGGTATGATTAATTGTGACCGAAAAACCAATAAATTTTCCAGGTATAAGTATTAGACGAAACAAATTGATATCAAAATATCATTTTCAGTTAAAGAAGGATGAAACAATGAAAATGGATATTGTCATTAAATTGTAAAGAACGAGTACACACACACACACACACACACACACACACACACACACACACACACACAAGAAAGAAAGAAAGAAAGAAAGAAAGAAAAAAGAAAGAAAGAAAGAAAGAAAGAAAGAAATTCGGGATATCTATTCTGTATCAAACTCTTCATGAGATTCCACCCTAAAAATAACAGTAAAAAAATAAATAAAAAGAGCTTATACGCGATCTCTCAAATCTGCATTTTGTTAAAGAAAGAAAAAGTCTCTCACTTTATCCTTTTATTCCTGGGTGAAAATGAGGATAAAAATCCTGTTAAGAATCCAATGAGTTAATGGTAAATGAAAGGCAAAACAAACAAATATAGAATATAGATTATCAATTTATGGGCCAATTAAATGTCTTTAAAATACTCAAAAAGAAACACATATAGTGAAGAGAAAAACTGAGCATGAGGAAGGGTCGATCACTATCAAGGATCCATTAAACGTTATCCTTGTTCGGTTGACGTAATCTTATAAACAGGTAGAAATAGTGTGAATAAGGTATTTAGAGTACAGATCTGATGAGATGTGAGTGACAGAGGCAGAAATTTTGGGTGAGTCTCCATGCGTACAAAGCGTGAAGACTGAAGACAGAACTGATATGGGGGGAAAAAAAGGGTTTTACTTTTAATAACAAAGCGAGTTATTGGTGAAATAAAAATTAATTTATTAATTAATTTATTGATTAATAAAAATTAATTACATATTTTTGTATCCATTTTCTCCTTCTGTTGAAAGGCAATGCGCAGTATTAGCCCCTGAATAACCTAGAAAGATGTAAAAATGTCTTACCTATCCACAAACATACGTGGATAAAAATAAAAATCATTGAAATCGTGACTTAAAACGAAAATAACTATATCTTTTGATCTATTCATATCATCTTTCTTTTTTTCTCTTTGCTTTCCAATGTTCTCTCTTATTTTGTCACTCTTTTTCTTTCTCTTCACTTTCCACCCTTTCTCATTTTCAGTTTCCATCTTAATCTTCCTTAGTCATTGCAGGAATTAATGTGTTTTTAATATGAGAAATTTAATTATCTATACCTTTGATTATTCTCAAAACAGAAATTCAGTAATTAACTTTTTTTACTGAGCTCAGTTAAAAGAATTTATTATTACCTCGTATTATTGACTGAACAGCAACGAGGTGAAGATGGAGGAGGTAGAAGAATTGTAACACAGATGTTGCTCATTCTGTAGCTTTTATTAGAGGATAGATGTTAAATAATTTTTACCAACAAAATAATATCTTATAAAGCTGCAAACATAAGTTTCAAGATTGTGTTCATTTTAGGAGCATTTTTAATTATTAATGTCAGAATACAATTCGTGTTAGACAAAGGTTTGTAACTGTAAGTAAATAACATTGATAAATATATGGGGTCTCATGGTCTTGCCGCAAAAGGCAATTGAGATAGAGCCCTGCTGTTTTAACATACTCGCATTTAATCCTCATATGCTCAATTGTTTAACAATGGATATATATATATATATATATATATATATATAGATGTAGGATGTGTGCTGTGGGGTAATGAATAACGGTTCGGAATAAGAGATAGGAGAGCGGAGTTCAAATTTCAGTCGAGTTCGTTACATTTACTTAAAGCGCAAATACACTTAGGAAATGTATGAAATTTCTTTCCCATGAATAGCAGGACAGACCGGGTCTACCGTAGAAATAAACGGTAGCTAAGTGCTAGAAAATATCCGGCCTAATCAGTCATGAAACGAAAAAGACATGATCGCCCAAGCCAAGCGTGTATCACTGATGGCACTTAACTAACTGTAAAGATTACCTCACCAATAATTTTGTTTGAAATGCCTAGAGTCCACTGTTAAACATCGTGGATTTTGGCTTTGGTGAAGAGAAAAATTGGATTGTTGAAAGTTTCTGAAATACACGAGGATAGTTAATTTAGAAAAAAAATCATATTCATTCTACAAATACGAATTCTTCCAAAATTCAAAATATATTTGAGAACGGTAGTTGCAAAGATTGGCATGACATTTATTGAACTAAGCTATTTTTTGAATCAGAAACAAGATGTCTGGAAAATCTACAAAAAATTTTCAAATATTTCGAATGAAGGCGGTTCGATATTCCATAAAATAAGATAGCAAATCTGATATGTTTGATGTTTAAAATAGTCAAATCATAAGATAGGCTAATGTTAAAACCCCATTTTTTTAATTTGCACAATATTCTTGAATTGTTTAAAGTCCCTTGTGTAAAACCAATGTATTTATTTTTGTCCTACCCCCAGTAACTTCTCTCATACATTTCCTTTAATATATATGACAAAGATTTTTTTCTACTCATAATTTTGAACAGCTAATTGGAAATGTCAAGTCAGTAATTCTTACTGCTGTCATATCTCCACATTATATGGAATATAGCAGCAAGGGTTTACAGCGAAGTCTTCAAAACTTGAATGAGAAAATTAATAACCATCTCAAGCTCCTCTTAAAAGCAAAGATAAGCGATCATCCAGAGAAGACATCTCCAAGACTATAGATAGTTACTTTACCACAGAGAATGTTCTCAATGTTATACAATTTGTCACTGTAATATTTAAGGTTGATTCATTTTACGAAATAGCTATAAACAATAGTAGTTTCTCTCGTTACTGGTCAATGCTAGCTATCGTTGTAAAGGAATGACTAATTTATATAGATCGCTTATTACAATCGTCTAGCTTGGATGCAGATTTTTAAAATGTCTTTTTGTCGATTGTTGCGTTGTGAATTTTAGAAGCCGGTTTATGTTTTTAGAAATCACGGTTCCAGTCTGCTATCATGCTTGCTGACCCCTGTCTGTCAGCTATTTTCAATCGGCATCATGCAACAACCTAGAAGGCTGCCAATTGAAACTTTTTCACTAGACAGGCTCTGGTAGAGTGATCGATGAACCTGCCATTTGTGGAAAACTTTTTCAGCCTAATACTACGGAAAAAGGTTAGTCGTTAAAGGTCTAACGGTAGTTCAATTGTGTTCGAAAGTATATGAGGGGAAAACTATTTATCCACCTTAAAGGAATTCAATTATTCTTATTGGACGAATACTCATATTCTATGCAAACAAATGAATTGCTTGTGGGAGCAAATACTTACACCTTACTTCCACTTAGTATGTCTTTTTTTTATACCTTCCGTTTCTTATGTGAACAATTTTAGCAGGCACAAATAATGACGGCTGCTGGAATATATCAGGTTCCTCAAGGTACAAGTACTTAGTATACTACTACTACGAGTCTTTTCTTCTCTTGTAGAGAAAAAACAGATTTAGTCCTGACCGAGTTAAATGCTATAAAGTCGAGTTCTGGTTTATAAATAGCAATTATCTTCTCTTTTTAGACAGGTATGGCATTGATAAATTATAAGCCTTAAAAATTTCTATTGAGCAGGATAAGGACACTATTGCTAATAATGTATTTTATAAAAGAAGATACAGTATTAACAATAATGTATTTGGGAAAGAGAGCTCCATTACTGCCCAAACTGACCAGTTAAATACACGAAAAGTAATCTTGGATTATGATGTAGTTCAGGTAGAAGTTTCACTAAGTTCTTTAAATAAACCGACGTTACTATCATGGGTAACAAATCTTCTGACAATAGGGCGTCGTCGATATGTTCTGCGGACAGAAATAAAGCTTGTAGCACTTATTTCAATATTTCTATCTCCGTTGATAGCTAACATTGTACGAACTCCTTCAACTCTTTTAATTCGGTAGTCATGTCTATGACATTACCACGTTCCATATTTATGATATGTAATTCAACAGTATCGTGGTTTAAATTGTGTCTGTTTTTCGCTATATTAATTGGAATTGTCAAGTTAGTTCTTCCAGGAGATGACAGAATGTTTTGCCGGCCACACCCGTTCAGGAAATAGGCGATCAGGCCCTCCACAACTTCCTATCTCGTGCGGCCTTTAGCAGTATTTATCCCTTTGCTAAGGCTCTCCTCAGGCAAGTGTCTAGCTGCCTTCCCTTATCTCTCTTGCTCTCAATATGCCACATGAGCATCAAGTTTCCCAAACCGTCCTTCCTCATTATGCCCAAGGAATTTCAGTGGTCTTTTCCTGATTCTGGGTATACATGTTCTTTCTGTTGTAATTTTCTTTAAGAATCCTTTTTTGCTTACTCGCTTCCTTCATGGAATTTTTAGTACCCTTCTATAGAAGCACAATTCTGCAGCCTCCACTTTTCTCTTCATCTGCCGGGAGATTCACTGCCACATAAGAGGATAGATATCACATAGCACATCCAGTATTCTGTTCTTTGTTTCTATCGAAAGTTTTCTGTTTCTCAGCACCTTACCTAGTTTTTAGGGTGCTTCTTTCGCTAGTCCAACTCATGTTGGGATCTCGGTGTTGCATTTTTTATCCTCTGTTAAAAACTTTTCTCATATATTTGAACATCTACATTGATGTTTATATCTCCAACTCGTAACCCGCATCTTATTATTTTTTTTTCTCTTGCTGATGACAATATTTCCTATCTTCTGGCAGATGATCGGTTAGTCCTTGTTTCTTCTACAACTCTGTCTAGGAGGCCCGGTAGTTTTCTTTCCGGGTCAGCCATTAACACAGAGTTATCAGTGTATCTCATATTGTTACGATCACGCCCACCGCTAAAAAATTCTGGTAGGGTCTCCGGTTCACTTAAGATAACGTCGCTCTAGAGATTGAATAAATCTGGAGAGAAGACATATCCTTGTCACACGCTACTTTCTATTTTTGTATAGCTACTCTGTCCGCATGCAGGCAATTTGCTTCCAGTATAAGTTCTGGATTATTTTAACATCTTGTTTTCAAAATAGATTTAATTTTCAAGGCAGTTCGAATAGATCTTTGTGCCGTACCTTATCAAATAGTTTTGCGTAATCTATGAAACATAGGTGCACATCCTTCTGTATTTGTATTGTTCTCCCTCTCACTCTCTCTCACACGCACACTCTCTCTCTTTCTTGTTTCGATGTCCTTTACAAAGCCATACTGTTCTTATCCTATTTCTGGTCTAATTTTGCATCTTGCTTTATTCATCAAGATTCGCATTATTAGTTTGGTTATATGGCTCATTAAGCTGATTGTCCTATGGATTCGTATTTGTTTGCACTTGATCTTTTAGGTATGATTACGAAGATGGATTTAATGAGGTCCTCCGGTATGTGGTCACTGTTATATATTTCGTTTATTACTTGTGCAATCTTGTCAATGTCAAAGTCATTTAAGGCTGAGAGCATTTCTTTTACGATCCCATCATGATCAGCTACTTTGTTCCAGTTTATCTTCTCATCTTTTAGGATTTCTAACAGTTTCTCTATTCTCCAGCGTAGCTTTCTCTCGCAAAAGTATACTTGCTGTATTTCTGTTGCTCTCTATTTCTGTGCATTTTTCATTGATCCAGCGATGGTTTTAAATTTTGTGTTTAGTATTCGGTATTCTTTTCTTGACATGATTTGTTATCACTTTTTCATCATCTCTAGAATTTCTTCTCTCATCCCTTGGTTCCTTTCTTGTCTAATTTCATTTAAGGAGATAATCTCGTTCGCCAACATCACCAGGGTTTTTCTCAGCATGATTCCATTTTGATTTTATAATTTTGTTCAATTTATATTCGTTTATAAATTTTGTTTTTGTATGTCTCCTCGCAACTTGGGCTTTTCATGAGTCTGCCATATTGCAGTTTAGGTGTTGCTTTGGATTTCTTTGTTTTCGGTATTTTACTTTAATGTAGCATATGACTGGAAGATGGCTGCTCCTGTAGAGGGTACTGGGTATGTTTTGCAGTGTAGAACTGCGTTTCTGTTGATAGTTCCATAGTCAATCTGGTACTTTGTGTCTCCTCCAGGGTTTCTCCATGTTCACAGTTGTTTTGGGTGTTCCTGTAATCAGGTGTTGATGATTATTTAATCGATTGATGTGCAGCACTGGATCAATCTTTTGCCACGTCTCACTTCAGGATAAGTTGCCGACTATTTCATCTTCTTGTTCTTTTCCTACCTTGGCATTCAGACCTCCCATGATGATTGTACTGGCATACTTAGTTCGCTAATTTTATCACAAGCCATTTCCTGATCCGGATGGTTAGTGTTACCAAAACGTAAACTGGCGCCAAGTTATCACGAACGTTCACAACATTTTACGAAAAAACAAAACAAAACAAAACAAAAAAACACAAAAAACAAAAAAAAACAAAACAAAAAAATAGGATTCATGTGCCGACTTTCAGGTTCAACAAGCTATAAAAGATAGCAATTCGACAGCCGATGTCAGTCAGCCAGCGCGCAGTTAAGCAATGTAAGCTACACCTTGACTGCACAATAAACGATTGCGAACCACATCTGTACATCTCGAAGGACACACAAAAAAGAAATATGTATGAGTGTGCCCCTTTCTCTACGTCAAGGGTTCAACCAGTACAAAAACTAAGAAAAGCATTACATTAATTAATATTTACACACAACCAAAACCTTCGGACAATTTTTTCGCAAGAACTTCCTGTAGTATTCTCGACGACAATTTCAAAGAAATTAAAACCGTAAGAATATATTTGTTTACACCAAAGTTCTATAAACTCTTTCCAGACCATTACAAATATTAGTACATTTATTCTCTAGGTTCTTCTTGTACCAGTAAAAATTATTTAACATGTTTTTCATTTTTATGACTTCTCTCTTTTGATATCTCATCGCTAAGTCAGCACGTGCTCGTGGGTAAAAAAAAAAAGTACGAGAAGTCCATATCTACTGACAAGAAAGTATGATATGGATTACGATAGAATTTTAAGATCACAAAAATTATAATAGATATGTAAACTACGTCGCCAACTTACGAGCACGATTATTTTCGTAAATTGATCTTGCCGTAAGTTTTCCGCCCTTCCTACCACACTTGTGTGTGTGTGTGCGCGCGCGGATTGCACCACTTCCTCTCTCTTTCAGCTAGACGTAGCAGTAGTCGCTGGAGGAAGGAAGGTCGCTTACTAGCTCCTGCTGATAAAGCCAGCCTAACAGAATTTGAATTTTTTCCCGCGCGTTTTCTTGACGTCACGGACGCCAGCGTTCTAACTCAGTTGCATCCCGATTTTCAACCTAACTAGACGGGCAACTCATTTATTTCGTGCCCTTAACCCATATGCGGGCCGGAATATCTTATTCCTAACTACCAAATTTCAACATGTCGACCTTACACTTTCCCAAGACTCATACTCGTCTTGATGTAACCCGCAGGTCGAACCTTCTCCGTTTTCGACTAGAAAATGTGGAGATACACGACACAGTCGTGGTCAGAACTTCGTATCAACAAGTTGACTTATTTTATCCCTCGTCAGTCAATCATAATACAGACAGGGATATCCTAACGGCAATAATCACATCAAATCGATGTAAAATTTTCAGCAATTAATTCAATGTCCTTAAGTCAACAACTTGTCAACAACTTCCCTTTGTCTTTCGACCAAAAACTCCGAGACGACTGAGCTTTCGCCACTGCACCTTTTTCGACAACTATTCTCTAGTCGTAATGCGAACGTCTTGTTCGAGTCTGCCTTTGTCCATGATCAACGAACTCTAAAACTTTCAACAGTTAAGAATGAGACTTCTCGTATCTATGAACATTCTAACTACTTTGAACCTGAACCTAAAAAAATATTACATACACTCACAATACGAAATTCCACAGTGAGTACTTTTTCTATTTGTGTACACCTACACCTCGTGTTAACGAGTCATTTTTTCCAGAACTTTCATTCTGATAAAACTTTTTCCCGCCTTGTCCATCTTGCTTTCCTGATTTGGCGCGGAACACTTTCTCTGATTATCTCGAATGACGATACAACCTACTTGTTTCTATTTAATAAAAATTTCATATATGTTTTTCAACCAGACGCCTTGTGTCATTTAATTCCGGCTATCTACTTGTATTATTATTTATGCACTTGTTGATTGACCCCTTTTCCTCATTAAGTTCACTCACGCAATATATTTCTACTTTGCTTGTGGATTCGGTAGTTTGGGTGTAGTGTCTGGCACAAGGCCACTTTTTAATAAACCAGCACTGCACGCTACCGGGTCCGCAACAGTATCATCTCTGTTTTCTTTCTTATTTTTACGCTCGTCAGGTTTAAGTCCAAGAATACATACTACACTACAGCATAATATCTGCTAAACATATAAAACAATTAGAAAAATGTAGAAAACATCTTAGTTTCATAACATACCAATATATATATAAATACCAAACATCGTATTAGTTGCTGGTGGCCCTAGCACTAAGCTTGTAGCGTTGCAGAGAGCTGGGCGGAAACTGTCGTAGATCTAGCTAGAAAACACTCACAGTGCCAGAGGCGGACCAGCCATGGCCAGACATACCAATTCGCGGTCGTGGTCGCATATTCGGACAGTCCTAAGACGCATAGGTCGTACGCTGACGACGACCTGTATTTAAACTCAAACAAAAACAGTGGTGATCGCGCTGTGACCAGAATTCTGAGTTACAATTTTGATACATTTTATATATAGCTTTGAAAAGCTATGAAAGGAAGAACTTTCAAATTCTTGCATTGATTAGAACTGGTCCTAGTTGGACTAAAAGCAGTGGCAACCAAACTTTACAGATGTAAATGTCGGGTTGTCATTACTTACGGAGGTAAAAAAGAACGGAATAAATTTCAACAATGCGATATTTTGTATAACTGAGTAATAAAGGAGAGTAAATTGACTTAGTATACATGCAAAAGACAAAAGGCATTCAAAGTTAGAATGTGTGTGTAAAAAAGTTCAGTGACCCGTGGAAAGATATATCCCCATACCCGGTAACAAGGTCCCGGTGGTATCACTTCTACTGTATGCTAGAAAGAAAAGAGAGAAAGAAGGCAAAGAGTGCTCTGTTTTTATAGGTGCTTAACAGCGCCACCCAACAACGTCTTATCGAAACTAGCAAAGCTTTGTGGGGGTAACCCACACAACTAACGGCGAGACAAGTTTTCATCAAATTGTAAGTATGTAAGTTGCGTAATTAATTAAAACAACCTATTAAAATTTTTCAAAGAAAAATAAATTCATCTTGTTGATTAAAAGTTGCACCAAATAATATGCTTAATACTCCCGCAACGAGTAGGCCTACTTAAACGTCAACAATATGATCACACCGTTTATCCACTTCTGTGAGCCGACTTTTCAAGAGGCACTTTCAAAAAGCTACACTAGCTATATAAGAAATTTACTACAGATTTGATTTTTGCTTTCACTATACACGCCTTTAGCTACGCGTTTCATTAACAATTTAATCGAATAAAGAATACAATTTTCTTTTTTTTAATGAGAATAGCAGTTTGTACAAAGTTTATAATAACTTTGAATTTTGTCATATATAAAAATTTTGTCATATATAAAAAATTTTGTCATATATAAAAAGTTCTTGTGCCAAACACAAAACTTAGTAGAAACTGTAAGGCATTATAACAGGCGTGAAATCACAAATCAAGGCAACCACTGCGTAAAATTTCAAAAAGGAAAAACACATTTATTTTATGATATTACAAAAGAAAACGTTCAGATACAAAGTTGCACAAAATTTTCCACTTTTGATCTTATTACCACAGGCTAACACTTTTCTGGTGTTACAAAAAATGGATTACCATCGGATACAAGGAAAATGTGTTGCAATTTTTTGAAAAAGACACTGATTCAAAGACAAAAAAGTTACACCTTTAAAATGGAAAAAATTAGCAAAAAATTGCACAAGGTAGAAAATTCAAAATGAATCCATTTCCATTCTTAACGGAATACTTAATAATAGGGGACGTTTCAGCACGAAGAGGTTTCGAGTTTTACACATGTTGTTGTCTCGAGGGCCTTTTGCAATACTTTGCTGGAAAGTTAAATTCTGTTCTGAGGGTAGAATCTGCTTTAAATTTATTGAATCTCTCGGCTCTTTCTTTAGCCTGTTGATTTATGACTCCCTCCATTGGACCAGTCCTCTTGAAGCGTGGGTGCTAATGACTTCTTCCTCGACCTTTAATTTCTTTCTTGTCAACGATTTCTTCTTTCTGCTGTTTTATCCGCTCATAGCTGTCCTTTTTATTGAAAAAGCTCCGTCCAGAATTTCACAACAGCTTGAAACTCTCGTCTCTCATTGGCTAATATATACGAAACATTTCTCTGTGAATTAAAAAAAAAAATGAATCCTCAGCAATTCAACAAATAATTTGGGCGGTATCAACCGCTTGATCCACTAAAGCCATAACAAAAATGCAACAATTCTCACACAAACCGTCAGGCCTTCGTAAAAATACACTTCTCTAAAAAAAAAAAACAAAAAAACGTGTATTAAAAAACAACGTAGACGATTATACATTTACAATTTTAACATTTTTAAAATAATAAAAAGAAAATTTTTCTTCTACATAATCTATTATTGCTACAAGTAACATCTGCATTGTAAATAATCTGTTAAAGAAAATTTTAGTAAATGCTTGATTTGAATAGTTTCTCTTTTGTAATATATTCTTGCTCAAAACCCTTGCTTGTTATGGACAGTACATATATTATGCCAATAAATGTTATTGATTAGTTGATTTTTTCTATATAGATCTATTTAAAGTAGCTTATCTCGTCTCTTTAAGGTGAAGTCTTTTATAGTTCAAATAAAAATATTCGTGAAAACATGATAACTAAAAATCCCTTTGTATTGATTTTTTTAAGTAAGCTATGAATGAAGCTTGGGTATCGTATATGGCAAGTTTTATTACATCGCAAATGGAATTATTCACTCCGACATTTGAAACAAAAGCAAAAGAATCATAAGAAATCACATTCAAATGCAGAAATCACATTCAAAACTAACTTGGTGCTAATCATGATCAAATTCTTTTCTAGCCAATGAGAAACCTTTAAAAAAAATTAAAAATTTTGAAGTTTCAGGAGCCTATTTAAATTTTTCATGAACAAGCTCTACTTTATGGCCGCTAGTTGTAATTCATTGACTAAGTCATTGGCAAGCTCCACTCTATGACTGTATCAAGCAGTTTTTCTAAAATAAAAAAAAAAATATATATATATATATAAATACACTTTTATAAGAACATTACCAGCAATCATTTTCTAGTGAAATTACCAGCAATAAATTAAAAAATATCAACAATACATTTTCTGATCTACAAACTATATATCTAAAAACATCTTTACTGAAGGCATAAAATTACTTACAAAATATTTAAATTTCGACATTGAATAACACAAAAAGGTTGATATGACACTAAACAAAGTCAGCAGCAGCCAATATTTTTGGTGTGCTTACAACATTTTCTTTTTTAAAGGTTAAGTCAAGTGTGCACTGTAAATTGTTCATGGCGTTCACTGTTACGAAGACTTTCTGATATTTTTTAGACATTTTCAAGAGTTGGGGTGGGTATTTTTTTATATCTTCATACGATATATATTAAAGTAGTGCATTTTGCCTACAGATTTCACCAAATGCTTAAAATTGACCATATATTACCGAAATAATATACAACCTGATAAAATCCAATCATTTCAACTCCTATGAGAGCCAAACTCAAAACCATCAACTCATTTAAAGTTCACTAGGTCTGTACCAGTTAAGACCAATAAAACTAAAAACGAATACATTGGTTACACGATATATTCTTTTATCAGGCGACTGACCAACCACTTAAGTGACCACACTGAGATAAGAAAAACTCTCATCCAACTCCCACGGTATCTTCGCCGTGTTTGAAAACTAAACAAAAATTCTAATAAGAATAAAACAACCAATAACTACTACTTTCACAAAACACAGTACATGAAAAAATGAAATGCATAAACATTTAACCGAAAGCGCTCGGGATAATAAAATCTACGGAAAATCTGTTTTTGTTGCGTCAGCATAATCTGATTTTATTGAAACACACAGGACTTATTGTTGGGGTAACAGATGTAAAAGAAAGATTTTTTTACAAAGGTTTTCTTATTTAATTTTATGAAATTTCGAGAAATTCTTTTTGTCACACTTGTAGGAAGGCGCTTTACTCCCTTTAATGGAAGATAAGTCTTGTAGAGTTTGTTCATGAAAAATTTAAATAGGCTCCTGAAACTTCAAAATTTTTAATTCTTTTTAAAGGTTTCTCTCTGGCTAGAAAAGAATTTGGTCGTGATTAGCGCCAAGTTAGTTTTGAATGTGATTTCTGCGGAACCGGAAATAGTCTGTCTTATAACTCTTTTGCTTTTGTTTCAAATGTCGGACTGAATAATTCCATTTGCCCGCTTCGTGACGTCACTCCATACAGTGACCCAAAGCAGGAATCGATATTCAGTTCGTGAATAGCAACGAAACGTTGCATTTTTCTAGCCTGGGCCTTTGCCCCAGACTGAGGCTAATTCAGCCTCCCCAGCTTACAAGCACATGACAGATGAATCCGATCCGTTTAATTCTGGAGTCCTAAAAATGGCTTCTCCAGGTCAGGAATATCTCCAAATTATATGCAAGTCATTCTTTCTGTTCCGCTTTATGCTTTGCTTTGCTATGTAGATATGCGTGACATATAGTTCTCCACGATATAATTTTTTGTCGCATATCATTTGACAATTCTTTTGTTTTAACCATTTTTATAAGTTTAGATAGTGGGACAGTCTGTACTCTATCAGACCTTTGTGCCGATTGAGTGACGTGCTTGGTTAATACATATATTGAAGACAAGTTGTGATTGGTTGAAGTGCAAATCATATCAAAATAATTGAAAATAGTCTTAAAATACCCTTTTTAACGTATTATTTGTAAAGGTGTTAAATAATTTTGCAGACAATCAAATTCGAGAATTGGCAATAAAAGTACATAAAACAATGTTTCCTTTATGTTAGACAATGTTCATTAAAATATTTGAAGTATTATTCAATTTGAACAATTTTTTATTGTGAAATTTATAAAAACCGATGTGTTAACTACTTTTGATACCCACTGTGAGTGTGTATATATATATATATATATATATATATATATATGAGTGTGTATATATATATATATATATACACATAATCAATTCGCTCCAAGAAATGCAATAATGCAAGATTCGACTGTGAGTGAAAAAGAATAAAAAGACGCTAGAAGGAACCCAAAAGCCAATCCTAAACAAGAAATAAACCTCTATTCCTGTTTAAAAGACCAGGAACGAGTATGAACCAGACGGCAGGCGAACCTATCTGCGCCTGTTATATTTCATGGTAAATATCATTCTTCACCGTTTACAAGAGAAAAAGAAGTACGAGAATTTTGACTGCTGTGGTTTAGTTCTTTGTGAGTCTTTTAGCCATTTACCTTTTTGGATAAAGTGAGTCGATTGACGCAGATTTTTATAGACCGGCTGGCAATTCACTGACAATTGACAATAGTCGTGTCCATAAAAATAAATAAATAAATAAATATTAATTATAGTGTAAAAAGTAATTATAATAAAATAATTATAACATTTATAATTATCATTAATTCCCTTTTTCTAAATCCATGAGAATCGACCCACACTTTTCTTCTCTACACACGCAAACTCGTGACATTGTCACTATTGGACAAGTAGTTTGCACTAACAGGTTGTCAACTCGTACGTCAACGAAAATTTCGTCTCCTTTTCCTTGTTCAGTCCATAATTGTAACATTTATCTTTTAGCAATCAACAAAAATTCGATGCAAGAAAACCCCAGAAACTTCTTGCATTTTTACAAATAAATTATCTGGACACTCAATTATTATACAGCGCGTTTGGTCAGTCATGTGACCCTCAACGGCCAATCAATGAAGCTCCGTCTTTACAGAAAGAATAAACAGTCTTTTGAGGATGCATTTCTGACACATGGTTAGACAGTTTTTGAAAAGCTGTGACAGAGGCGCAGCTGTTAGAAAATGAAATAAAGTCAATAAATAAAATAATAATAATGAACAAAAAGGAAAAAGAAATACATTTTCTTATGATGCTAGTAGTAAAGGAACCAAATACATCTATTTATACATCTATAAAAAAAAATCATAACGCTCATAGATCACATGTTTTTTTTTTGTGATTTAGCTTATCGGAATTCTTTCTTTGTTAAAAATTGCCCAAACAAACCTCGGCATAATTAGATGACCTATTTAGAACCAGTTTAGAATAACCAATTAATGAAGTTGCAGATGAGCCTCCAACGGACATTTATTTATTTAGCAAAATGTACATAAGATTTAAATTAATTTATGCTAAAGAAAATTCAAAATTATATATTAAGCAGATTCGTAGTAGTCGTGCCTCAAGAAACATTGGTGAGGAATGTTACTAGCGTTTTCTATACGTTCCCTCTTCCAATAGCAGAACATTTAATTTGGTGTTGCCCCCTGGCGAAAAGCAAGAATAAATTTAATAAGCAAATAATATATAGACTAAGTGACTATAACATCTCAGCTAATTATTTCTAGTTGCTTGATAAGTATCAAGCAACTAGAAATAATTATATGGAAAAGTTTTTTTTATATTTGTTGCAGAAAGGTAGGTATATCTGGCTCAAATATTACTTGCGATAAAAATGGTATTTCTCCTGTGCTCAGAGAGAAACTTCTGTCTCTAATCGTGTTACGTCTCTTGCCTTGTGAGTTGCAGTTGTCAACTGAGCATGTAAAGGAAAATGTATTTAAGAAATAACAGGCTTCGACGAAAAGAATATCCTATGAAAATTTATAAGAAATGCTGAAGAAAGAAGATCTTATAAGAGAGATAATGTCAAAAAAAGTTGTCATTTGTTTTCACTTGCCAAGGTGATGTGGTTTGTTAGTTCATAGTGACTACGTTTAGTAGTTCGTAATGTGTGAGTCAGTGTAATTGGGTGAAAAACTCTTCCGACCTTAAAAAAAGATAAATAAATAAAAAACAAACAAACAATCAAACCTTCATCGATAAAACAGAGGCTGAAATTCGCTAATTTCTCAGTTTGCTATTGTTCGTGGAGGGGAACACTTCCGATTCGATCTGTCCTCATTGTTATGGGAATGGAAATTATTATAATTTCATGCTTCCTGGTAAATTTGTCCCACAAACAATATATCGGGGATTCATTTAGGTCAGGGTAAAAAAAGGTAACAAAACATGGAATTCAAATAAACAACAATTAATAAATATATTAGCAGACGATCAAAAAGAAACAGTTGAAGTTATGAACAGTTCAATACAATTTTCAATCTGTGTCTCTGAATTACTTACTTGCCTCGTGTCTATCGAAGTGAAAGGAAACGTATGTTGCCGCTCTGAAAAACAAAGGGAAAAGAAGAAGAGCCTTTCAAATATCGTGCTGCCTGTCTGTGACTATCGTCGGAGAGCGGTAATCCAATACCATTTATATGAATAATCGAAGAGCATTTTAATTACATTGAAAACATTTATATATTATAAGGTAATTTAATTGAGAAATACGTCGTAAGTATGTTCAAGGAAGTACAAAAAGTAATATAAAGGTATTATGGTGTATGGAGGATTGATTGGTGACAGACGAGTTTTTTTATAGTAACGAGTGAATGGGTTGTGAATAGGATTAGCTAGGTATAAGATAATTAGTGAAGACCAGCCTCAACCCCTTTCCCTCTTTTCGGCCTTGTGTCATAATTGTATTTTTATTGCAATAAATATCAATATAAAGGAAGGACAATAAAGACAATGTGTAATTAAATAGATCATGTAAATATAATATATTTAAATATTTGTAACTATATTAAATATACCACTGGCATCAAATATTTTAAATTGTGTATAGTACATGTTTGTGTGTGGCAAAGTAAGGAGAAAGCAAGTCGCTGAAATTAGTGCTAATCTGAGAGGAAGAAAGAGCTTTTAAATTCAGCTTTGCGTTTATACTAACGTGTCTAAGGGGACTACCACTTGACCTTTACAACTCATGCTTTATTTATTTATCCATGTATGTATGTGAATATTATTGTAGTTTAATTTTTGTACAAGGTTGAATAGATTCTTTTAAATGCTTGAAAAGTGTCCTCAGCAGCGCATCTGATTATTTTACTGCCAATTTGTATTTATTGCTTGGAAGTGCATCCTGAATTCCTCTCGATTGATAAAAATGATGGTGCCATTTCTTATGTTAGGTAAACTTTCATTACTCTTCCTCAATTAGTATACAGCGCGTTTGGTCAGTCATGTGACCCTCAACGGCCAATCAATGAAGCTCCGTCTTTACAGAAAGAATAAACAGTCTTTTGAGGATGCATTTCGGACACATGGTTAGACAGTTTTTGAAAAGCTGTGACCGAGGCGCAGCTGTGAGAAAATGAAATAAAGTCAATAAATAAAATAATAATAATGAACAAAAAGAAAAAAGAAATACATTTTCTTATGATGCTAGTAGTAAAGAAACCAAATATTTTATTATCCCACGTCAAACGCTCGTATAAAAAGACAAACATTTACTTCTTCTTCCTCTTTTTCACCTCTGCTCCAAGATATATCAGAGCGTGTATGAAGACGGACCCGCTGGGAATCGTCTCTTTTCCCCAGTCGACTGATTGATGAAGTAAGTACAACCTATAATTTTGTTGCGGGGCCGATAGGGAATGTCGCCCCCACAAGTTTTTAACGAAGAAAGGTGTGAACAGCTAAGACAATGAGGAACAAAGGCAGAGGTTTAGAATAACAAACGTCGGATTTATTTGTCGATCTGGACAAATGTAGGTACAGTACTTGTTTGGCGTAGTTCGATCGTGAAGTCAGGGAGTGCCAGTTGAAGGATCGTTGTTAGGGTTCAAGGCAGCAGCTCTGAGGCAGGCAGACGGAACAGCGGTATTCGAGATCCCGTCGATCCCAGGATATTTGCCCTTTAGTAAAGAGCACGTCGGCGTTTAAGAAGAGAGGGGATCGGCGCAGACGGTGCTGGTGTAGCCTGTTCGTCCTTTAAATGACAGTCGTGTAATAACGCAGCTTGGTAGTTCTAAAAAAGGACTTTCACATATAATGTGGCTAGGTTAGTCGTAAAAAGGACTGTCGCATATCAAATAGCCAGGCTAGCCCTGAAAAGGACTATCGCATATCATGTGGACAGATATGCGATGTTCACATGATATGCGATAGTCCTGAAAAGGACTATCGCATATCATGTTCGGCTGCTGCTGAGGTTGGGTCGGCCCGCTGCTGCTGCTGCTGTTGGGTCGAGGTTAGTCCTGAAAAGGACTATCGCATATCATGTGGCAAAGTTAGTCCTGAAAAGAAATGTCGCATATCATGTGGTCAAGTTAGTCCTAAAAAGGACTGTCGCATATCATGTGGCCAGGTTAGTCCTAAAAAGGACTGTCGCATATCATGTGGCCAGGTCAGTCCTAAAAAGAACTATCGCATATAATGTTCGGCTGCTGCTGAAGTTGGGTCAGCCCTCTGCTGCTGCTGAGGTTGGCTGCTTCGTGCGGTCAGCGGCGAGGGTCGATCAGGTGAAGGTGAGAGGGGGAGAACGTTCCAAGTGATATTTAAATGATAAAAAAAACGAATAAACGATCCATATTAGAAAACCAAGTTTCTTCTTTAATTGTTTACATGGCAACACACACCCAACTTTAAATTCCATACAAACTTTTGTAACATTCACTTGTTTTCTTTTACAGGGTCAGAGTAAATGCACGTAAGACATTTCTGTACTCTTTATAGAGAAATAGAAACTTTATTTATGTTCTTCCGAATTCAGTTGTCGAAGCCAAATCTTATCAATAAAAGAGCAGAAAGACAAACGCAGTTTTTAAAAATCTTTTTTACGTAATCATTTATTGATTGGTGTTTTTCCACTATTGGAAATAAATACAAGGGAGTATTGAATAGTTCTCTACCTCACCAAGAAGGTATTTTTTTAAATTCTGGTGTCATTTGATCACGTTTTGAGAAGTGAGTCACCCTCCTCATAGGCAAGTATTCATGCAATATAAAATTATAGCATAATTTAATACTGAATTTTACACACAAAAAAAGATAAGTGTTTATCTAGTTGTACAGGGTGGTCCGAAAATCTTGTCAATCCCTTACTTCTCTTCCAAACTGTAGGAGTTCGTGTCAGCCATCTGAAATAGACAATTATATTATATCGTGGTGACAAAACTTTCGGACCACCCTGTATATTCATTGAGATGTCACATTTATAAAAGGTAAAATAGATTTAATATTGATTATATCAAAACACTCATTTACGACGTGAAATCCGATAAAACATGGAATGCAAAGAAAGGTTAGCATAAAAATATAAAGAACTTTCTGCGATTATACGATATTTCCTTTAATTTGGCTTCCATTAAATGAATGGCTCTCCAAATACAGAGGAATGGTAAAATAGTAATAAACTAGAGAAAGTATTAAAAAGCATGTGGAAAGTGACATTTGCTTGTTTGTTTTTGAAATGACATTTGTTGAAAGTAGAAAAGGAAATGGATTGATTTGTATTGTCATGAATATTTCAGACCTAACAACATCGTTATTCATAAAACTGAAAGTAGATTAATTACAATACTTTGTCCATTGTTTAAATAGTACACCAACAAATACATGTATAGATAGCAAGAATGTACGTAAACAAATAGGAAAGAAGATGCGAATTTTAGTAATATAAAATGAAGATATAGACTTGGTAACCTTTTTCCGTGTAACGCCCACTTTTCAACATTGAGAATCTGTGAAACACCCACCAATCAATAAATTTAAGAATTAACGGATACAATTTAAATGAGATTTACTTAAGTTTTTCGACGATGAACGACTGGAAACAGCTCATTTCTATGGACACCTATTTATTTGTCGATGATTACGTTGTAATCCACACGTACAGATTACAACACGGTAAAAAAAGAAGAGCAAAGAACTTTCCCTAAGCTGAATGTTTTTAGCGAGAGTCAAAACAAGAAAAAGTTTTCTGTACCCGTGAGTCAATTCGTTAATATGCGATTCACATTGAGAACATCGTTTCCACAAGAAGGAAAGAAGATAGGAAAGAAGACAAACAGAAATTCGACCTTTGACCACAAATCCCGATATCCTGATAGCTATATTCTTGCGTATCTCCATGATTTGATGACCACATTTGTCAGCCATTTTAATTTCATTACCACAACATGAGAAAATCTTCAACCAAACATAGAATCCATCACTTGATCTACATCAATAATGAAAGGATTGTGACACCCACCGGTGGTCGCGGTCGCAGTCCAGCGCCAATATATAACGTCCACTGGTCGCGACGTCAATATATGACACTGCGCCGTTGGCCCATGGTCAACTCCCAGTTGCAGCGCGAAGCTGTAAGGTATCTTCCGCCAGCGTTTGGCGTTGACTCGTTGTCGCTGCCACCAACCTGTGTCCCGGTCGATCTGGTCGTTCCCGGTTCGATATTAACTTGTCGTTCCAAGCTCACTTCCAACGTCTGGTTACCGAAGTAACTACTTTGATCTCTAGTCTAACCTATCCACGTTGTGACTTTGATCTTAGGTAGACGAAATCAATCAGGCGTCGGGCCGTAGTGCAAGCTGAATCCGGGGTAAAGGTGATACCGCACAAGCGTAAGTAAAAAAAAAAAATAATAAAACAACTCAAGAGGTTCGAATATGTTGAGAATTAACAATTATCTTTATCCAGCTGTTGAATACAGGAGTGTGTTTCCTTCCCAGCCCTTTTCTATGGATTCGTGACACTTTTTGCGTTTCTTAAGCGAATTATGGTATCTTAAGTCGTTCGTCAATAAAAACTTGCTTTTGGTAGGAAGACTAAGTTGAAAAGAACGTGGAAATCTTTCGGTCAGCTTCAGCAAGGCAACACTTTGAACTAACTGAAACTCCGCCCGAAACTCTGCCGAAAAACTGCCTAGCTGCTTCGAGACGTTCGTTTATATGGACACCGACCCAAACTTGGATGGGGGCCTGACGTGGTTTGGGTTCTTTGACAATTCTAAATTTCCAACAAGAATTCTCGTTTTTCTTGGGCCAGGAAAATTAATTACTTCCCATTTTTGGAAGATTAATCATTTTCCATTTCAGGGGTTTCTCCCTCGTCCGTGAGGGAAGGTCGGAGGAGATTTATCCTCCCAGACTCTTCCTCTCTCACATTGGTATCTCAGTGGGTGTTAACAACTTCTCTGTCTTTCTCATGCATTCACCTCCACCTATCACCCATGCTACAGTTGGCCAATGATCTCTTGGCAGTGTGGGTGTGGCTAGACTGGCACTCATGTTTACAAAATCCTTTTTTTTCTTTTTCCTTTTCCTTCAGCCAAAACATTTACAAATCGCAGATTGCCGAATAATTCTTTATCACATCGTAATTTTGGAGACACCCAAATCCACTTAGTCCGGGCCTCTATCGACTCATTAATCATTGTCGACACCCGACATTTGGCTTCTACGCTAGTCAACTTTTAACTGGGTGGTCAAATTCTTCATATTTCTCATGTCTTAAAATTCTCATATCACCAGATGCTCATTTTCGAGACGCTACGTCTGACGTCAACAGTTTGAATAAGCAATAATAATGATCCCCTTTTCGACTCTTTTTTTTTTTCATGTCAAGATTCGTACATATACCAGATGGGTCTTTTCGCTGGACCCAAGAACCAAAATTAAATGATATCTCTGAAAGATAATTAATGGCTATTCTCCAGGGTGGTCCCAAGCCAAATTTTCTCCACGGCCGCATGCGTCGGCCGCCTTTGTTTATCTTTCAGAATTCTGTTTCGTTTGACGCGTCACTCCCTTATCGTGACATTAATTAATTTGACAGAATCATAGTCTCGCTTTTTCTTACTGATTTTCTGTCTTTTGCGAAAAGTATCTTTCTTTTGTG